>CM031922.1:35373417-35850901 GCA_018703695.1 Prunus fruticosa | reverse complement strand
CACCCTAATACATTCTATCACACACCACCCTAATACCAATACTAAACCAGGTTACGATTGCTTTACGATCATTGGTTGCATCGAGAATTCCAGCCATGCCATTAGTCACATTACCATTTATATTTGTTTTTGTTGATTATGCAAAGAGCTCTTGAGCAAGTTTATGTTCGCTCGTCTGACAATGTTTGCAAGGTCATTCCTATTAACCATTTTGGACAGAATAGATCAGTCGAAACTGCTACTTTATTTGTTGGAATGAATATATATAATATTCAAGTTAAACTTCCCGTTGCTGCTAAGGCCAAATTTCTCAAGAAAAATAAAAAAATATGGCAACAAGCAATCATCAATTGATAAAGTGAAACTTTGTAAAATCTCGGGAAAAGTAACTGGTAGAATTTTACAAATAAACACTAATCAAGCAAATTGACAAAATTTAGTAAAAATACAACAACAAAAATAAAAAATTATCAAAAGTAACGGAGTACCTTCGTTGGAATTGAGCCTTTGTCAGTGTCGTCCCAAGTTGTTCACCGTGGACACCAAAGCAATACGAAAACTTCTCTTATGTTTACGATGTCGAAGCACGTCGTACTTATTAAAATTATATATTTTTTCCACAATTCAATATATCCTTTGTGGTCATTTTATATTATCTAGAAATTAGGAATTCAATAAATAGTTTAGTAGTAAGGTGTACTTAGTTAATTTTGCAGTTCGTTTACAAACACTCTTAAAAAAAATCATCTATCTTTTTTTATTAGTTGATTTTAAGTTTTGAATAAATTTAATAAGTCGGCCTCTGATTGTTTATAAATATGTTGACTCGTTGGCTTTATTAATTTGAAATATAGTCAATTTTTGTAATGACCAAAAGCTGTTTCTTTGTAATGACCAAAAATTTGGTGAAAACAAAAGTTTCTAATTTTGCAAAAATGTTTAGGTTGGATAATGCAATGTTTTGAAGGCTCAGGAAACAAGATGTAAATCACAAACATGCAAAACTAAAAGGGACCCTGTTCTTTGTTGATGGAATTAATAGAAATAATAACACCGAATAACACAAATGAAATTATAAACCAAAGTAATTATAGATGATCAAAAGTTACAAGTTCGGTAGCTCCGATGTTACTTAATGGAAAAAAATAACTTAAAGATCTTGGACTTTTAACTCTTGACCAATTTGATTTTTAATAAATATCAACATACTAACACGTAATGATTACGGAAAACCATATAAAGATGCTATGCAGAAGAGAGTAAAACGGTTTGTGAGAATGGGAGCTTAGTCAAGATTATGAGATGCCATATGAACACTAGAGAAGATGAGAGACTTTTTACACCGTATAGGATGTTCGTGAAGAGGAGTAGAGTTTGAACCCGTGCCATGAGCCCCTTTACTTCGTCATTCTCGTTATTGGAATGCATTTCTTACAATTATTTATGACCAAAAACTGCTTTCTTTATAAACTGTTCAAAGTATGGATTACTTTTTAACGTTTAAAATTCATCTTCAGATGTCTAAGTGTGTGTGTTGCCCCTTGTATTTCTAACATTCCTGTTCACATTATTGGATATTCTTTTTTCTTTTTTCAACGTCTGTAAAACTATCCACACAGTCCCTATCCTCAGGTCAAGAGATCAGGTAATAACCTTTTTTTTTGTCTTGTTTCGTGTTTTGTCGAGTACATGAGACGCTTCTTTTTTTTTTGTAACAAGTTACAACTTGCAAGTTGCAAGAGCATGAGACGTTTGATTTGTTCATTGGTTGCAGTTAAAACGCAAGACAGCACCATCAAAAACCCACTAACCATAATCAAATCAAATGTTATGTAAGACGAGGATAACCTTGCTTAAAGGTTTCATGTGAGGGGACTTGTTGACCAATGACCACTACTCGTTCTCATTCTTGCACACAAGGACACTCTTTCTCTCTTTCCTCTCCCTCTTTCCATCTTGTCCTTTTGGTCTAATTTTCAAAGCCTCCATTCACACTTAACTTGCGGTTGGGGGTTGCATTTACTAGCTGTGAAACTAAAAAAAAAAAAAGATTGATGATTTGCCCATGTTGGTAGATTTATATATATTTAATGTGGGTTTTGATTTTGGCATTTTGGTGGGAAAGCTTGAGCTGACCACTAGACTTTAGATGCCGTGTTGAAGCTTCTCATAAAACTTTAAACCATGGGCTGCGCGTTTTTTCTGTAGCTTCAGAGGTCATTTTGGGTGTCAATGAAATAAATGGGCTGCTCGCATACTTCCTCGGACGTGGGAATCTGGTGAACTCTAGGAGTCAAGGACAGAGTTTTGTGCAATCAGACTAAGATCAGTAAAGCAAGGTGCTTTTTTTCTTTCTTTCCATAATTTCAATTATCATCTTTTATCATTGCCTTTTTTTTTTTTTCTCCTTTCTGTTTGAGCTTGGTTTGTTTGATTTGCAATATATCATTTTGAGTTAACTTTTTGTCTGGGGTCTTGCGAATGAAATAAGAGAATATCTCTGATTTTGATTTTTCTTGGGTTCTAATGAAGAAGTTATAAATGGGGATGGTTTAACATATTTAGTTTCCTTATCTGAAATCTAGGTTGTTAGAAGTAGTTTGATTTATGCAAAATTGAAAAACACAGTTGATTTTTCATTGATGCTGGTTATTTTTGGGGAGAAAAACAGAAAATAAAGGGAAGGCATGAGTTACTTTCTGAGTTAAGGTATTTGGCTTTCCTTAACTTTTGATTAAGTTACCGAGTAGGGAAAAACTTGGTCACTTGTTACATATCTAATCTTCTCTGGGCACTTGCAAACTTAGTCTTGTGAATGAAATGAGAATATCTCTTATTAGGAAGGAAAACTGGCAGTTGTAAAAAGTTTTAATTTTTAATTTGAGCTTTGTGTGATATCTGTTGATCATAAAGGTGGTCACATTCGCAGAATTGGAGAGGGACATTTTGAGTGTTTGCTACATTATGAAGTGTTTTCTTATCTTGACTTTTGATGGTTTTGAATTGTTGCTTATTATGGCTCCCTAATTCTAGGGCTCTCTTCAGCTTCTGAATCTTAGGGTGAGCATCATAACACTTAACAACGTTGGGAGCTATGAAGTGCTTCTCATTCTACATTGGAGAAAAAAAGGATGAACCGAAAGCACAAACACAACATTTACTGATGGTGAAATGAAAGAGATCTGGATCTGAGTCAGATTCCCAGATATCTCTGATGCGAGCACAGAGTCCATGAGGAGGAACCAATATCCTAGTTTCTCTCAGAGACCCAGCAACCTCAGAATATTCACGGTTTCTGAGCTGAAATCTGCCACGAAGAACTTCAGCCGCTCTGTCATGGTTGGAGAAGGTGGGTTTGGGTGTGTCTATAAGGGGGTGATTAAGAGTGCAGAAGATCCATCTCAAAAACTTGAAGTTGCAGTGAAACAGCTCAGTAAAAGAGGCTTGCAGGCGAGTTTCTATTGGCAAAACATTAGACAGATTCTTTTTCATTGCCCATGTTAAACTGTTTTGTGATTTATTCGTTGGCTTCAAATGAATTAAGATTAGTGGATGATAATTATGAGATTTATACTGAAGGAAGTACAGTGCTCCTCATTAAGTTTGATAAATAAAAAAGAATCCTAATGGCTCACAATGATATACACATGATAATGATGCATTCACACAAGGAATTTGCTTTTTTATTTGTTCTGATGATTATTAGCACACTGGGTCTTTTGTTCCACTGTTTACAAATACTTGCTTCTTTCTAACAACATATTTCTGTACTTAATGGTAATAGACTTTGTTTTATGCTTGTCACGAAGAGTATTGATCTAACTGATATTTAGTCTAATAAGATGCATTTTCCATTTATGTCAAAAAAATGAAATCCATCTCCGGTATGCTTGTTAACTACGATCCCACCTTTTTGGTACCAGGGGCACAAGGAATGGGTGACAGAAGTTAATGTTCTTGGGGTGGTTGAGCATCCAAACCTTGTCAAACTAGTGGGCTACTGTGCTGAGGATGATGAACGAGGAATCCAGAGACTTCTAATTTATGAATACATGCCTAATGGAAGTGTAGAGAACCATTTATCCAGTCGTTCAGATCCTCTTCCATGGCCCATGAGATTGAAAATAGCTCAGGATGCTGCTCGTGGCCTGGCATATTTACATGAAGAAATGGATTTTCAGGTACTTTAATATTTGCTTTCCTTTTCAATATGTGTAAGTTTGTTAGTCCCTTTTGATGCATTTGATATTCTCATGTGTTTGAGGCCGCCCTGAAGTGTTAGAACCCCAACCAAAAAGAAAAAACCTTAAAAAGAAAAAGAGAGTGGGAGGGAGGGGAGAGGGGCTAAGTTTTGTGAGTAATACAACTTATCAAACTGACATTTTTCTTTATTTTTGTCTAGATCATTTTCAGGGATTTTAAATCTTCAAATATCCTTCTGGATGAGCAGTGGAATGCAAAAGCTATCAGACTTTGGAATGGCTAGGTTGGGCCCATCGGAAGGATTAACCCACGTCTCAACAGCGGTATGATCATCATACAAAATGATCTAATTATTTATACTTACATCTATTGCATGAACCAGTATCAACTTTTAGTCTTGAAGCTTGTTTTGTGACTTAGTTTTTGGTTCATTGTTTATGATCTTATTAAAGCAAGATATCTACATCTGAAACAGGTTGCTTAGTATAATCAAGAGTATCCACATTGAGAAAGTGTCGGAAAAGTTAATAGATGTGTGGAGTTTAATATTGAGAACTTGAACCTAGATTTCTTCTGCTACTTCCCTAGATTTGCAATGGCTGAGCTATCAGTGAAAGTTTTAATGTGAAATTTAGTCACCATGGATCTGATGAATGGAAATTATTACTTTGTTAGACATTTGGATGCTCTATGGATATTGAATTAGCCTATTGTGTTTACTTTAGATTCAAGATGAATTTATTGTGCTTTTGCTAGTATTAAAGATGAGTGGAGTTGTCTCCAATAGTAATTGTAATATGAGCACATTGAATTTCTTTAATAATTTTATTATTGCTTGTGCTTAGGCCTGCATCTGATTAGTTTTTCCTTTAAGTGGATAGGTCTTGCATTTATTGGCTACTTCTACTTAAATTTTAGGATGTCTTGATTCATCCTTGGAGTTTTGGTGGGAAGAAAACAAACTCATTTCAAGTAAAATGGATAGCTTAGCAGAGCCTAGGCCCTCTAGTTATAACTGCTTTTATCTTGTTTGGATACCCAATTCTCTAGCCTTTTTTCACCATTGATGAAAGAGTAATGCAGTAACGGTTTATAATGGTCCAGCAATGTACTACACTCTTGCACTTACATGACTAGTGATTTTTCATCAGGTTGTTGGAACCATGGGATACGCAGCACCAGAGTATATCCAGACCGGACGTCTAACAGCTAAGAATGACGTGTGGAGCTATGGGGTCTTCCTTTATGAACTCATCACAGGTAGGCGTCCTCTAGATCGAAAACCGCCCTAAGAGTGAGCAGAAGCTCTTAGAATGGGTGAAGCCATACCTGTCCGACTTGAAGAAGTTCCGCCTAATAATAGACCCTAGGCTTGAAGCAAAATACCCCCTCAAGTCAGTTCAAAAGCTTGCAATTGTAGCCAACAGATGCTTGGTCAGGCTCCCCAAGAATCGTCCAAAGATGAGTGAGGTATTGGAAATGGTAAATCAAATTATAGAGGCACCACCATCAGGCCTAAAGAAAATTAGGGACGTATCGTCAGGCCAAAAGAAAATTAGGGAGGTATCATCAAGCCAAAAGAAAAATATGGAGCCACCAACAGGAACAGCAAGTCCGCAACTTCCCCGGAAGAATTTGGCACCTATACAAACTTCCCGGGATGTGGAAACAGTGAACAAGAGAAGAAATGCGGATTTAAGGAGAGGAGAAACTGGCTGGTTGTCTCGCGTGTGGACACCGAAACTTTTAAGGACATGCTGATTGTAAGTACATTTTAGCAAACTGGTCATAGTGGTTGTTGGGCTTATCTGAAGCATAAATTATGGTTTGACATGGAAAACACAGAAAAACTTCTGCATAAATAACTTAATTTGTAAATACCACCCCCCTCACTTTCCAATTCTTCTATGCAATATGTATAAATCTGCCCAAATTTTCAATCTTCTGTGGAAAGTTTTAGAGACATTAAACAAGAATGTAACAGATAAAGGACGGATTTCTCTCCCACTTCAAAGTTGTGAGTCCTTTTTACAAGAAGCTTCAGAGCAGATTATAATTGTAGTGGCCTCAGGCATGGAGGGACAACTTAGTTTTTTTGGTACCTGGAGAAGCCTATATATGAGATATTGAGTTTTATTAGTAAATCTTTGTAATCAGTACTGTCAACTGTGTTGTTAAACCTCTTTTCTCTAACTTTGCATTCTTTAATTTTTAGAGTGCACTTAAGCTGTGGAAGCTTTTACACATATGAATATTTATTTATGAAAATCATTGGATGATATTTTTGCTTGGATGAGGATTTGAACTTTGAGATATATATATACAGAGAGCTTTCATTGAGGGATCCCTCAAATAAACTTATTTGAGGGACACCTCTTGTCAGGTTCACTTCTGGATTGTATTTCACTAATCCAAACTGTCTATTTTGTATATACTCCTTCAAAGATCATCTCTACAAAAAAATCATTCAAATCCAATATCATTTGACCACTCAATTGTGTTATTGAAATTTGATTACTTTCCTTTGATGCACCGTGTTCATTGATTTTGTAGGACATATTGGATGTCCAAAACGTTTTCGATTTGTCTAATTTTTTGTAAGGATGATTTATGAATGAAGACCTAAAAAATAGATGGTTTTGATTGTTGGAAAAAAAAATTGTATGATACCTTAAAGGGCATCCCTCAAATAAAATTATTTGAGGAATCTCTCAATAGATGAGGATTATATATATTGGACATTCACATAGGAGAATTTATGTATATATATATTATGGAAATCACTCGGAATTGTAATCTGTTGTCTTTTAGAAAAATAAAATCATGTTACTCAACTTGTTCATCAATATTCCTGAGGACCCCTAATCGTAACTCAAGTGTTTTTTATTTAACTAAAAAGACAAACTTGGGGTTATAAAACGATTGAATCATAAACCTAATCATTCAATTATTGATATGCGTTTGGACCTTTCATTTGCTTGTTACGTGTACCCAAAGTCAATTCCTGTAGATAAATCCAGAAGTAGATGACACCATGTCAACTTGAATGGTACAAAAGAGCATAAAGAATTTGGCTTGCTCAAGATCACACAATGAAATAAAAGCAAAAAAACAAAAAACAATATCAGATACAGAAATTACAATATCATCAACTTGAGTTTGTGATGCCTGCAATTCTATAAACTAAGGGAGCGGCATAAAACGACAGTCTATATAGCGTGCTGCGAGCTACTCTGTGTCTGGGGTTTATTTTGGAAAAGCCATGCTTATAAGCCAACAACAGCCACTTAGATTATTAGGTTTTGCATTTCACAGGTAAATCAATAACGACAAATAAAATATGAGAAAGAGAAGAAAAGGGTGGAAGAATTAGGAGAAAACTTGTATGTCACGGGGCTAAATTATTCACGTTCTGTCATCCGTGATAGGGATTTCATATGACGGAATGTAATTGGATGAAGATAGAAAAACAGTGCTATTTCCGTGGGTGATGTAGGGTCTTGTTTTACTTATTTTTTGAACAAACAATTAGACAATACATTAAATATGTGAGGTGGATTTATGTTGACTGAGAAGTGATATTTGGAAGAAGAAAAAAAAAATTGAATTATGCGTATTTGGTTTAAGAGATCAACTCATTGTAATTTACAATATTTTCCAAAATGCTTGAAGAAAAGTTGTTTGGCAAACTGACATTCAAAATTCTGAATCTGAATATGCGAAGAAGCTTAAAAGTCAAAAAGAGATTTTTCATGGTTGGTTGGCAACAAAAGTTTTCATAGATATCTAAAGTTATAAAAATCGTTCTTGATTCTTCTTTTTGGCGTAAAAAGTTCACCCAAAAGTTAAGAAAAAGCGCAAAGGCAGATTGCCGACCTATACCATAGTACCAAGTTACCAACCAAGCACTTTTCAACTTTGAAGTAGGGTTAAAAAGGTAATTAGTGTAATTCGTTTAGATTAATTAGCTTGAGCTTCTTCCTCTCTGGTTTATGAACCTTTAGTCAATTGGTGAAGCAAAAACAAAACGCAAAAATGTTCTATATTGTATACGCGGATAATTATTATTAAGTGTCGTGAGAGCATGTGTTACATGAGTAATCTATTGAGATATTATATTGAAACGTGAACATTTAATCCGAAGCCAATTAGTTGTGGGTGAAGAGACTCAATAGTTTTTAAACTCTTAAGCTAAATTTTCATCAATCAAATGCGAGGTACTCTCATCGTTGTTCTCAGCAATAGGAGTTTTGTCTAGTACCATTTTCAACCAAGAGAGGGTTTACATGTAGTTAAGCCTAAACATTTTAAAAGACATCAACATAGTATGACTTCATACTTCGATTTAATCGGATCAAACTGTTATTATTATTATTATTATTATCATAAAGGCAACTTACAGCTTGCACACTGTTTGAACATGCATGTGCAACAAGTTTTTATTTATTTTAGGATATTTTCTAGTGAGAGCAGCGATAATATACAAATTCACACACACTCCACGAATGTTAGGTCTGAACCCATAACATTTTTTAAAGAAGTAATTGTTCCAAAACACTGTACTAATCGGTACTATGCATGTGCAACAGTTCATTAGCTTGACAATTTTATTCAACAATTTAATGAGAGAATCCTTGGTGCTTGCTAGTGCCATGGACGTGTCATTGTTATCCTTTTTTTATTTTTTATCATAAAGTCATTGTTATCCTTTTCGCTAGTACTACTAATAATATTTGATGAATTTCGATAGCATTAACGTTTGTGTCACTCTGAAATTTTAATATTAAAAATAAATTATTAATTATAGACAGTACGACTGTGACACGTCCCCACCGGCCCCCATGTGTGGACCTTTGGTCGTTAATTGAATCTTAAGGTTTTTGGTAATTGAAAAGGCCTCTCTTTTTCAGATAAGCAAAGCAGCCCCATCTGGACTCATGGACCTTCTGGCTTGAGAAGACAGCAGCCGGATTTGTACCAGATCCCGTCAATCACATCCGCTCGATCTACCAAGCATTCAATTCAGTCCAATCTTAACCGTCCATTTTCCACCTCCTCATAGAAGGGCAATCAATATCATGCCAACCTATCAAATAAGAATATTAATATCCTGCCGAATTTTGAATTTTTTGTTTTGAATGGTTGACATTGGGGGATACAATGATACAGGAGCAATTACTTTAACAATTTGAGTTACAATTTATAAATTCATCGCCAATTAAATTACAATTTTTGTCACTATAATGTGAGTGAGTGGAAATTCTGCTTGATTACATGTAGTTTCAACTTTCTCAACTTTCACTTGTAGTTCATTACTTGTCATGAGTCCAAGATAATATTTTAATTTCGTCAATGTTATAAACTATATGTAATGGATGCCCACCATAGTATACCTAATGTATGTCATATCCAACTATGCCTACCATATGACTCACCCTCTCAATTACTTACTATATTATATTTGTAATAGTCTATTCTAGTTGCCTATTTATAGGCACTCAATGAAGATGAAATACACGGACTGAAGAATGAGAAATTGTATGAACATTGCTATGTCTCTCTCTATTCACTCTCATAAATCCTCTCTCAATTCCTTCAGATTTATAACACGTTATTAGCACGGAATATCTCTAAAATACCAGCTTAGATATTCGATCAAAACACTCTTCCAAACCATATGATTTCTCCGATCAAACTCCTCCACTTCATCACCCACCGCCTCCATCCCTCTATCTCCATGAAAACACTACCTAAAAGCCATACTTGTACCAAAGAGAGACTTACCAGGGATGGGATGGAGAGCTGAAGCATCGAATAGAGCTGTGGTCTCGCTAGGAAGGAGATGCCAACTGAAAGGGCTACGGCACAAAATAAGGAAAAAGAATTTTTAGTAACTATCTGAGATAAGTACTCTACTTTTCTTTATCATAGTTTACTACATTATTATATCTATAATATTATATATTGACCATAAAAGGTAAGTAAAGAGGAGCATCCACTTTGTTTATGAAATTCACTTAAGGAGCATGCGTGGTGATATCCTACACAAAAATCAATTCTATTTATTTGTCCTTTATAAATATATATTATTTTAATTGCATCTTTCTGCAACTTTTAGAATTATTGTCAAAAGCTTTTCCCGCACATACTTTTATATTATTACCTAATCTATTCATATATGTGTATTCATTGTGCATTTGCAAACAAACCGTGATATTCTCTAGACTAGCACTAATGATTTTATACTTTTTCTAATTACATATGTTAATATAATAACCTCTTGGTGTTGAGAAAAAGAACCCACTGAAAACAAAGGATGTTAAAGCTGGAGAAAGTCATATTTCTATATATTAATCTATATGCACATACCTTTCTTTATGCTTTTATTAATAATCATTTTTTGTTATAAATCCAAGGAGGAATTGAGAGAGGATTTTGGGAGAGTGAATAAAGAGAGAGACATAGCAATGTTCATCACAAGCAAGTATATCCAAGTTTATTATTATAGTATATTACAAATGGGGGAGGAATGCCTATTTATAAGCATAACATGTTAGCACATGTGCGTGTGCAATGACAATTCATGCACCAGGTTCTTTAATTAACTAAGATAGTGGGCTCCAAAAGTTAATGGCTGATTAAGCCATTAGTTTTACAACACTCCCCCTTGGAGACCACAATGTATGGAGTATGCCTCATCAAAAACCTTGCCAGTAAAACCAAGTGGGAAAAAAACTGGTCAAAGGGAAAAAGAGTACATAACCATATGTAGCATAAAACTTTGTCATGTGTATAGTGAACATCTGACTCACGTGCCGACACTGCCTCGTTAAAACCTTGCCAGGAAAAACCAAGTGGGATAAAAACCTGGACGAAGGAAAAAGAGTACAATGTATGAAGATCTTTATTGATTGCACGCTCCCTAATGCTCTGCAAAATTATTTTTAAGCCATAAGATAAACCATCTTTCTGAATGTTGTAGTTGTCATGGCTTTGTTGCATCTTTAGTGAATAAATATGACTTTCAATTTGATGGATGCTCCCTCTGAAGAATTACTTTCCTTTGATAACTTCATGAGTCCATCACAAATAAAATTGATAGCACATTCCTTTCTAGTAGAGTAGGCTTTGGTAATGCTTGCACCATATTTGCTCTTGTAGCTTCAATTTATGGATGCTTAGTTAGATGAATGTCTCCCCATGATATCTTCATGACTATCTCTTTGGAGAGGAAAACTTTTGGAGTGAGTGGAGGATATGACTATCATGAATTCCTGTAAGTGATATGAAATCAATATATCCTTATAAGTAAATATATTTCAAGTGAATAATCTCTATGCAAATTAGAGAATTTTTAGAATCGCGCGTTTTAAATAAATCATGGGCTACTTGTAAGTTTTACTTGTATAGAATATGTCCGTATATGTTAATCTCCAGAAGATAGCATTAAATATGCGTCACATCACCCTCACTGTAATGGTGATGGAGCTAAGCTTTAACTGGAAATACCGTGTCTGGTTACGCTACGGAAAATCCATATAAAAATGCTTCAATACTTTCTTAGTATAAGCTGATTGGTAGCCAAGAATTTCGTTTGCATCATGCTCAATCTTTAGGTCAAGACTTTATTTCTTGAACTTCTTTTAGGAGTTTTAACCAATTATCAACTCTTCAGAAATTGTAATGTGTTGCAACATTTCATAATAAATGTACTCACCGAGGCAATATACTATTTTCATATTAATATTGAGTACAAAATTTGTGCTTCATGCACTTGTCCTTTAGGGACTTGCTTCACGCAATTTGAATCCGTCAAGGATTTTCTTTTAGGGATTACACTTCATGACACACTATATAGCTTTATACCCAGCTATCTTGTCCCATTTTTGCATCGCTTATGGCAATATACTCCGTGCACTTAATAACCTTTAAAGATAGTGTGTTAGTCTCCGTAGATGTGCAATAATTTCATCGTAGTTGCATCTACAAGTATGGAGAATCTCATAATTCCAAGTTTCTTCCAGAAACTCTATGTCATATAGAAGTGAGTGTATTCCAATTTATTTCAAACACCTATGTATAACCTTCTTGGTTAACATCTTCTGGGGTTCATATATGTTCTTTCACGTTCATTTGCCTCTTTCCATTTTGGCCAATGATTTTGTCAATATTTGATAATTGAACGTGGTTCCATTCAACATAGCCCATTGATGATTTGAGTAGCTACTTTAAAACCAAAAATATCATTCATCAATTTGTGATCTCACCATTCTTATGTGCATGCGCATGCATCAATAAGCATTTCTTTGCCGTTTTCCGGGTACCCAAGGCAATTTGTTTTTAGGGACTTTTATTGTCTCCTTCTAAACATACATCTCTTATAAGATGAATTATGTGAGAATGTGGATCATAACCTCCTCTGGAGTGTTTAAAATAGGCGTGAATAATCTCCATTCCAGGAGTTGGAACATTTAGAACATATTCTGTTCATGCTTTAGGCATGCCACAGACTAATTTTATCATGTCAATGGATTGTCTTTCTGGGACATAAATTCAGACAATTTGCTACGCACTCAGCGTGCACCATATTAACATGTTGATGGATTGTCCTTTTTGGAACCTCAATCCATTCTATTTGCTACGCATTTGGCGTGCATTTAATTCACACTGTCATACCCATGAGTTACTCTTTGGGAGCCTTTAATATATGCAGTGTTTTGCAATTTTCAGAATTTGCATTAATCTTTTATACCTGTTACATATATCAGATAGTATAATCATGCGTTGATGAGACAATATTTTCCATAATCATTCACGTCGTTAACCCCAATTCTCCCCCTAACGACGGAAAAATGGTCTCATCTAAACGATTCCAAAAGTATTATAAGCATAGTCTTTCGGAGACAACAAAAGGGCAGAAAATTCATTTTCCTTAATAGAATCACAAAGATCCAGTATATCAGAGAATCTCTGGTTCTCAACAACAAGTGATAGGGAAAATGCTTATAATATAAAAGCAAACTCACAACAATCTATAAAAAGTGTGAGGCTTACAAACTTCCTTTGATCATTAGGATGTAGAGAGGTTACATGAAGAACATGAAATATACTAGAGAGATTCATGTTATGATGGAAACGTACCATGCTTCATGTTCTGATGATATAACATCCATATTCTGATCCATGAAGCATATGAATCTTCCTCTTCTATCATATGTGAGAGAGGTATATATGTCCTAATGAACAATGTCCTCTCTTTCTTATCATAAATGGACCCAAAGCTTCAATGAACGAGGCTGATCCATGATCAAACAACTACTTTAACGAGTAGTGGATCATGATCAAAGATAATCTTGCTTTTGAAGGTCCTGATCAAAGATAATCTTGCTTCCAAGGCAATTTGCAGGATTCCTGAGCATGTCAAGTACTTCCAAGGAAGTCTCAGGATTCCTGAGCATGTCAAGTACAGCGGAGAGAACTCAGGTTGATATTGCTTCCAAGGAAATCTGTAGGATTCATGAGCATGCCAAGTACCTCCAGAGAACTCAGGTTGATATTTCATCCTTTGTTTAGAAAACAACAACAAAGGGTATTTTGAAACTGTCTAATAGTAGGGAATATATATAGCAGAAATGAGAATATATAAAATAGGTAGCTTAAATGTAAACCTTACGTTAGTCCCTAATCAATCAGATTACTTTTGATAAAATTCTCAATAAGACAATCCGGAATTTATGCAAAGAGTAAAGCGATAAGAATTGAATCCTTTTTATACATAAAAATATCTCAAAGATCGGATCAAATACCTTACCATGGTCGACAAACTTGAGTGGGGCAGAATAGATTTTGTGGAACAAGAATTTATAAAAATATCTCAAGGATCAATACCATGAATGTGGTTGACAAGAGTGAGTAGTGAGAATAGATTTTGTGGAACAAGAATTTATAAAAATATCTCAAGGATCAATACCATGAATGTGGTCGACAAGAGTGAGTAGTGAGAATAGATTTTGTGGAACAAGAATTCGAATAATATGGATGGTTGTCATGTTGCTCACCTATATATATATGATGCTTACAATGCACGGTTCATCAATAGAATACGTTCCCTATTGTCTGCTATTACTTAAGTGGTTCATTTCCACATCTTCTCCTTAAAACATGTCTTCCTATCCCCAAAATAATTTTGATTTGAATACTGCTCCCCATGAGCAAATATTGTTAGCAGTGAGATCAGATAGTGATGTTGTCAATGATTCTTTGGTTGCTAGCATGCAGCATGCTGCATCAGTTACCAACTTGGGACAACACGTGGCCAGATCACAAGAGGTGCATGCACTTAGATCTCAAGTCATGATACTGCAGAAGGTTGACTGAGGCTAATCAAAAACTTAGAAGACTGGAGAAAAGTAATAAAGATTTGGAGGAACTTGTTTCTGTGTTGCAAGTTCATGAGGAGAATGAGGAACACAAAGATTCTCCTACGGATGCCCAAATCTGAGGCATTAAATATTTTTAGCAACTCTGAATATGTAATAGTTCTCCTTTGTAATATAGGACTCCAAGTTCCAATTTTCATAGTGTCCACTTAAGCCTTTAAATCATATGAACTTCAAGTTCAAACATGTGGACACTTGTGTGGATGCACTCAAAACTTTCTTATTTGAGGATTTATGAAATATTGAGATCCATGAGCTCGGCTCAGGTCATATTTTATACCAAAATATGGGGAGTTTTAATTCATCCTGTGGGGTGTTGATTTTGGCAAAATCATTCTTTGCTAAATTCATCAACTTCTTATATCAAAGAAACATGTGGTATGCAATTTCTTGCAATGATACCTCAAGGTTTATCTATTAATTGTTAGAACCTTTAAGTTCTTTAACATTGTTTAGATTCTGATCTTTATGCCAAAATTATATATATGGACATTCTTGGAACTTCATGTTCACATTTTGGGATTTCAGACCCTTTCATAATTATCCATGTTTTGAGGAACTTCTGGCATCTCATTTAATTGCTCATTCATGAGTTTAAGGAATTGCATGTTCCTTTTTGTATATGGTGATAGTTTACCAAAAATGGTTATCATTCATGCATCCAGGTCCTGTCACTTATTGACAAATATAGTACAGGAGAGATTGCCAACTCTCATAACATTATCATCATCAAGGATCTTCAGGTCCAGATGTAGTTGTATGATGAGGATCAAAGGACTTTTTGGTCCTGATCTCTGTATGTTGTAAAACTCATCATATCACTCAATTAATTCATAAATTGCTTGTAAATAAATTGCTGGTAAATAAATCACTGGTATGGACGATAATCCCGCACCATACTTTAAATAAAAGTAAGTGAGCGATAAAGTAAATTGCTTGCTGTATGTGGGTTAATTCCGCATCATACTTTAAATAAAAGTAAATGAGCAATGAAGTAATTCATAAAGGAAATTGCTTGCTGTATGGGCGATAATTCCGCTCCATACTTTAAATAAAATTAAATGTGCGGTAAAAGTAAATTACTTGTTGTATGAGGGTTAATTCCGCATCATACAATGATAAAGTAAATGTGCTTGTATGGGCACTAATTCTGCTCCATGCGTTTAAATAAAAGTAAATAAATGTGGGGATAAAACCGCCACTTAATTTCTCTACGTCAATTTCTCTTCTCCTGAAAACAATATAGCTAAACATGTGGTTACATAAAATATTATTGTTCTATCATATGTAATTAGAAAAGTAGAGAAAAAGTTGGGAAAATCCTTAGTGCTAGTATGCTAGAGAATATCACTGTCGGCTTTTCTTCTTTCCACCTGCACATCTTATACTAGCTTTGGATGTTAGTTAAGTATTAAATTGTGCAAATATTTAATGGAAGAGATAAAGTGATAGGCAGAATACTCATCCCCTTTTTTTCTTGTTACGGTAAGATACAGGGACAATTCCAATTCCTTGAAGGCATGCGAGGTCCTGCCCTCATGTTTATGGAAGCCATGGCCACCTTATTGGCAAAGGCTGACCCAGGTGCTGATCATCTTTTGAACCATGGAGGTGATGGGCATAGGCACAATCTCTGCGAGCCACCAAGTAAAGACCCAAACAAGCACTGCCAGCATGTTCCAGCTAGCCACAGGGCCATCTACAGGAGGCTTTGTGACCGTTGGATTGGATGATTCATATGATGATTAATTGAGTTTTGGAACTTCGGGTTGGAGTTCTTGGTTGAATATCTCAGCTGGTATTTTAGAGATATTAGTGCTGATAACGTGTTATAAATCCAGAGGAATTGAGAGAGGATTTTGGGAGAGTGAATAAAGAGAGAGACATAGCAATGTTCATCACAAGCAAGTATATCCAAGTTTAATATTATAGTATATTACAAATGGGGGAGGAATGCCTATTTATAAGCATAACATGTTAGCACATGTGCGTGTGCAATGACAATTCATGCACCAGGTTCTTTAATTAACTAAGATAGTGGGCTCCAAAAGTTAATGGCTGATTAAGCCATTAGTTTTACAACATTTTTGAATATGTATGGTTCTTAATAATCTGTTTGATTATTCAACGGGGAAAGGCCACTGCCACAATTGATCATGAGAGGTCATTGCTACAATCATAATGAAATGGCAGAGACAAGAAATTGATTATCAGGGATGCCTCGAACTCGCAGCCCACTTATGATCAATAATATTGATTAAACTCCGTGTGGATAGAATATTACTATCCAAGAGACATTTCTCCGTATATTGGTCAAAATCCATGTGCGTTATGACGGAGTTGGAAAAGGATATAAGACTCGAAGATCTTGATCCTTAATATAAATAATGAAGGACCAGAAGTTCCTAAATTCATGCATATCTAAAAAGGGCCAGAAGATCCTTTTAAGTGGCGGTTTTATCCCCACATTTATTTACTTTTATTTAAACGTATGGAGCAGAATTAGTGCCCATACAAGCACATTTACTTTATCATTGTATGATGCGGAATTAACCCTCATACAACAAATAATTTACTTTTACCGCATATTTAGTTTTATTTAAAGTATGGTGCGGAATTATCTCCCATACAGCAAGCAATTTACTTTATAAATTACTTTATTGCTCATTTACTTTTATTTAAAGTATGATGCGGAATTAACCCACATACAATAAGCAATTTACTTTATGAATTACTTTATTGCTCATTTACTTTTATTTAAAGTATGGTGCGGGATTATCGTCCATACCAGCAATTTATTTACCAGCAATTTATTTACAAGTAATTTATTTTATGAATTAATTGAGTGATATGATGAGTTTTACAACATACAGAGAGTCGGGACCAAAAAGTCCTTTGATCCTCATCATACAACTACATCTGGACCTGAAGATCCTTGATGATGATAATGTTATGAGAGTTGGCAATCTCCCCGGTACTATATTTGTCAATAAGTGACAGTACCGTATGCATGAATGATAACCATTTTTGGTAAACTATCACCATATACAAAAAGGAACATGCAATTCCTTAAACTCATGAATGAGCAATTAAATGAGATGCCAGGAAGTTCCTCAAAACATGGATAATTATGAAAGGATCTGAAATCCCGAAATGTGAACATGAAGTTCCAAGAATATCCATATATATGATTTTGGCTTGAAGATCAGAATCTAAACAATGTTAAAGAACTTAAAGGTTCTAACAATTAATAGATAAACCTTGAGGTATCATTGCAAGAAATTGCATACCACATGTTTCTTTGATATAAGAAGTTGATGAATTTAGCAAAGAATGATTTTGCCACAATCAACACCCCACAGGATGAATTAAAACTCCCCATATTTTGGTATAAAATATGACCTAGCCGGAAGCTCATGGATCTCAATATTTCATAAATCCTCAAAACAAGAAAGTTTTGAGTGCATCCACACAAGTGTCCACATGTTTGAACTTGAAGTTCATATGATTTAAAGGCTTAAGTGGACACTATGAAAATTGGAACTGGCAGTCCTATATTACAAAGGAGAACTATTACATACTCAGAGTTGCTAAAATATTTAATGCCTCAGATTTGGGCATCCGTAGGAGAATCTTTGTGTTCCTCATTCTCCTCATGAACTTGCAACACAGAAACAAGTTCCTCCAAATCTTTATTACTTTTCTCCAGTCTTCTAAGTTTTTGATTAGCCTCAGTGACCTTCTGCAGCAGTATCATGACTTGAGATCTAAGTGCCTGCACCTCTTGTGGTATTGGTCACGTCGTTGTCCCAAGTTGGTAACTGATGCAGCATGCTGCATGCTAGCAACCAAAGAATCATTGACAACATCACTATCTGATCTCACTGCTAACAATATTTGCTCATGGGGAGCAGTATTCAAATCAAAATTATTTTGGGGATAGGAAGACATGTTTTAAGGAGAAGATGTGGAAATGAACCACTTAAGTAATAGCAGAAAATAGGGAACGTATTCTATTGATGAACCGTGCATTGTAAGCATCATATATATATAGGTGAGCAACATGACAACCATCCATATTATTCGAATTCTTGTTCCACAAAATCTATTCTCACTACTCACTCTTGTCGACCACATTCATGGTATTGATCCTTGAGATATTTTTATAAATTCTTGTTCCACAAAATCTATTCTGCCCCACTCAAGTTTGTCGACCATGGTAAGGTATTTGATCCGATCTTTGAGATATTTTTATGTATAAAAAGGATTCAATTCTTATCGTTTTACTCTTTGCATAAATTCCGGATTGTCTTATTGAGAATTTTATCAAAACTAATCTGATTGATTAGGGACTAACGTAAGGTTTACATTTAAGCTACCTATTTTATATATTCTCATTTCTGCTATATATATTCCCTACTATTAGACAGTTTCAAAATACCCTTTGTTGTTGCTTTCTAAACAAAGGATGAAATATCAACCTGAGTCTCTCCGGCAGTCCTGGCATGCTCAGGAATCCTACAGATTTCCTTGGAAGCAATATCAACCTCATTCTCTCGCGCTGTACTTGACATGCTCAGGAATCCTGAGATTTCCTTGGAAGTACTTGACATGCTCAGGAATCCTGCAAATTTCCTTGGAAGCAAGATTATCTTTGATCAGGACCTTCAGAAGCAAGATTATCTTTGATCATGATCCACTACTCTGTTAAAGTAGTTGTTTGATCATGGATCAGCATCGATTCACTGAGCTTCTGGGTCCATTTATGATAAGAAAGAGAGGACATTGTTCATTAGGACATATATACCTCTCTCACATATGATAGAAGAGGAAGATTCATATGCTTCATGGATCAGAATATGGATGTTATATCATCAGAACATGAAGCATGGTACGTTTCCATCATAACATGAATCTCTCTAGTATATTTCATGTTCTTCATGTAACCTCTCTACATCCTAATGATCAAGGGAAGTTTGTAAGCCTCACACTTTTTATAGATTGTTGTGAGTTTGCTTTTATATTATAAGCATTTTCCCTATCACTTGTTGTTGAGAGCCAGAGATTCTCTGATATACTGTATCTTTGTGATTCTATTAAGGGAAACTGAATTTTCTGTCTTTTGTTGTCTCCGAAAGACTATGCTTATAATACTTTTGGAATCGTTTAGATGAGACCATTTTTCCGTCGTTAGGGGGAGAATTGGGGTTAACGACGTGAATGATTATGGAAAATATTGTCTCATCAACGCATGATTATACTACCTGATATATGTAACAGGTATAAAAGATTAATGCAAATTCTGAAAATTGCAAAACACTGCATATATTAAAGGCTCCCAAAGAGTAACTCATGGGTATGACAGTGTGAATTAAATGCACGCCAAATGCGTAGCAAATAGAATGGATTGAGGTTCCAAAAAGGACAATCCATCAACATGTTAATATGGTGCACGCTGAGTGCGTAGCAAATTGTCTGAATTTATGTCCCAGAAAGACAATCCATTGACATGATAAAATTAGTCTGTGGCATGCCTAAAGCATGACAGATATATGTTCTAAATGTTCCAACTACTGGAATGGAGATTATTCACGCCCTATTTTAAACACTCCAGAGGAGGTTATGATCCACATTCTCACATAATTCATCTTATAAGAGATGTATGTTTAGAAGGAGACAATAAAAGTCCCTAAAAACAAATTGCCTTGGGTACCCCGGGAAAAGGCAAAGAAATGCTTATTGATGCATGCGCATGCACATAAGAATGGTGAGATCACAAATTGATGAATGATATTTTTGGTTTTAAAGTAGCTACTCAAATCATCAATGGGCTATGTTGAATGGAACCACGTTCAATTATCAAATATTGACAAAATCATTGGCCAAAATGGAAAGAGGCAAATGAACGTGAAAGAACATATACGAACCCCAAAAGATGTTAACCAAGAAGGTTATACATGGGTGTTTGAAATAAATTGGAATACACTCACTTCTATATGACATAGAGTTTCTGGAAGAAACTTGGAATTATGAGATTCTCCATACTTGTAGATGTAACTATGATGAAATTATTGCACATCTACGGAGACTAACACACTATCTTTAAGGGTTATTAAGTGAACGGAGCATATCGCCATAAGCGATGCAAAAATGGGACAAAATAGCTGGGTATAAAGCTATATAGTGAGTCATGAAGTGTAATCCCTGAAAGAAAATCTTTGACGGATTCAAATTGCGTGAAGCAAGTCCCTAAAGGACAAGTGCATGAAGCACAAATTTTGTACTCAATATTAATATTAATATAGTATATTGCCTGAGTGAGTACATTCATTATGAAATGTTGCAACACATTACAACTTCTGAAGAGTTGATAATTGGTTAAAACTCCTAAAAGAGTTCAAGAAATAAAGTCTTGACCTAAAGATTGAGCATGATGCCAACGAAATTCTTGGCTACCAATCGAGCTTATACTAAGAAAGTATTGAAGCATGTTTATATGGATTTTCAGGGAGTGTAACCGGACACGGTATTTCCAGTTAAAGCTTAGCTCCATCACCATTACAGGGAGGGTGATGTGACGCATATTTAATGCTATCTCCGCAGATTAACATATACGGGCATATTCTATACAAGTAAAACTTACAAGTAGCCCATCATTTATTGAAAACGCGGATTCCTGGAAATTTCTCTAATTTGCATAGAGATTATTCACTTGAAATATATTTACTTACAAGGATATATTGATTTCATATCACTTACAGGAATTCATGATAGTTATATCCTCCACTCACTCCAAAAAGGGTTTCCTCTCCAAAGAGATAGTCATGAAGATCTGAGGGGAGACATTTTGCCAAGCATCAGAGGGGAGCGTGCTGTCAATAAAGATCTTCACACACTGTACTCTTTTTCCTTCGTCCAGGTTTTTATCCCATTGGGTTTTTCCTGGCAAGGTTTTAACGAGGCGGTGTCGCACGCTAGTTAATGTTCACTATACACATGACAAAGTTTTATGTTACACATGGTTATGTACTCTTTTTCCCTTCGACCAGTTTTTCCCACTTGGGTTTTACCTGGCAAGGTTTTTAATAAGACATATTCCATGTACGGTGGACATCCAAGGGGGAGTGTTATAAACTATATGTAATGGATGCCCACCATAGTATACCTAATGTATGTCATATCCAACTATGCCTACCATATGACTCACCCTCCCAATTACTTACTATATTATATTTGTAATAGTCTATTCTAGTTGCCTATTTATAGGCACTCAATGAAGATGAAATACACGGACTGAAGAATGAGAAATTGTATGAACATTGCTATGTCTCTCTCTATTCACTCTCATAAATCCTCTCTCAATTCCTTCAGATTTATAACAGTCAAATTTTTTTAAGAAATTGGCATGTAAAAAGTAAATTAGAGTTGTGTAAAACTTTTACTCCACGAGGGAGAATTCGAACTTGGTGCAAGAGGACGAACTCTCTAACCTAACTAACAAATATTATCGAATTGGAAGAAAGGTAAAATTGAAAAAACCAAAATTAAAGATATAAGGACTAAAATCATAATTTAGTCAATTTTTTGGACGGGAGGCAATCAGAAACCGTTCAAGGAATTGCCGCTTAAATCACAACCGTCCAACGTCCACTCGAGCAAATGTAGAGTCTCCGTAGCGTCCGTACGATGAAAAAGTTGCTCGACCCTTAACAGCCTGGCAAACTGTATATAATGGGGTGCACTTTCAGCCCATTTCCATTTTCTGTTCAATTTTTCAATGCTTCGTCGTCAGCCAATGCATTCGTACCATCCTATTAATAAGAAGTGCCTTGTTTCCAACTCAACTTTCTCTACCTTTCTCCCTAAGTTTTCCTTTCGCAAACGACAGCTTTCAAAGCTCTTTTATTGGCTCTTAGTCGAAGCTGATTGGGTGAGTTCTTAATCTAATGATTTTGCTGTTTTAAACTCTGTTATCTTGTTGGATTGTTATATTGATTGGTGAAGAAATTGTTTAGTGTTCCTTTATTTATTTGTTCATAATTGGGGTTTTTCTTTTTGTGGATTATTATGTGGGATTTTATTGCTGATTGAGATTGAGATTTTTGTTGTTGTTTTAGTGGGGACTATTTGTTTTCTGGGTAGTTTTGGTGCTTGTTTGATTTGTGTTGTGTTGTGTTGAGAGAGAGAGAGAGAGAGAGAGTATGTTGATGATGAATAGCATGGAGAGTGGTGTAGTTCAAGACGGTGTGGTTTTTAATATTATGATTTTGATAAAGGATATGCATGTAGCAGTTGTGTTGTTCAGATGGCTTGTTGTGTTGTTGTGGGGTGAACCGATTTCGTTTAGATTGGAGAAAGAAAATAAAAGATATAGGTCTAGTTTCTTATAAATAAAAATAGATATAGGTCTAGTCTTAAAATGAAATGGAATCAATTTGACTCATCAAGCAAAATCTGATGTTGGGTTGAATATATAGTAATATGAATGTTATGGAGGGTAATTGTAGTTTGTTTTGGATATTATTTAAATAAATTTCTTTGTTTGCAAAGTCGATCTTTTAGTTTTCGTATGTATATCAAGGGTCCTATGAAATTTTATTTGAAGTAAAGATTAAATGTTGTGCTAGTTAAAGTTTACTTCATTTTTGGGATTTTTTTTCCATAGACATGTGAGGTAAAAGGTTAAGCATTAGGTGTTTTTAGCTATCCGAGTTAACGTTGATTCTTATTTCTTTGCTGGGAGTTATGTGTTTGTTGTCATGCAGCTAGTTTAATATTGGGAAAGTAGGCTGCTTTAGGTCGTTATCTCTCTGTGCGATATTTTATTTAGAAATACTGAGAATGTGTGAGCACGCGTTGTTAGGTTAACAGGTTTGTCTGTCACTTTATAATGTTTTGAGGATAATTAAAGTCTCCAGCCGATCATTCTAGACCAGCAATTATCTGTTTTTTTCCAGGTTTTTTGACGGTGGGTTGAAGTCTTTTGCTTATCTCAGGACAATTTTAGTATACATGGGACAGTTTATTAAAGTTAATAATAAACATACTAGGAACTTAGCAAAGTTTGTAATTATGATCACACAGCAGGCATCATTTTCACAAATATGTTTATTATATCCTCTGTTAGATGTCCCAATCAATTGCAGCTAAATCTTCTATTGTATACTTGTCCAGTATTATTTGAAAAAGTCAACTGCTTTATTATAATAAGGATTTATGTTAAAATTGGAAGCACTATACTTAATTTAATAAAAATTATTTTTGCTGTGATTTAATTTAGATTTGCGCAGATGGATATTCTAATTTAAATTACAGTTGTGGTTAAAGAACCTAAGCATTGGAGGTTTTTTAATTTTTTTTTAACATACTTGGTAGCTTTTGGGCAGAGATTACTCTATTACTGAACTTCTTGGGGATTCCGTCATTGCTCGTAGAAGAAGATTAAGCTTTCTTATTCGACATATGCATTTTTAAGGAGATGGCTTCCCATGAGCATGATTCGGATATTATTCAGTGGGGGCTTCGTCTACTTGATGGTGATCCAGTTTATAATTCTTCATACTACTACAGTGACATGATACAACACAATGCTAATGATATCTACCATGAAGAGTATTTCAGAAGTCATTATGATACAGAATCAAACCAGGTGGAGAATGATGAGATCATTGCACGAACACTTCAAGAGGAATTTTCAGGACTGTCTGTAACAGAAGCCTCTGAATACTCACATGCAGGAGAAGCGCAAGCACAAGCATCCGTTCTTGCAGATGAGTGGCATGGTGTATCTACAAGGAATTATTGTTCAGGTATCTGGAAACCTGCTGCTTGTACCTTGTTTTCATACATATTAAGGTAACCTATGTCATGTAGTTATCTTCATAGGCGTTTTTTTTGGCATCATGCAGACCATGATTATGGCCAGGAAGAAGCTTCTAGTTTATGTTCTAGCCCTGGTAATCATTTGGAGCTAACTGATGAATGTGCACTTGATGGTGAAGTAGACTGGAGCTTGAATCCTGTTCCTGTAAGTTTATGCTGTCTAGATTTTTCACCATGTTGTAATATCAAATGCTTCATCATGTTTTTGTTATTAAACAGTTTTAAGGAGTCATCATTGGCCTTTTGGGAAATGTTAGCCATTCTATATCAATTTATAAAGTTTAGCTGACAATCTGATGTTGAGAAGGGAATGTACATGGGAATTTACATGGATATTTCAATAGCATTTTGGTTGATCATGTGAATTTCCTCCCACCTGCCCACTCCCCCGCCACCCCCCTACCCAAAAGAAACTTATACATTTTGCAAATTCATGAGTACTAATTGTATATTTGGATTGCTACTTTTCTGCCAACATATGGCGTGATTTGCAAATGTCGACACCAGTATTAACCTTGTCCTTCATATGGTTTAGCATATTCCCAGAATTAATGGAGAAATTCCTTCATTTGATGAAGCGACTTCAGATCATCAAAGGCTACTTGACAGGTAATAGCTGCCCTTTTCCTTTCTATAAATATAGTAGTATGTATTTCAATAATTTGGCAAGTTAGTAGAATCCATTTTATTTGTTTTCTTCATTTTTTGTTGTTGTAATATTTTCTTGCGTTTTTAATGTAGACTGCAGATATATGGCTTCCTCGAACGCAAGGTTGAAGGAGATGGAAACTGCCAGGTTAGTCATGCTGCACCTTTGTCTGCTTCTGTTGTTTATTTCCTTAAAGCAAGTATGTAGCTCTCATTTGGACCTATCAGTTTTGTTTTTATTCCTGGATATTGATCTTAGCATCTTTCAGGGTTACACATGTTTATCTCATATTTTGCTTTAATTTTCCAGTTCCATGCTTTATCAGACCAATTGTATGACACACCTGACAACCACAAGTACGTGAGAAGCCAAGTCGTAAATCAGGTTTTCTCTCTTGGAAATATTCTACTAATTCGTTCAACTGAACTTTAGCACCATGAAATTTTGTATCTTCCATGGATTCTGGTTTATCCTTTGATGGTTTACTGTTACCAGCTGAAGTCTCATCCGGAGATTTATGAGGGATATGTTCCCATGGCATATGATGACTATTTGGAGAAGATGTCCAGGTATTAATCGAACTCATAATGTTTCCTTGTTTTCCTGTCATTAATCTTTTGGGCTAAATTAATACCCATCAATCTGAATGAAACCAGGAATGGTGAGTGGGGTGACCATGTCTCATTGCAGGCAGCTGCTGATTCGGTATGAAAGATCTTTTACAATGACTGATACTTGTGAGTAATTAATATAATGACTGATACTTGTGAGTAATTTTTTGCAGTACGGGGTGAAATTTTTTGTCTTGACTTCTTTTAAGGATAACTGTTGCATAGAGATTCTTCCTAATATCCAAACTTCAAAACAAGGTAAGCTTGTTGCGCTCTTAGTTTTTGTTGTGGCCATAGACAGTTGGATTTATGAAGTAATCAGTTATCTGTATGTTAAAATGTGATATAGTTTCTATATCTGTTATTGATTCAGATTTCCATATTCCACATGTTACTGTCTTGTTTCTAAATTCATTTCTCTTATAATGAGCAAATTTATTACTCTCTCATTGAATCCACGCGTTAGCCTAATCATATACTTCTGACGAACAGATCCCGTGGAATTTTTGCTGAACAATTAAAATTATTGTGATATCCTTAAATATTAGTTATCTGTCGTCCATTAAGCTTTACAGAAATCTCTTATGTCTTGTGCAGTTATTTATTTGAGTTTCTGGGCAGAGGTGCATTACAACTCAATTTATCCTCAAGGAGGTAATTGTTTTATCTTCTTCATGTACATCTGTAGAATGCAAAGGGATAAGGAGTAAAATGAAACTTGGATTTTGGATAACTTGTTCAGCTGAACTCAACCAGTTGGAGCAACAACACTGTATCATTAGCCAACAGTCTTTGACTGAACATTAACTGACAGTCTCCTTTCCTTTGGGGTGTGCGTGTGTAATACCATCTATAAGATTGGGAGGGGGAAGTCGCAACACCATAATAGGCTCTTTATCTGATCTGAGAACTTTCAAGTGTGATTTTCCGTAAAGAAGCTTTTGTGGGAAATCAGATGCAACTAGCTTCCACTAGCCCTTGCTATATTGACTTGTTATATATCTAAGTCTGGATAGGTTTAGTTGTCTGATGCTAATGCCATCATGCATGCTTTAGGATTTTACATTATCCCTCTAAATGTAACGCATGACTTATGGTTTTGGTTTTATTTCAGGTTCGCCCTCAAGTGGGTACAAAAAGAAGAAAAAGTGGCGGATATTTGGGAATAAACATTAGGAATGTTTGGATGGCATTAGGCACATTTCTCCTCCTGTTGTTGCTGATGTTGCTTAAACCATGTAGGTTTGTGGTTCAGGACCTGCTCAGATCTCATATTTTTGCTCCTCCAATGTTCGTCCAGGCTGGATTATCTCATTGTAAGAGTAAGTTAGTTTCTTTTTCCATTTTTTCGTTTGTAAATTTCTATTATTATGGTTGCTTGCATGTGTGAATTTTGTAGTCGCATGCTAGTACCATCTGATATTTTTGGAACACCAGTTACAATGTGATAATGAATTTATACATTTTCAGAAAACAGAGTTGAAAGGGTTTCATTGAATCTTCTTCGGCCTTCAGCTTATTGTTTTCTTCACAAGTAGCTTGGCCGGTTCAGTAGATTTGGAATGTACAAAGATATGTCAAATAATTGAAATGAATTCTTTCCCAAAAAAAATAAAAGATACTCAAAATGAATGTATCAGTATCATGGAAAGTATTCCATAGTACAGGTAAGCTTTTATAGGAACACAAAAGTGAAATATATGCTTCATGGTCTATGCAAAAATTGTGTATAATTGGCAGGTGTCATAAACGGAAAGCACAATTATTTTGCGGAAATATTGTAACGCTGTATATTGACATATAGTATATGGTTAAATTCAGGATTTTTGTTGGAGATATAGAGATGGGAACTAAGGTTTTGATAACCTTTCAATCATTTATCTCGTACAGTTGATTTGTTTGTTTGGTCAATAGTGAAATATATGCACTTGCTTGAGTACGCATACAGAGATTTGAAGCATACAAATTGTTTTAGGCCATCCTTGAAACTGGTTGATGAATAACTTTTCTTTGTATGGATTGTTTTCTGAATGTTTTGCTTACCATAGCAGAAGTGAGATTGATTGGACCAAAGTAATTCCTGTTGAATCAATCTATTGCGAATGCCGCGGTTCTTTGTATCCAATGATGCTCTGGCTTTATTAATAATCATACCCTCATTTCTACAGTTTCATCCTCTTAGTTTCCCTGTTTAAACGTATGATTGTAGAATTAAATGCGACAAATCTTCAATGAATTGCCGCGGTGAGTTCCTACTAAATCGGAAAGCTCCGCCATTGATTATGTCATTTTTGTGCTTCATAATAAAGCATGTACTTGCTTCTTGGCCATTTGTGAAGTATACGTTTCAGTGCAGAGTGGTGAAGTATACTTGCTTGGCCATTGAAGTGCACATTTGAATACAGGGCAATGCAGAGTATTAGGAACAGCTCAAAAGATTGATCAACCATTTGCTTCTGGTTTCAATGGCAACCAAGCCAACAGTTCAGGTTTCATTGTTGCTTAGAATAAAAGCGCTTCTCTGCTTCTTGGCAACAGCACAAGAACATAGATTTTCTGCTTTTTGGTTTCTTATCATCCCTGAGGTTGGTTTCAAGATTAGACTTGAGGCATACAACTTGGTAACCTTTTCAGTTTGCTTTTAAATTGTTGGAAAGCTCTCAGCTTGCTTCAATGAATTTTATAAAGCACAACAATGGTGGGTCCAAATCCAACCATGGTCCACCTCTCCTTCCTCCTCCATGAGTAAGAAGTCAAAAGTACAAAAATTCATCCAAATTTTTAAAGCCAAAACAGACTCTCATTTTATTAAATTTGATTTGATGATGCCTTGAAGAACATTTACAGATTAAAGAGCCAAACTCTAAAGCCCCAATCTTTCCTCCCCCACTCTGGACCAAGACTGCTTGCTGCTTACTACACAGAAGAAAGCATTGATGAACAACATCATATTTTAAAGAAAGGCAGGGCCTTTGTCTAAACTACCCAAAACCTATTCTCTCATCTATTCTTCTTAACTTAAAACCCCAAAACACACAACGCTCACATACCTTACACCTTTTGTACCCAACCAACCCCACCCTCTATTTCTTGCTTCCTATTTGCTTTATCTACTTTGATATACACACACACCCACGCATTTTCTTTATCTATCCATCCCCAAGACACAAAGCCTCCTCCTGCTGCCCATCCTCCTCCTCATTCTCCGCCGGATGCAGCAGCAACGACGTGAACGGCATGTGCTGCCGGTACTCGGTGTAGTCCAACCCCGCCGGCTGGCACAAGTCCAGCCGAATGCTCGGCTGCTGATGCGGCTGATTCGGGTGAGCCTGATGAGCCGACGACACCAGCGGGTACATGAACTGTCCGCCGCCGTTGAGGGAGCTGAGCGGGTGGGCCCGGCAAGCGAGGGAAGGCACTTGGGAGGAGACGGCGGGGGCGGAGGTCGAGATCGGCTCGGCCGGGAGAGTGCCGGTGCCGGTGGCGGCGACTATGGAGGACTCGGCGTGGCGGAGGAGCCACTCGATGGTCTCCCCGTCGGAGCGGTGGCCGAGCTCCCGGGTCAGCTGGAAGATCCGGGCGGCGCACATGGCCGGCATCCGGACTCGCCGTCCCCGGCCGTTGACTTTGGTGTGACGGTCCCTGGAAGACGCGGACTTTCGGGTCTGAGAGAGCTGGTTATGTGTCTTGGGCTGTAGAGATTGTATGGATTGCTGGGAGTGCTGACGGGACGACGCCGTTTCTAGGGCGGTGGGGATATGGGTCGGGTCTTCGTGGTTGCGTAGGGGGGCAAGGGCCATCTCTGAGCCCATGGGTGGTGGTGGTGGTGGTGGTTTTAGGGTTTGGGCACTGAGAGAGAGAGATAGAGAGAGGGAAATTAGGGCTTTGAGAGGGTGGGGGAATTCGATTGACCCCACAGAAAGAGAGAGGGGCCCTTTTTATTTCTCGTGTGAGTGAGGCGGGTAGATGGTGGGCCCCGTCGGGGCTCGGGGGGTCCCTACTGAAGAGAGAGAGAGAGAGAGAGAGTGTGTGTTTTGCATGGTTTTTGAACTTGTTTTGGGGAAAAGGGGTACACGCGCTGGTTTGAAGAGAGCAGCAGGCACCGGATGAGAGAGAGATAAGCTTACATTGACTAAAAGACATGAATTAGTGAATTAGGCTTGTACGAAAATAATAATTTAAATATGGAAAATGATAATAATACTTTACATATGTCAGTTGTCGTCTTAACCTTTTCCTTAATCTCGTGACGTTTGTAATCAGCCTACTTTTTTTTTTTGTTTTTTTTGGGAAAGAGCCTACTTAGTTGTGTACAAAAATAAAACAAAACGAAAATACTGTGTGATATTTTTTGTTTTTTTATCAACAGAAAAAGCGCCTGATGCAGGCCCCTCTTTCTCTGTCGTGTCACGCGCTTGTAACCAGTGTTTCAGGTTTTTGTTTGGTGGTTTTGTTTCTGACAGTTTGACCAATGTCGGATACTGAGACTGAAATGTCACAAAGCCCCCTGCTATCCAAATCCATTCGCTCGTGGGTTACAGCACAACGTTGTGTTGGCAACGGCATCACATCTCTCTCAGTAATTTTCCAACGTACCGTCATAAGAGAATTTATAGTTTTGTTACCTAATTCTCTCGCGATCATTGTTACTGCATTTATATTTTTCTTTGTTTCGAACATTTTATGACTTGTTTGTTTGTTAGTTTTAAATTTCAAACCTTGTTTCGGATATGGGTTTCGGGGTAACGCTCGGACTCAATATCTTGTTCTGGATCTTAATTTTGGGTCCATTCTATAAGAATTCCATTCCTTTTCCTTCTATTAAACCAAACATCGCCACTAATATTACAAAAGAGAAAGGTCATGTGCTTGCATTAGTCGTTCACATGCGTTTAGTTGTATGCTAGATGCTGATGCAAGTGAATCTCACACAATATCAACGGCTGACAACAATTCACACATGTAGAAATGACACAGAGAAAAAGAGATGGACAATCAACTACGGGTTGGGTTACGAGAAAAGCCTTGAGCCGATAAGTCTTTTCATGGGCCAGGTTTAGACTAGAGGTCCGTCAAACACTCTGGCTCAAGCCCCTTATGCTGAAAACTTGGGCAGGAACTTCCCAAAGAATAGGCCCATATTAACAAGGCCTATGTTATTCTGTCAAGCCCAAGTTATTGATTTCCTTTCATTCAAATATGAAGAACGAAAAAGTGAAAAAAGTGAAAAAGCCCAACCTGATCCATTTGAAAGAAAACAAAGTAAATGATTTTGAGGTGTGAAATACTCTCTGAAAGCAGGAGCAGAACCTCCCCTGCTACATTATCTGCAAAACACAGGAAGCCAATGCACACAGCAGCAGGGCAGAATATACACCGCTTTACTTGAATATACCGCTAGCTTAGCTACACTGATAAATAACTATTTTGTTCTTCCAATGGAGGCTGGAAGACACTTTCTTTCTTCATCTTCAGCCTTTCCTTCAACAACCCACCTCAGGCATCCTCTTCCTTCTTCTTCTCCCTCTACTTCAGGTAAAAAGAGTTCACTACTTTGATATCTCCATTTTCTCATTTATTCTGTTTGCTTGCTGAGAATTTACTGGGAAAGTTGATAGTTTTTGGAATTCAGCCATAGGTACTTAAACATAAGTTGGGAATGATTGGTCTTTATGTTTAATCCCAATACAGCAACTGGGTATGTTGAGCTTTTGTGTTTCTGAGATGAGTTTTACATATTTAATTGTTGTGTTTGATTTTTATTCCTTGAACTTGAATTGATGCGCTAAATTGTGGAACAAAGACTATTAGCATAAATCTTTTCAACGTAAAATCCTAATGCAAGAGCTACATTTGGAAGTAGCGGATATTGTTTAATATTCTATTTCCTGTTGAAACAGTTCTCAAAAAAGATTATTTTTCTGCGCTTACATGCATAGGAGTGTGAATAATTGTGTGTTTATCCCTCTAGGATAAAAGGTTCTAGAATGAGAATTGAGATGCTGAGTTACTTAAGTTAATTCTTTAGAGTCTGATACTATTGGAGTTCATGACGAGATGCAGATTATTATGCTGACAGTAATTGTCTACAAAAATGTAAAATGTTTGAGTAAGGGATAGTTTACCCCCCCCCCCCCCCCCCCCTTATTGTCCATTGTTGGTTAACGTCAGGCTTGTTGGTACTCCTAATTTTTCAGTTTTGATGCTTCATGAGCAAGCAGTTCCTGCTGTTACTTCTTTGCCGATTACATCTGTAGCTCGACATTTTCCTACCTCGGTTCTTTTACAAGAGCAGCGTGATGAGTTCAAGCCTCTATTGCATGTACTGAAAGAAGATAAAACATCTGAGGTTAGACTTCTGTTGTAGAAATGCTCTGCATATAAGTTAGATCAGATGTGCGCTTTAGATGTGCACTGCATATAACTTGAATAATCCTCAATGGTGTAAAACTCCTTACTCAAACTTCTGTTTTCCCTCATTTGAAATTATGCCTATTGATGATACTAATTTTCTTTTTTAAAATGCCACCATTGATTTGTATAATTCAAGATTTTGTGAGGCTTCTTCTTTCTTACACATTTACCATTTCACACACCTTCTTGGTATTCCTTACTTATTAGAAATTGACTCATACGCTATCTCTATTTCTCTCCTGGGAAACTCCTAATTAATTACCATTTTCTGTGTTTTTATTAGGCTACGTTAGATAGGATGCAGATAGAGACTGGGGCCTCTGTCCATGAAGATTTAGACATTGATGACTTTTACCCGTTGGTGAACGGCTCTAAGCCCCAATTGCTTAACCCTGATATTTCAGATGTGTAAGATGAATAAAACTCCTCTTTTTTTTTTTCTTCAGGTGCTTGCAATTTTGTTACCAAATTGCATCCTTATGTGATGCTCATGTTGTATCTCTGCCTTGCAGATTTTCATCCTTACAAACAGGAGCAAAGCCATCCACACCTTTGACTCTGGAGTCTTTGACCACTGCTGCCAATAAGCATATGGATGTCGAACCATGTAATGTAGTTGCCCTGGCTAAGAAAGCTTTGTCAGCCTCCAGAGAAGCAGCCTCATTAGCTGAAGACTCCCAATCAATGGGAGCAGATTTTGACGAGTCTCTTTCTCTGGGGTCAGTTTTGTGTTACTTCCTTGTTTCATTATGATTCCCCTATCAAATTCCTTTGGAACTGAAGTCAAGAATTTTTGTCTAGTTTGGGGTATACAAGTTTGGCCAACTGGATAGTTGAGGAGGAGAAAACTGTAAGGTCAACCCAGATTCTAGAGAGGCGGCGCAAGCGAATTAAGACAAGGAAGGTGCCTAAGTCAAAAGTTATAGGTCACGAGTCAAACAGTTTTACAAGTTCAGATGTGCGGAAAAAGATAAGTGAAGGATTTAATCCAAATGATCCCCTGCGGTTGTTCTTGTGGGGTCCTGAAACAAGACAACTTTTGACTGCTAAAGAGGAGGCAGAATTGATTTCCCGAGTTCAGGTGTATATCTAAGTAATGTTTGTCTGCTGATTTTTACTGATTTATGTAGGGTCTGATACCGCATTCATGTGTCGAATTATGTAACAGGATTTATTTAAGTTAGAAGAAGTGAAGAGTAGACTTCAAACACAGTTTGGCCGTGAACCAACTTTGATTGAATGGGCTGAAGCTGTTGGAATTAGTTGTCAGATCTTGAAATCACAGCTTCGCTCTGGTACCAGCAGCCGTGAAAAGCTGATTTATGCTAACTTACGTATGGTGGTTCACATTGCTAAACAATATCAAGGGAGAGGTCTTGGCCTCCAGGACTTAATGCAGGTAACTTCAATGGCTTTCTTATATGTAGTCCTTAGGGCTAAGACTTGACGGTTTTTGTTACACAGACAACATCTTACCGACAAAATTTTGACTTCTACGCCAAAGTTTTTTCTTTTTTGCTAACTTGAATGCAGTAAAGCATTGTATTAGATCATGAAATTCCATTGGCAACTCCTACATGCCAGACTGAAATTTTAAATTTGTGCCATCTGTTCGGATCAACTATTGTTCTTCTGTATCCTTCATGATCAGATAATGGATATTATTGTATTCATCTCGGCAATGTCAGCAATTCCTAGGATGGCATATATTATACACATGCTCTATCTGATTGTTTGGTTAGGTTGTATTGGAGGTTAAACAATAATTCTTTTCAGAAAACTTCATTGCAACCAAAGAGCAGTATTTTGATTTTTATAATAAGGCCTGGACTTGAGAATTAAATTGCTTTTCTATGTTTATCTGATACTTTTGTAGGAGGGAAGTATGGGTCTCATGAAGAGTGTTGAGAAGTTCAAGCCCCAAGCTGGTTGCCGATTTGCTACTTATGCATACTGGTGGATAAGGCAAACAGTTAGGAAGGCCATATTTCAACATTCCAGGACCATCCGCTTGCCGGTAATGAAAAAATTACCATGTCTCCAGTCTCTACTTTGCAATGAGATTCTTCTTCAAGTATCTATCTTTTGTGTCAACTGATTGTATCCTGTTCTGAAAAATTTCTGTTGTCTCCATAGGATTTTGCAACAGAATGAAAATTATTGAATTGGTTAATGCAGATGATGAGGAAAAGTACTGTTGCCATTGAAATCTGTACCTTAAATTCTTAGTTTTGTCACCACTTTTCGCTATAGTGGAAATCTACAGTGTTACCTTGCTAATATGCTAAATCCGCTTAGCCCATGTCTGAATACTCAAAAGTTAACTATTTCGTAGCGTGTGCAAAGCAAAAAGAACTTTATTGAATATGACAATTATTCACAGGAGAATGTGTACAGCCTTCTTGGCAAAGTATTGGAGGCAAAGAAATTATGTATTCAGGAAGGAAATCACAACCCAAACAAAGAAGAATTAGCGAGACGGGTTGGTATTACAGTTGAAAAGTTGGAAAAGTTGCTATATGCTACAAGAATGCCACTTTCAATGCAACAACCAGTCTGGGCTGACCAAGATACTACCTTTCAGGTAAAGATTCTTGTTGTCTCGATTTTCTTATATACCTCTCTCTCTCTCTCTCTCTCTCTCTCTCTCTCTCTCTCTCTCTCATACTTTTCTGGTATATGATATGGCTATATACAACTTCAATTTTGAACGTGATGTAATTTGTTGGACTATATTGAGCCTGGTTTCTCCAATGGTTTAAGAAGCAAACATTTTTCTTTCACAATTGCAGGAGGTAACTGCTGACACTGGGGTTGAGATCCCAGATGTGAGTGTAGCAAAGCAGCTGATGAGGCAACATGTGCGCCACCTCCTAAGCATCCTCAATTTAAGAGAGAGACAGATAATCAGGCTAAGGTATGGCATTGAAGATGGCAAGCAGAGATCACTATCAGAGATTGGTGGCATGTTTGGATTGTCCAAGGAGAGGGTGCGGCAGCTGGAGAGCCGAGCATTCTTGAAGCTCAGGCAGTCGCTTGGAAGCCAAGGGCTTGGGGCTTATGGTCCTTTACTTGTTTAGAAATGCAGCACAAGGCTATGGTATCTACTCCGTTGGTTCGATTTCTGGTATCTTTTAAGGAAATCTGGAGTTCAGCTGTTGAGCTCCCAGCTTTTGGAGCTGAATGTACAGCAAGCTGAGGCTTGGAATATAGAGAACTTCCAAAACGAACAACTTAGGCTTAAGGGTAAAAAAATTTGGAGCTTGGCGGAGGCTAGGTTTCAATGCTCCAAAGTTGTAATATTGGCTTTCTTTGCTTTACTGTAAAAGAGTTGAAACTCTATCCTGTAAGTTATTGTATATTTCTTACATTTTTATTCAAAGCTAGCACTCCTAATTGAGGGGTGGGCGCTTCTTGTGTCATTCGGCAGAAGCACACTGATCAAACTTTGCTGAAGGACTTCCTTGAACTGCGCATTTCGAATTTACAATCTTAGGCAAACCTATTTGTGTAGATTTTACCAATCCAAAGTGATTTCATCCATTCTTTATAGTTCGGATATTTTAAATCCTTCTTTCAAATTCAAGCGACTTACTCTACTGGGCAAAGAAAGTTTGAATTCTTCAGGTAGAGAGAGGATAGAGTCACATAAAAAAATTATATATACTCCTTCATAGAGTTAAGACTTGGCTGTGTAAAGGCTGCCTACAAGTGAATGATATACTCTATCATCAGGTGTGAGGCCTTCTCTTTTCATCTCATCATACAACTTAAAAGCTTCATCTGTTCTCCCATCCTTAGACAACCCTGAAATCATTGCTGTATACGTGACAACGTTACGAGTTAAATCCCTCCGATACATTTCGTGAAATAATTTCAGTGCCTCATCCACCTTGCCATCAATACATTCGCCATGTATGAGCGATGAATATGTATACGTATCTGGCATCAACCCCTTGTCTTCCATCTCCTTCTTTAGCTTGTGAGCTTCCTTCATCTTACCTTTCTTGATGTACCCATCAATTAGAGCATTGTATGTTACAGTGTTAGGTCTCTCTCCCTTCCTTTCCATCTCTTGAATTACCCGCTTTGCTTCGACAAAGTTTCCTTCCTTGCAGAATATGTCAATTAGAGTAGTGAAACACACTACATTTGGAGCCACACCTCTTTCTTCCATTGTGAACAACAAACTCTTTGCCTCCTCATTCGTATTCAATTTACACAATCCACTAGCTATAGTGCTGTAAGTAAACACATCAGTCTGAAAGCCTTTCCCTTCCATGAAATCCTGCAGCCTTAGAGCTTCATCCATCATCCCTTTTCTGCAGTACCCGTCCATCAGCGTATTAAACACAACTTGGTTTACGTCAATACCTTTACTTTGCATCTCATTCACCAAGATGTCTGCCATCTTCATCTGTCCGCCCTTGCACGCACCATTAATCAATGACCCGTAAGTGTGAACATTCGGGACAAGGCCTCTTTGAGTTAATTCGTCGAACAGAAACAACGCCCTTTTCATATTTCCCACTCTACCATTCCAATTAATAATCGAAGTATAAAGATACACATCTGGTTCTATCCCTCTCTCACGCATTTCCTCAAACACCTTTTCAGCATCTTCAATCTTTTCACAGCTACCAAACCAATCAATCAAAAGCGTGCATGTTGCCACATTATAACCCACGCCATCCTTCTCCATCAAGCTCAAGGCCTCATTAACACCCTCAAAATCTTTCCTTTCAATATATGCTTTCAGAAGTGTGTTATATGTAACAACATTAGGCTTAATTTGTCTACCAGCCATTTCACCCATCAAAGCCTTAGCCTTTTTCACCTCCCCTCTCTTACAAAGCTCATTCATCACAAGCGTCAATGAATGAACAGTGATTTGAACACCCTTTTCAACCATTTGATCAAAGAACCTCAAACAGAAATCCACCTGACCACATTTCTTCAATGCAAGTAAAAGCACAAAGCAGGACCTTTCTTCAATCTCAAACCCCTTCTTCTCCGCATAGTCAAAAACCCCAACGGCCTCCTCAAACATTTTGTTATCTGCATAAACCCTGAACAGCATATCACACAATGTCTCAACAAATTTCACTCCTTTACGCTCATCCTCAGCCAAAGAGACAACGTCAGAAATAGGGCATCGAAGAATATCATTGGAGACAATACCATTCAATACAATTTTCATTTGGGCAAATTTCTTAGCTTGATAGAGCCTCCAAATGAGGGCTACATGGGCTTGAAGATTGGGTTTGTGGGAAGTGAGAGATGGGTTTGTTTGGAGAAAGTTGAATAAACTCAAGCAAGAATGGGGCGGGACGAGTGGGTTTGAGAGAACAAGGTTGGTTATGTGGGGGTTGAGATTGGAGAGCAGAGATAGGGTGGATTTGAGGGGTTGAAGGCCTGAATTGATTAGGGTTTTAGAAATCTTCTGAGCAATTTCTTGGTTGGATATCAATGTGGGGTCTGTTGGGAAGAATTTCTTCAAGGTTTTGAAGGTTTTCTGAGAAGACATTGTCTGTCAAAGCAAAGAAGAAGAAGAAGCTCTGTTTAGTCTAAAGCTCGATTTGCTTAGAAGCTCTGTTTAGAAAGAGGTCAATTTTAGCGGGTATGAATGTGGTTGCATTGATCAAACCGATTAGACGATCGTGGCCGTTCATCTTCGTCTTTTTTTGAGCCGTTATCCCTAGTCAATAGGTCTGATTTTTATATGGTCCGGTTCAATATTATTTAATTAGTCAAATATGAATATTTTTAATTCATAATCTATCAAATTATAACACTCCGTTGACGTGTTGATATGATATTATAATCTCACACAAATATGTTTTATTATCATAGAGGATAGATATATAAGTTAATTAATTTGATCTATACCTTATGCCTATATGTGAATAAGATTTACATTATTAATGATAATTATCTAATGTTTTAAGGGGAGAAAATTGCATTCATAACAAAAGAAAGAAAAGAAAAAGCTACTTTTAGCAATTCAATGTTTGTATCGCATAAAGATTTTATCTATTTTTGAACTTCTCCATATTATATCAAGCTTCCTTCTAACCAAAAAAACCAAAGACTTATTGTTAACTATCACCATATTATCTTAAAATACTTCAATTAACGAGGTTCAATCTCAATTTTAATTTCAACTACAGAATTCTCTGTTATATAATATGCAGAAAGAGGACGGTCATCGATCATTTCCGTATCAAGATGGAACAAAGTCATGTTACTCAGAATCCCCCAACGCCTCTCAATTTTGCTTCTTAGATCAACCACCATGATTGTTTCTCTAATTCTCACAAACCCTAAATGTTCGTTTTTATACCTCACCCAAATAATGCATTTTGGTTCTCCTGGCAAAGGTGTCACACTGAGTCTTAAAACACCATATCGTTGGGGGAAGTAATTTCCAACTATGTCCTCATCCTGCAGCATTATTTCGTCTAGCCACAGGGTCTGCCTCTCCACCTCAACATTCAAACGCTCCTCAATCCCCCTCTTCACATCAAGAATTGTTGCAGAATGTGGTGTTTCAATCTCAGGGGTGACTTGCCCTCCTGTAATTATTATGAGAACCATGGCCACAAAATAACCCACCAAACACTTCTCTCACTTCAAGTTTACAAAAAGTCTTGTTTGAAGATTTAAGTTTGCTGTGATTTAAATATGTAAAATTTATGTTAAAGGGTGTTCCTCTCTATCTAGTCACATTTTTTAGATGCAACAGAAATCTCATGAACCTACCCATCATGAATTATTTTGATGCTTAGCACTCCTTTTTTGTGTTTTCCTTTTCTTCCTTTTTTTTTTTCTCTTTACGAACCAATTACAATTTGAAGTGTGTTTTTCTTTCTTATTTTGTCATGTGCTTTTTTCTTTTTCTGTTCTTAATGAGCAATTCAACTTGATCAGCCCACACGCCTCATCAAATTGTGATTGATTTGTAAGGAGAGATACAGTTTACATGCAATTAAAGAGCCAGTGTCAAGAATTGTTGTTATGGAAAAACCACTTTCTAGGCACGCTTGAGAGGTTTCTAATAAATCTCAGTTGTTAAACTGTGTCAAGTCCTTATGAGATAGGAGAAGAACTTCTTTGCACTTGGGATTAGGGAAGGGCGCGGTCGAGTTCGGTTTAGTTTTGGTGAAAAATATTTATGAAACCGATCGGTCCATTTTAAATTGGTTTCGGTGCAATTTTAGGTTTTGGACTGGATATTTTTCAATATATATTTACAATTTCAATTTTTTTTTTGGACTTAAAAATTTACAAATAATCCAATTTCATGCAAAGAGAGAAGATTTGGCCTAGAAAAGATAGGTGTTGGGGAAATATTAATTATGGGATTAGAAATTTAGTATTAGACTTAAAAAAATTTTAAAAAATACACAGCCGTAGCCTGGTCCAATCCGATTTTGTAAGGTGTGAAATCAACACTGGAACCGATTTGGTCCAATTTGAATTTGGTGACTATTTGTCGACTTTTTAGTCAATACAATTTTTATTTTTATTTTTTCTGATTTTTTCCGTCTGGTGCGGCTCGGTGTTCTGATTTTCTGGGCTCGATGCCCGCTGAGATGTCATTTCACAAATCACACACTGCCACATGCTTTAGTTTTTCAACATGTGATTAACTTGGCATACCACCGACGTGTGTGGCATCAGCTACATGAAAGTTTTTCTTCTATTTACTGTAAGGAAGAGTAGCATAGCTTAGCTGCAGAATCAAATAATTTTATGACATCATTAATTGGTTGACTAGTTTAGCCTACTACCTTGCCTATTAGCCAATTTAACCTATTGCACTCTGTGGCTAGGTAACTGCAAATCTGTGATCTCCTTTTACTAAAACACAAAGCAGAATGTGGCTGGCCCGAGAACACTCATTGGCTCAAAGCCTCAAAAAAAATAAAAAAAAATAAAAAAATAAAAACTTTGGCTTAGCACATGGCAGGACCCATGTACATGATCTTGAGCCTTTAATTAAATTTGCGGTCAACAGAAGGCATCACAAAACAAAATCAACGTCATCAAGACAATTCACAGTCGTACAGATAAGCTGAGGTATCTTGGCCACTAATTGCCAGCAATTTCTTGAAAACTTCCAAGCTTCACTTTTCTTAACACTAATGAACTATGATAAAAGTTCAATTACTTGCCTGTGGTGCTAATGCCAACAACGACTATATATGCGGAGGAGATCATTCCACAATTTGTTTAGCCCACCTCTGGTTTTCGATTTAGAGACATTGTTCATTCTCTTTCTGCAAATCAGAATTTGACATATACGCAAAAGTTATTCATTAAAATATTTATGTGTGACACTGTGTATGACACCGTATTTGACATATATGCAGACTAGTGGTCTGTAGTTAAATTCCCTATGACACCGTGTTCGTGTGTGAGAATACCCCTTTTTCTTTCTAACTGTTCCAAAAATAATAAATATAAAATGAAACGAAAGTGACACATACATATGCAGCTGCAGCAGCCTCTAGATTTGAGGGCATTTATGGGTGTGGGGTTTGGGTCAAGGATTCTATTGCAATTCTTTGACCAAAATAATGCAACACTGTAATAGTCTCCTAACTAAACTTCAAGTTCCCTAAAAATTTAAAGCATGATGTTATATTCTTTCACTTCAATTTTTTTACTGGTAGTAGAAGTAGGGGCAGTTAACCCTAAATAATATATATAAATAAATTCTCTTATGCGAATGTACTGGAGGTTAATATTATTGTACGAACGTAATGTATTTTTTATTATCCCTTTCTGTTTTTTTCCTTTTACTATAGTATCCATATGATAATAATATGTAAACATTCATACGAGAGAATATATATATATATATATTTGTAGTATCTGTGGAGGACTTTGGAGTGGGGTCAAGGTGAATTTTTAATTGAAAACATATCAGGTTAACAAAAATGGCAGGAAACTTGGCCCATTCTATGTTTCATATGCTATGTTATCCTCCTGACAGCTGGTGGGTTTGCAGTGTTCACAGTTCATATCCAACCCATATTAAAAATTTCTCTTCTGCCTGCACCAATGGCTCCCATCATTTCTTCTACTTAATCTAACCCCGGGCCCCCCATCAAATTTATTCACTAAGTTTGCACCTGTAAGTTTGTCACCTTATTTGATGAATAAATGTGCATATTTCACAATGTAATTTTATAATCCGAACAATTCGATGTTTAGGTTCTCATTCGAAGATTATTCTCCCTTCAAAATTCCATCCAAGTAAGTTAGGCACTTGATTATTATTGTGAATATTTCCTTATTTATCATAAATATTGTGTTTCATCTATTTATTAAGTCACATGTAGATAATTAAATGCTTCAGTAATGACGTAAAAGTAAACAGAGTTTTTTTTTTGGACGGAAAGAAGTAAACAGTTTGAATCATGAGACAGATACATGTATTACCTTTTCACATGTGTATATATTTACTGCTTCTAGTGGGACTAGTAGTGACAAATCTAGAAGCAGTGCAGCAGAAGCTGGTGAGAGTGATCAGACCTTTGAATTTCAAGTCTTCATCAATATGGCACTGGCGGTGGAGGAAAGCGAAAGTAGCACTACTAGTACAACTACAAGCTTTAATCAAAATGCGCAGATGAACATGATGAACGGAGAGTGTGAATCCGGCTGCCAGCGGCCGCCGTTCGGGAAAAAGTGCCGTCACCTGTTGAAGAAGCAGCGGACTAAATTCTACATCCTTCGGCGCTGCATAGCAATGCTCCTCTGCTGGCACGAACGTAATGACCCCTGATATAATAGCAAGGCACACCCACCTAGCTATAGCTTGTTAGTTCATTTTTCTTAATTAATTTTCTTCTTCTCTTTCTAGTGTTATTAATCTGCTTAAATATATATGTGTATAGAAGCATATTTGATGGCTGTTCATGAACTTCGTTTCCAATTTGATGGAACCAATAAGATCTGTCCACTGTATTTTTATTTTATCTTAGCTTTTTGATACTGGTTTTTCTTTCACTTTTCTTCTTCTTCTTCTTCTCTCTCTCTCTCTCTCTCCTACTTTTTTTTATGGTGCTGATTATGATATGGTGTTAATCAAATCCTGATCTCTAGGTGATCAGTTTCTCTTGGTTTGTGTAATTATCATCATCAATTTATATTCATGGTATGAACTATATAAACTCATATTAAAAACTGAATGGATTTATGATATTTAGATATTTAATCATAAAAAAACCAGGTCAGAATTAATAATGCATAATCCTTTCTCCTTTTTTTTTTTGGGGGTTCATAGAGATATTATCATGTTGTACAAATCAATTCAGGTTCATATACATCATGATTTGATTTTCAACCAAATTCTCTGTTAGTTTTATTTTATGAATTTCCATATATACATGTCCTTTTTTGTTTCCCAGCTTTCTGCTATATATTCTTTTACTCAACCTTGTTATTCCAGTTCTTAATTCGTCATCGCTTTTTGGCTTCTTTTTTTTTTTTTTAAGAAAAAAATTTACAACCCATATCTGCAATACTACTTTTTTATATATAATAATAATAATAATGATTATTATTATTTTCGACCAATAAAATAAAAATAAAAAAAAGTTTTATTTTCAGAATATTGGTATAACGCATGCAAATATGAATTACTTTTTCAAAAATGGACAAAGGGGAATAATTTATAGTTTAATGCATTTACAATCATTCCACCCAATACCCACAGCATCCTAATTGATTTGTCAATTCGGACAGTCTAATCCCAATAAGGGGCCTCCTGGTTAGGGAACACCAGACAGGAGCTAGGAAACAAGTGTATAATTATTTTCTCTGGACTATATTCTAAAATGTTAGTTAGTTTTTTAGGGTCATGTGTGTCCTCAAATCCCATCATCATTTCATTTTAATGTTCCTTGGCAAGCAACAACAATTTATGGTCCAGATGACGCATGCAATTGCATATACATTTCCTATAATAACAAAAGCAATTGCTAATTTGCGATACCTGAATATTGACTTGAAAATTAGACGCTTTTGTATAAGATAATATTGAAAAGTAACCTCAAATGAGAAGTTGACGTCGTATTAACTTACTAACTCATGAGCGTCATATAATAATAATAATAATAATAATAATATTAATATTAGTGTTGAGAGATGAAGATGATGTAATATGGATGTGTAAACAGAGAACTTTTTACTATACATCACAAACTAGAAATAGACATGCCAACATGGCGACTTGAAAGCGAATAAAAAATATTTCACGCAAGTTTTTCATGTCAAGATGTGGTTGCTCCCTCCCGCAGAGAGAGAGAGAGAGAGGGAGAGAGAGAGCGCAGAACTTCTGCAGATAAATGAGTTCGTTCATTAAGTTCTATTAACAGAACTTCCGTCTTTCCCACATGACCCGACTTTGGTGAAAATAATAATAATAATAATTATTATTTGTGAAATTTATTTATTTATTATAAAGAGAGTGTATGGGCCGAGGCCGATGGATGTAGAGCTGGGGCCCACTAAATAGGTCAGCACAGCAGACAGCGAGAATCGTTGATAGCAAAGTGAGATGGGAGAGAGGAGGTACGATCCCCTGTGGCTGAAAAGTGCCCCCCCGACCCCACCCCCTCGTGTGGCCCTTTCTTGTCCCTTTAGGTTCGTTTGGATGGGTCCCACCCAATTTTGACCTTCAGATTATTGGTAAATTACTGTCCGCTGTCTTCTTCACCGACCTAACTTCAACCGGCATGATGTTTTTACCATCTATTCACATACTTAGTTCAATCAAATCGATTCTTTGGAGTTTGAATTTAGATAGGGACATTTCCTTTCACACATAATCGACCTTCTAGTTGGTTTCAAAATAAATAAATAAATAAATAATATATATATTACCTAGGGTTTTTATTTATTTATTTATAAAACATATATTTCATCACTTTTTTTTTTCGACTCAAAACGATTGTAAATGTGTCGTCCATGATTTATTTTATATATGTGAATACTTCAATGCTCAAGTTAGCTGGGAATTGCTTGTGGGTTTGGTTTCAAAGTTTTTGCAAATGAAGTTGTCATCACATTTTCTTACTAATTTATAATTTCAGAGCTTTTAGATTTCCTTTTAAAATTGAATGAAAATTTTATGTTTTTAATTCTTTATAAATATAGAAATTGATAAGAGAGGGTGCGGTATCGGAAATTAGTTAGTTCACAAAACTCCATATGTGCACATTAAATCACATTTTTAGTTGTTTTTATTTAGCTCTTAAGATGTGAAAAATCATTCTTTATTGTACTTATTTACAATTCGTCATGTACTCGTCTAATTTCTTATTTTTCTTTTTCAATAAGTAATTCTTTTTAACAAGTCGATACATGTCAAAATGTAATTAGTTTGTAATCAGAAATGACACTTTACTTTACATATCAAAGATCATTCAAACAACAAAAGACCATGTCTCTTCAAATTAGGTTGGTGGAATGACAAAACATAAAGATGTACCTGTGGAAGTCAAGAACAAAACGCTTACGTGCGGGGCCAGGTTGGTGGCTAATTGCACGTGCATTCCTGACATGGTTGAAAATTTGATGTTACAGAGTTTACATCTGTGGCAAAAGCCACAATATTTGACGTGCAACAACCATTCACAACCCACTACGTGGAGCCGCACGTGTGTTTAAAGTTGTAAACAAAAAGTACTGAAGAGCTGGAGGAAGCAGCCAGCCAGTGAAGAAGAACCCTACTTACTCTTTACCCCTTTCTAGGTTATCTTCTCCAACCATGTGTCAGTTGTCCCATAATTCATTTTCTTGCCAAATCCTATCAACTACCAAATAGCTATCACGGATCACCAAGTTTGAAGTTTCCATCTATGCCCATCTCAAAATTTTATTCTTTTTAAAATAAAAAAACTCCGACAATTTACTAAAACTCGATCAGTTGTTTTTACTTCGTGACACGAAAAGATGTTTGAATTTGGGAATCTGGCATAAGAGATGGAAAAATATGTGTTGAATTTAGGTGAGTGAAGTGTTGTTGGCTGAGTCACATAACGTTGGGGCACATGACCCTTTTGTGTAGGGTGCAGGGTGTAGGGCAACCCCTACGAAGATGGGAGGGAAAAATGAAGCAAGATGAGAAATGTGGTGGGGTAGAAAGGCTTGTCAAGAGACATAATTGCGATCTAGCTAGGTCGAAGATAGGGTGTTGCTTCTTCTCTCACACCATTATTATGAATGGTATATGATATGATTTGATGTTTTGTTATACCATCTAAAGTATGAGAGGATTGCCAACTAACAATGTTCCTCTCATCTCATATATATCAGAAAACATTATGCTGTTTTGAGGAAAGTTTTGCACTAGTCACATGAAAGATAAGATCTAGATTCCCTTTAATTAATTTTTTTAATTTTTTTTTTAAAAAGACATTGAAACAACCAAGTTTAAAAGAGACATGTAAAGTTTTAAATTTTACAACAAAAATTCAAATCAAATCATGTGTATGATTTTAAAGGGAAGGAGTGCTTTTTCGCTTGTAAAGGGCAAAGACACGAAGGAAAGAGAGCTAAAAAGTGAAGATAACAATGGATCGTGACACATTGACATTACAAATGAGGACTAAGGAGCCAGTGCCACTAATTTCTTGTCTCCCCATGCATGGTCTAATCACTACTCTCTCTCTCTCTTCTTCTTTGTTTTATGCCTGCTTTATTAAGGACAATTAATTGGCCTGACTCCCATTGCCCTGCATTGCTAAGAGCACTTTCACCCATTTACCATGACAAAGGGCAAAGGGCAAAGGGCAAAGGTAAGGCAATGACTGTTACTATTTATGTGAATATTGACAGCTTTTGCAAAAGGCTTCTTGTGTTTTCATCTATTGTCATGGCAACCTAAGGGCAACCACCATTCACATGAGATATGAGGACAGGAATTTGTATATAGTTTTGGTGTGGGAAATGAAGGATACGGTTAGATATTTATTATTTTAAAAAAAATGAAAATTTTGGTATTTTTTAAGATTTTTTTATAAGAATTTTGTTGCTGACATCAACAGCTCCTAGGGACGAGCTCGGGCTCGTTTTGCCTTTGAGCTTGCCCTGTTTGTTGGGACTCACCTCCTACCCAGGCTGCTAAAGCCCGCTGGAAGCTTGACATGGGGCTTGGGCTCCCTCCTGCCCGGGCCAAACTGCAGCGGTGGAAGTGCTCTAAGTCAACTTAATCTGCTATGCTTGTCCCGCTCTTGATATTTTATTGAGGTTTTAATGGATTTTTAAAAGTTCAAAACTATTCGATCAGGATTTAAGACGAGTATATACAGTTGTGGATATGTTGAAATCCATATTGTGCTCAGTTTCCAAATGCTATAAAACAAAAGAGAAAATGAGAGAGAAAATTCAATACGATATTAGAGCAAAGTTGATATTATTATTATTAACAGGTGAAATCTAATATTTGAACTTATACTTCGCACATTTTGCTAGACAGAAAAAGCAGGGCGAGTATGCATGTATCCTTAGAATCAAGGAAAAAGTTTGGCTACTTAAAATTGAAGAGGGGCTCATTTTTATAACTAATGCGGTTTTTCTTTTCGGTTACAAGTTTGTCAATTTTGCCATGTCAAACCCACCTTACTTTTAAAGAGGAGCTGGTCAGTTTTAAGATGTCAAGTTAATCTCAGGTTTGAGTATGCTGCATGCATTTGTTAAGAGAACAAGAGTGTGAGACTTGAGAGGAAGAATTTCTCTGTTTGTGTAGCATAATCTTCCAGTTTGTTTTTGTGTTTGTTTTTTTTCCTTTTTGTTTAAAACAAAAGGTAATTGGTGGTACCTACTCCAAACTAATGATGGTTTTTATAGGTTGAAAAGTAAGAAATTACCATTGACGATTCCAAATCTAATAGCAGGATTCTTCTTTGGTAGAGATCTCTACCAAAATCAGCTACTTTATCTTTACCTAAGTTCTTATCCAATTTCTACTCTGAATTCATAATAACCGAGAAAAGGAAAAACTTGTAAAGACTTCTCACAATTAGGCATAAAAATGGAACAGGGAAGGGACTGATTGAAGTTTGGGGATGAGGTGAGGGAAAAGAAGAAAACAGAAAAGAAACAATAGGGATTAAAATATAAAAGTAAAACTCAAGGTGAAAAATTATCGACAAACAAACAGAGATAAGCATAAGAAACAGATGGCTAAAAACAAAACCAGCATATAACATCAAACACTGTTCACAACACCTGAAGTAAAACCTGCTGTGTTTTTTTAATTATCCATTATAATCTTAAAAGAAAATAATTAACACTGTTTTAAACTTCGTAGTATCCAGGGGTCACCCAATGGCTGGAAACCCCGAGGACTTTCTGGATACAATAATGTGATTAAATGGGCACTTCCACGGTTCTACCACCACATCATCAATGGAATACAAAATGCAAAGTTGAAATTCAAACATGAAAAAGACACGTAATGAGAGACTATCCTAGTTGTACAGGTCATCTTCATCAGCCCCAGCAGCAACAGTTGCAAAAGGGTCGGATCCAGCGGCTGCGCCAGAAGGATTGTCTGCGAACCTGAACTCGGTTCCAAACCCTCTTGACTGCTGCAATGTCTGCGCAAATGCCTGGTATTTGCGGATATCAGCGTCACTAACACTCCTACGAGCATATTTCATCGACTCCTCAAAATGAGCTGCCCTGATCTCTGCTACTTCGTCATCAACATCCTCCTCCATAGCCTCAGGATTTTCGCTTCTCCTCCTCTCCCTCTCGATATCCTGCAAGATTAGAAAACAATGGTTATTCAGAAATGGATCCAGAGGAACAAGTCTTTACATTCCTCCAAAGTGACAAAAAGTTGATCCTAGTATCTATGAACACTGCAATATCATACCTTCTCAATATTCTCTCTAATGGCATATTTGCAAGCACGCTGGCATATTTCAGTTATATCAGCACCACTGAATCCTTGGGTGTACTTGGCAAGGGCTCTGATGTCCACATCTTTGGAAACTGGAGATTTCCTCAGGCAAGATTTGAATATTTGAAAGCGAGATTCCTCATCAGGGAGAGGGATGTAAATTAACTGATCCAGACGTCCTGGACGTAGAAGTGCAGGGTCTATAATGTCAGGTCTGTTGGTCGCCCCAATAATGAAAACAGTTTTCTTAGCAGTCATTCCGTCCATTTCTGTAAGGAGTTGGTTCAAAACCCTGTCAGCTGCACCCCCAGCATCACCTACGCTACTACCTCTCTGCAAGATGTAGAAATGAAAGTAATAAGCACATAGATAGATAAACACATCAGATGAGGGCCCAAAGGAAAATACTGCAGAAATTCTTGTCACAGTGCTTTTCTGCTGAGGCTGCCAATAGTTGCAGAGCCCCACAGTAAAAATTAGAAGTCCAGATAATCTATGAAACAGAACTAACATATTTACTCATAGTTAAATTATGGTGCAAAGCTTTTTTTCTTTTTCCAAATTATACCTACTGTTGTTTCTGTAACAGAATGCTAAGTTTTCTCCCATTTAGTCATCATTATATTATGGTGCAAAGCTTTTTTCTATTTCCAAATAAAACTTATTGTTAATTGCAATATGCAAATTAGCAACCAGGCATCAGTAACAAGAAATGATTTTACATAACGAGTGGTTCAAACCTGAGTAGCAATGGAATCAAGTTCATCAAAGAACAGGACACATGGAGCAGACCCACGGGCCTTGTCGAAAATTTCCCTCACATTGGCCTCACTCTCTCCAAACCACATCGTTAGCAATTCAGGTCCCTTGACACTGATGAAGTTTGCTTGACACTCATTGGCAATAGCTTTGGCGAGAAGAGTTTTACCACATCCAGGAGGACCATAGAAAAGAACTCCCTTTGAAGGCGACATTCCAAATTTTTCAAATTTCTCAGGATGCTCAACAGGATACTGAACAGTCTGCATGACAACATAATACAAGAATAGATATTATAAGTAACAAAGAAAAATGAGATAAATGAAGTTTTGTATGAACAACCCATTGTAGTAAACTCAATTACCTCTTGAAGTTCTCGCTTAACATTCTCAAGACCTCCAATATCTTCCCAGCTAACATTGGGCACTTCAACAACCTGGCCAATCAAAAACATGAAATTATGAGTTTCCTCCAATGCACACAAGACGTCTAATAATCAAAACAAAACTGTCGATTGAAACAAAACGTAAATACTTACTGTTTCACGAAGAGCAGATGGGTTGCTTGTGCCAAGAGCAGTCTTGAAGTGCTCGTTTGTAACTGCCATTGAATTCAGAATCTCAGCATCTATTTCCTCATCTTCTAAGTCAATCACATCCATCTTCTCTCTGATGCATTGAAGAGCAGCCTCAGTACACAAAGCAGCCAGATCAGCACCAACATAACCATGTGTGTCCTTAGCTATCTTTTCCAAATCAACCTGTGCAATAAAAGTCGAAAGCATTATGTAAGAACTTTCTGAAATATGGGAAAAAAAGGTTGAAAAAGAAAAAGATTGTATTTGACATTACATCTTCAGCAAGCTTCATGTTCTTTGTATGAATACGGACAACCTCGAGACGCCCAACTTCATCTGGTACACCAATATCTATTTCCCTATCAAATCTTCCAAACCTTCTGAGAGCTGGATCAATACTGTTTGGCCGATTTGTAGCCCCCATAACAATTACATGTGCACGAGACTTTAGTCCATCCATGAGCGTCAAGAGCTGGGAAACAATCCTCCTCTCAACTTCTCCATGTGTCTTCTCTCTCTTGGGAGCAATTGAATCAATTTCATCAATAAAGATAATTGATGGTGCATTCTTCTCTGCTTCCTCAAAAGCTTTCCTGAGATTGCTTTCACTCTCCCCAGCCAATTTTGACATGATTTCAGGTCCATTGATGCAGAAAAAGAATGCCCCAGTTTCATTAGCCACAGCTCGGGCAATTAGAGTCTTACCTGATCCAGGAGGTCCATACAGCAGAATACCCTTTGGTGGCTTCACACCAATCGATTTAAATAGTTGAGGATGCCTCAGTGGCAGCTCCACTAATTCACGAATCTGAGCCATCTGTTTCCTAACTCCACCAACATCATCATAGCCAACCTCATTTAATCTCTCCTCATCCTCCCTTTTCACAGGCTCCCCCTCACAGAAGATTTCAGTGTCGGGAGCGACCACACAGTACTCAGGAGGGTCAGTTTCAATAACCTTAAACTCTACACTCCTCATTCCTCCTCTTACAAGGAAGAGATCACCCTTCCTCACTGGACGGTAGGCCTCCAGGAAATAAGCTGCAAAAGTAGACAAGAAGATTTGGTAAAAATGCATGCGGCAAAGAATTAAACAAGAACTTATTGGTAAAACCATTTAGTTCTCATAACCATCCGTAATAGCTACAATATATTTTAAACAGAAACTTATAAGCAAATATAAATCCAAAATCAATGGTGACAACATACTGAATCTCTATATACGGTAGGTGTGACACAACAAGGATATATTGTTAAACCATTTTCCCCTAATCATATACTCTTTTTAAATCTGAACACCGCCAATTAAATTACGAGTTGTAACATCCTCTTCAACTTGGACACTATCAATTGATTCAACTCTTTAAAGGAAAAACATCCAACCATCTATGAAGTAATAATATGATAAAATACTCTCTCCATTTGTGCAATTATAAGTACCCTGTGCATACAGATATTACTGAACAGAAACTTTCGAGAGTTGGGGTTGCAACTGATGTTGATATTGACATAGCTTACTAGGAAAGATAGAGTTTCATACAAAAGCAAACTTTATTTAAATTCATGACGTGCTACACATTTTAGCTCCAGTTGCACCTAAGAATAACAAGGGTTAGAAACTCACGTTTCAAGTATGCATCAAACAGATTTCCAGTGACCCCTTCAATAGTGTCATCCACAGGAAGAATGTGGACACGCTTTCCATACTTGACATCAGCACATTGGTGAACAGAAACAACATCCCCCAGCCTAACCCTTAGGTTGCTCCTGACAACCTTGTTCATCCTTATCTTTGGTTCCTCACATGTATCATCAGCAAGGGCAATGCAGATTGTATCCTTCCTTTTCTTTCCCTAAACACCAATAAAAATATGTAAACACGAAAAGTTAGTTGCCGTTTATCTTTATAATCCCAAGCACATGCAGAACAATAAAGTTTAGGGAGAGTTCATGCTATTAATACCAAAGCCCAAGACCTGAACAGCCAATGACAATACTAAGCCAACTAAACCACAACATCGCATGCACAGTTTCAAAAGAAGAGGATAGAAAGAAAGGCATCCGTATTAAATCACAACACCCCTTCTCTAAATGCCTAATTTTGGAACCCTGTGAAAAAGCCAATTCCAACATGTAAATAAATACAATAAAATTGTTTTTAATAGTACAGTCTACATCAGTAGAAAATTAAGGAGTAACCATCAAAACCCAGAATTTCGATACAAGAATCCCAATACTTCCGACGCCAGAACACACCCAGTTCCCAGATCCCAAATAAAATACAGAAAACCTACCAACCCAGATACAATTACAACATTCACTCACTAACCAAAACCGTAATTCCTATTAGCCCTAACTAGAAAACCCTTGTAAGCAAAATTCTATCAAGATTTCATCTTTCGCATATATACAACATGATGTAAAAATCGAACCTTGATCAAGATTGTGTCACCACGAAAGAGCTGGAGCTTCTCCATGGTATCTGGATGGAGCGCGACGACCGAGTTGTCATCGTTGATAGCATCATCCACAACAAGCCGATTCGCAGCCTTCTTGCGCTCAAGGATCGCCGTGCTGAAGTCCCTTTTCGTTCCCTTACTGCAACAAACAAACAAGAAAAGCAGAATCGCATCAAAACCCAGAAAATCCCAGAAGAAAATAACTTAAATTCAATCGAAGCACAGAGTAGAACCCAGTTGAATTAAACAAGGATCTGGTTACTTACGAGTCTGAAGATTCAGCCTTGTCAGTCATCGTGAAGATGGAGCAGAGACGACCCAAGAAGACGAAGAGAGAGAGCGTCTCAGATTGTTTTGTCGATTGAAGAGTTCGAAGAGAGAGAGAGCAGAAGAGTAGCTAAAAGCAATTTGGTGACAGATGGGGGGTTGGGATATTTATAAGCGAAGGTAACTCCTTTTCTTGTTAGGAAAGAAATGTTTTGGTTTTGGTTTACTTCCTTTTTAGTTCAGGAATATTATACAAACTCTGGCTTCTACTTTCTTTCTTTTTTTCTCTCATTGTTATTTTTGGAATGGAAATTCTATTTCTTTTTGTATACCCACAGATATTTTCTTTTCCCTTTAATTTTTTTTGCTAGGAATTTATTTCTTTTGCAATTTTTAATCGGAAATTACAATTTCAAGGTTCATATATTTATTACTTTTTACATTTTCAATATTTAATTGCAAGGTCAATTATAAAATGGATTTTTAAAAGAGGGATATTCAATTCTTTATAGAGAAGGTCTATTATGCATTTGCATATCTTGAATCATTATACAATATGAAGGGGTTTTTCGAATAGTTTTTGTTTTTACAAAATGATATTCTAACTACTCTAATGTTGAGGAGGAGCTCAAATTCGGATACAGCACGACGAGCACACATATATGCGTGAACATAATTGGTTTTTTTGTATATGAAAAATAAAAATACAACAAGAATAAATATAAGTATTTTACCATGAATACCCACAACATAATTAGAGGACAAAAATACATGTGGATGAGGAGAAATCAATCAAGAGGATATAGAGAGAAACTCTAATTATTCTCTTTTTTGGATTAGTCATTACCTTAAAGATAACTAATAAATCTTAATACTTAAAAATTAATAGGCATATTTTTAAAATTTCTAGAATCTTCTATTCCAAGTTCTTGTTTTCATCTGAGTCCTATGGTGGACTCGGACTGAACAAAACCTTAGTCCAACCAAATTGGGCTCATACTATTTGACTTCTTTTTTATTCTAGAATTACAGGCTGGTTGGTTATTGGGTTCTCCTTTGTTTTATTTAGGCGGTGAAGTTATTGGGCTTTTTGGTTTCACATCAGAAACGACAGGGCGTTCAGTGACCCAGGTGCTGACGACACCTCGTAAATTTGGCCGACTTCTCATCATCTTGTTGTATTAAATACAATCACAGCCGTCGATGTGGACGAATGCTTAACTAACAACCCAATCGATTCTAAAATTGATTGAAATCGATTCTAAAATTGTAAATCATCTTGTTGTATTAGAAAAACTAAGCCGAATACGACCAAATGTTACCCACTTATAATAAATATTAAAAGTATTTCAATATTAGAAAGGAAATGTGACGGAAGGCAACCACTTATAATAAATCTTTCCATCCATGGGATGGACAAACAGTTTACGTAAGAGGCACAATACGCCATAATTTATCGATAAAACAAACCGAAACTACTTTCTTCACAAAATATAGTATTTGGAATTTGAGAAAAACTAGGAAACTTCAGTGTTCTTGAAGCCAAACCCAGTTTTCTCTTGGACTTTAGTCTTCACACCATCTATGAATTGATCAAGATTTCTGTATGATGACCCACCAATAACCGATGCACCCTCCAATGCTTTTCTGACCTCCTTGACATTCCACCTCAATTCATCAGCTGATTTTCCACTCATCAGACGGCTGATCTTCTCTGCCACTTCCTCCTTTGTGATTGGTTTTTGGTCACAAAGATTAAGCCCAACCCTCCAATCATCCACCACTAATTTCCTATTAGTGAATTGGTCAGTCAACAAAGGAAAACACAACAAGGGAAGATTGCACCATATGCTTTCCAATATTGAATTCCATCCACAATGTGTTATGAAGCCTCCGATTGAAGGGTGTGAGATCACCTCAATCTGAGAGCACCATGGCACAATCAACCCTTGATCTTGATCCTTGATCTCATCTTCAAATCCTACGGGTAAGATTTCGGGTTCATCAGAGCTGACTATATCCGGACGAAGAACCCAAATAAAACCAACTTTGCTGAGCAAAAGCCCATTTGCTATTTCCTCGATCTCTCTTTTGCTAGCATGAGCATAGCTACCAAATGACACGTACAAAACTGAGCCACGTGGCCTAGTGCTCAGCCATTGGATGCAATCTGACTCAGACCACAGGCTTGTGGCCACACGGCTCTTGGTGAACCCGGTGGGGAATATTGGTCCAATTGAATATATTTGTTGCTTTTCTTGCAAGGCTGAAATGGTCTTAGATTCAAGCTCTTGGACTGTGTTACAAATTATGAAATCTTGTTTTTTAATTTTCTCAAAGGCCTTGACTATGATCCGGTGCACTGGTGAAGTGTAATCACTAGGTTGAAGGTATGATGACAAGTCCTTTGGTTCAACTGCACGTACACCCGGTATGTAATCGATCGTGTCTTGGCGACGATTAGCTAATATTACACACACAAACTATACATCAATACGAAATAATGTTGTCATGCTAGATATTTGATATGTTATGTTGATTTTGGACCACAAAACTGTAATCAGTTATCCATATTAACAGTGATAATTTGCTAGTATTATTGTATTGTCAGATATAAGAGATAGTTATATACTAGAGAGTTACTTGGAGAAAAGGGTACTTACCATGAGAAGTAAAATGACCATGACCATTTTTGTTGAGGAGGTCTAGGTGATAGTAGAGGGTGAAGACCAGAGCTGGTTCGGTCCAGAATGAGACGGTGACTAGGTTATACTTTTCGGCTATGATTGTTGGCCACACAAAGAAAGTATCTGATATCAAGCAATTGACTGGTGGGTTGGAGAGGACTAGTTTTCTAGAAGCTCATCAACATGAGCTGGGAAATCATGTATAACACTCTCCCAAAACTGGTCGTGGTTGAGAGATCGATCGAATTCCACCGGGAAGCCATCGTTGATTGTTACATAACGTATGTCTAGGCCAGACTGACGAACCCCATTGAAAATGTTATCATCTTCCATGGCGTGGGACTTGACTATCTGGTGGTGAACTGCTTCAGTGTTGACAAAGGTGACTGTGATGCCCTTTGATGCAAGCTTTATGGCAAGATGGACAGCTGGGATTACATGGCCTTGCAGAGGGTAGGGAAACAGGACAGCATGAGGATGTTTTGAAGTATTGTTTTCCATCTGTGGGTGTGAGAGAGAGAGAGAGCGAGAGAAAAATAGACGACCTATAAGTGCAAGATATCTGCAGCTCAAACTTGGGAGAACGTTCAAAGAAAAAAGGAAAGAAAAAAAAAAGAGAGAAAAAGGATTTTTCCCAAACACACTTCGGAGCTCAGAGCAGGGCATGAGGCATCAAGATTAGCTAAGCTCAACAAGATCTGTATACAGCTTAGGTGATGTGCTTGAATTGTCCCTATACAGCTCAACCAGATCCCTATAAAGCTAATAATAGTCACAGTGATGACAAGGAAGGACCCATCAATGATATAACCAGACAAAAGGAAACTTATATATATATATATATATATATATATATATATATATTACTTTTGGAGTTTTACTGCATAATTATTGGGCCAAAGTATGAAATTTTTTTTGAGGTTATTAGATATAGGGCCAAAACAATTAGCTGTCATTGTGTCTAGTTCTCGTGTTTTTGGTTTTAGATGTAGGTCCTTTGACATTTATTACTTTTTTGTTGTGTCGATTTTACCCTTTAAGGTAAATAAGAAAAACACATTGAAAATCTAAATTTAATGCATTATTTCATTGAAATTGAATTCCAAATTTTGAAATTTGAAATTTTTTTTCCTTGATAATATTCCTAATATATAGATAAAATATAATTTAATCAATAAAAAATAAAGACTCACATATTATACCAATCGATCAGACAAGCACCCACATTAAATTATGTACCTGACATACATGTAAATAATGTTAATACATACAGGTATATATGTACCTGCCTTACATGTAATTGTTTTTTTCTTGAGTTTTCTTAAGCAGTTTTTCTGGAGGTTCATATTTATATACATACGTACATGTCTTCCATGAATTTTTATCTCAGTTGAGTTTAAAGATCCATACCAAGATATTATATGAGTTCAATTAGCTGGGCTAGAGGGTATAACTACCTAGACTAGAGGTAATTTATGGATTTAATTACCTGGACAAGAGGTAATTTATAGGTTTAATTACCTGCATACTGCATACAAGGTGTATGCATAGGTACCTTACCTATTGTTAAGGTATGAAGTTTTTATGAACTCTTATTACAAATTTTGATTTCGGTATACCTTGGGAAAATTTCAGAATTCAATAAATAGATTTGCAATTAAATTCAAATCAAATATTATAATTAAGATCCTACAAATCAATAACTTATCAGTTTTAGGAATTCATAATTTACCTTATTTATGTTTTAGGTGCATAATTGGAACAAAAAATAAAAAATAAAAAAAAGTAAATATCAATAAATTGAAATAGGCATGTAATCTTATGTGGCGCAAAAGTCAAAAGACTTGGATCAACAACAATTTCTGCATGGATTGCACCCAAAGTCTCTCCTCATAAGTGTACTTATGCCAAATTTTCTATTTTTTTTTGGGTGAAAAATAGGATAATATTATCATTGAGTAAATTCAAGGGGGGTTCATCCACTGCAGAAAATTCCAACCAAGGAGGACGTCTTCATCCCATATTACAACATCCTAATATTTAATAGCATGAGCAGCAAGTTTGTGTGCTACAATATTACAACATCAAGGAACACAAGAGATATAAATCTTCTGAAACAAAGTGAATCACCCCTTAACTGTTAGACTTTAAGATCAAACAAGCTATAAGTACTAACCTTGAGAAGCCATGAGAACTGGACAGAAAAAGATTTTGAGCAGCAAGCAAAGGTCTTCCAATCTTTCTACACTCCTTATGCACTCCTAATATGGGGTAGGATTTGTATGCTTGAATGTGTATAAGATCGGGGACCTAAACCTTGTTTTTATAGGTGATTTGACCTAGGTTTCTTGCCCATAAAAGATTACCTAAATCATGCCTTAATCACCTATGGAATCCATGACAGAATAGGATAGATATCTCCTTTTATTTTATTCCTTCTTCACCTCCAAGTATCCGGCTAATCAAATAAAAACTTTCCACTTTTATTCCTTAACAGATTATGTACCTTAAATAGATGCAAACTCAATTAGGGTCTTACATTCTCCCATTGAGTGCAACATCTATTTAAAACACTTCCTTACTGCCTAATAATCGATTCCTTATGTGCACAGTTTGGAAAGCTCATTTGATAAGGATATCTATATCAAACTCTGTGTCAAATTTCATCAACTCATAGGATTGCAGACATGATATCCAAATGATATGGTATCATCCACCTACAATCACCAAAAGCAACAATATCCACATAGAGTACCAGCAAGTTATGGTTATGTTCGCATATATCAGAAGTGCTAAACTGAAGTATCATTCCTGATATATGAATGGTCCACTTTATAACCACTGAGTGGTTTAACTTTAATGCTCAACATATATAAAGAGCTCCTTAATATTTATAAACAGTCCTTACTCATATTGCAAAAATTCAATAGAATCAGAGTCAAAATATTCATTCATATTGTCAAATAACATGAAAGCACAGTACCAAAACATTGAAAATAACAACATAGTCTAAAACGACTCCCACTAAAATAAGGCATCTTCAAAACTTGACAACACTCCCATACTGTTGACATGCCTATGAAAAACTGAGTTAGGCACTGCCTTATTTAATGGATCAGCTATCATTTCTGTAGTGCTTATGTAATCGACATTTATTTCACCATCTCTGACTTGTTCCCTAGCAGATAGGTACTTAACTTTCATGTGTTTGACTCCTGAGGATCGCTTGTTATTTCTACATAAGAAAACTGTTGGTTTGTTATCACAGGACAACTGAATTGGTCTTTCTATGGAACTTACTATCCTCAAATCATGTATAAAATTCTTAAGCTAACTACTATGGTTTGCAGCATCATAATAAGCTATAAATTCTGCATACATGGTAGATGTTGCTATTGTCGACTGCTTCACACTCTTCCGAGAAACGGCTGCACCTCCCATCATAAAAACAAAACTAGAAGTTGATCTAGCTGTGTCGGCACATCCTGCAAAATCTGCATCACAATAGCCAACTAATTCTAATTCATCTGTCCTTCTAAAAACCAACATGTGGTCTTTCGTCCTTTGCATGTATCTAGAACCTTCTTGGCAGCTTTCCAATGAACTAAACCTGGATTAGCTTGGTATCTTCCTAAAACACTTATTGAAAAAGCTAAATCTGGTCGTGTACACACTTGTGTATACATGATACTTCCTACAACTGAAGCATATGGCTTGTCTCTCATTTCTACACTTCTGCTCCATTGCTTTGCTGCATATTAAATCTTTTCAACACCTTTTCCATGTAAGCTTTCTGTGATATACCTAACAGCCCCCGTGCTCTATCTCTATGAATCTCAATACCTAGGACATAAGAAGCTTCTCCAAGATCCTTCATCTTGAAATTCATAGATAGAAAATTCTTTGTTTCATATAAGAGGCTCTCATCACTGCTAGCAAGGAGAATATCATCTACATAGAGAACAAGAAAGATAAATATGCTCCCATTGTTCTTTAAGTATATGCACTCATCCAACCTATTCTCAACAAAACCATATGATGTAATTATCTTATGAAACTTCAAATACCACTGCCTTGAGGCCTGTTTCAAACCATAGATCGATTTTGTAGGGGTCTTTTTCTTGGGCAGCAAGTGGGCTGGGTTGATGAAGTTGTCCCCTTTGTTGAGTTCGAAAATTAAGCCCTAAAATATTTCGAAAGGGCATCAAAGCCTTAGGAAGTATTTTGGTTATCTTCACCAACAAAAACAACAGCAACTTACAGATAATTTCTTCATGTTTACAGATAAACTTTCGAGCTTGGCATGAGAGGCATGTGGCACGGGAGCAAAGTTATCATAGGTTTAGCACTTTAGAGAGAGAGAGTTGTGGGCTCCTACGAAGGACAGAGGTTCTAATGGAAGAGATGAGGGGTTCTAAGGAAGATTGGTGGAGAGTTTTGGGTGATTTTCGTAGCTTCCAGCAGCTTGGCAGAGACTCTGCCAAAACTTCTGTCGATCAGCCAAAACAGAGGAAATAAAGGAGACTTGGCAAGGATAGCACGAAAATTGCTGGGTTTGCAAGTGAGAGAGAAAGCTTGCTCTCTGAAGGTTGTGGGTTGTCCTGTGTTGGGTAGAAGAGGCCCTATTTATAGTTGCTGGGGTTTGTTCTTCTCCAAGAAACCCTAATGGCTTCCATCCTATTTTTGCAAAGTTCTTCCGTTCCTTTCTATCATTATCCTTTCAATCATCTTCTTTTGGTGAAGTCAACTCTGCTTCTTTGCATAAAATCAGGGGTTTTGGGAGCTCAAGACCCCCCTTTTCCCGCGACTGCCTCTGAGGAGGGTTTCTACTTTCACCCATTTTATTTCCTTTCTTCCTTTCTCTCCCCATGGCCAAACCTAAAGAAAGTGGGTATACATGCTAGTTCAAGGGATGGCGTCCTCCCCTGCGCCCCAACATCCTTTGCCCCCTTTAATGCTTTTTCTTGGAATTCGCTCCTCCCATGGGGAACCCCCTGGCAGCCCCTCCTCCTGTGGATCCTTTGGTCCCTTCGTGGCTTTCTGTTTCAGCCATATGTTGAAGGCCTTGGACCTTCTTTATTCAAATTGCATGGGTCTTTTAATATGGAAGGTCAAGTTATTTAACTAGTGGGCTAAGTTTACCAAATGTTTTGGGCTTTGTGGGCTATTAGAGATAGTGGGCTATTTTTTCACTAAGGTGATGGGCTATTCTCTCTTTTGTGCTTACCCACGTTTGGGCCTAAAAAATGGGCTTGAGTCTCGAGGCTCCCAAGCGACCCGAGACTTCCTTTTTTTCAGCCCGCCGATGGGCCCCATGACAATTCGTTACCTTCCATACCACAATCCACTCAAGCAAGCCCCAGGCATTTGAGTGGCTTGGGCCCACTTAAGCTTGTCGTGGGATAATAATTTCCCGCTTGGCATGACATGTCGCTTGGCATGCTTGATAGAATAATTGACACGAATTTGCAGTGCTAAATGTATTCTTATAATTTGAATCTCAGTTTCTAGCATTGTTGATTTTTTATTTAGCATGGTATGTGAAGTATAACTCGGGCATGGCAGATTTTTGCGTGCTCTAAATCGAGTCTTTTCTCAATAATATACCGCTTTGGGCTAGGAATTTATCTGGGCCCAACCATGGATTTTTTGGGCCTCAACAGATTTCTTCAGTTTGCACACTAACTGCTTACTATCTTCTTCTACAAATCCTTCTGGTTGCTGCATAACAATTTCCTCACTCAATTCACCATTTAGAAAGGCTGTTTTTACATCCATTTGATGTAAAAACATGTCAAAGTGTGTCGCAAGTGCCATAATAATCCTAAAAGCATCTTTGGTTGAAGCTGGAGAGAAAGTTTCAGTATAATCAATCCCCTCTTGTTGTGTGAAACCCTTAGCTACAAGTCGAGCCTTATGCCTCTCAATATTGCCCTTTGAGTCCCTTTTGGTTTTGAACACCCATTTACACCCTATAGGCTTCATTCCTTGCTGCAATTCAACTAACTCCCACACTTTATTGGCTTCCATAGATTCCAATTCACTTTGCATTGCCTTAATCCATTTTTCAGAATGTTCACTAGTTATAGCCTCCTTGTAACTCATTGGGTCCTCAAAATCACAATTATCAGAAAATGTCTCATTCAAATAAACAAAATCTGGCAATGTATTGGCTCTCATTTCTCTTGTGGATCTTCTAATTTCTTGCTGTTGTGGCTGTGGTTCTATGGGCACGTCCATTTCATTCAGTTCTTCTTGTATTTCCCCAACATTTTGGTCTTCATTCCTAAATTCAATTGGCGCCTCAGGTTGTGACAAAGTTTGAGTTAACTCATAGGTTATGATTGGAATATTGTTTGCATGGCAATTTTCTGCTCCTATTTCTCCCTCTTCATCAAAAGTAAAATTCTTGTTTGCCCCTTCACTATCCTCATCAAACTCTAGAAACTTAGCCTTTCCTGTCTCAACAACTCTATTGGTATAGTTGGGGCAATAGAAACGAAAACCCTTTGATCTCTCTGCATATCCTATAAACCTCCAGCTCAGTCTTTGGATCCAATTTTCCCAAGTTTGGATTGTAAACTTTGGCCTCAGCTTTACAACCCCAGATATGCAGATGGTTTAAGCTAGGCTTCCTTTTGTTCCATAGCTCAAAAGGTGTTTTAGGGACTGATTTACTTGGACACCTATTTAGGATATAATTAGCTGTCTTGACAGCATCTCCCCATAAAAACCTTGGAAGCTCAGTGGTGCAAATCATGCTTCTCACCATATCATTCAAGGTTCTATTCCTTCTTTCTGACACTCCATTCTCTTGAGGAGTTCCAGGGTTTGTGTATTGAGCAACTATCCCACAATCTTGAACATATCGAGCCAATGGTGATGGATGTCTGCCTTGCTCATCATACTTGCCATAGTATTCTCCTCCCCTATCAGATCTTAACACTTTAATTTTTAACTCAAGTTGGTTTTCAACCTTAGTTTTAAATATTTTAAAAACTTCAAAGGCACTAGATTTGGTATGGATTAGGTAGAGATAGCAGAATCTAGAAAAATCATCAATAAAAGTGATGAAGTACCTATGTCCTTCTAGAGTTTCAACTGGAAAAGGACCACAAATGTTAGTGTGAATTATCTCTAGGAGTTGCTGACTGCGTGTGGATCCTAATTTTCTAGAGTTAGTCATTTTTCCCTTTATGCACTCAACACACTCAGTGAAGTCTGCAAAATCCAAGGAAGGAAGAATTCCTTCTTGAATTAGCCTTTGCATTCTTTTCTTAGACACATGACCTAATCTTTTGTGTCATAGTTTTGCAGACTTCTCATTTTCTAGTGATCGTTTCTGTCCTATGGTTTCAGTGGTGAAAACAACATTGTTACTAGAAAGATTTAAACAATACAAACCATCAATCATAGAGCCATTGCCCACTGAATTTTTATTAAAAACTAAATCAAATCCAACTTAAGAGAAAACAAAACTGAAAAGTTCCTTAGTTAATCTAGAAACTGAAATCAAATTCCTTCTCATGGAAGGTACAAAAGCAACATCTTTCAAAATTAAAGGAAAGCCTGAAACTAATTGTAGTCTAACTGAGCCTATTGCTTGGACTGGTACTCTCTTCCCATTCCCTACGAACAGATGGTCTCGGTCTCTATTTGGTTTCCTCTGGTTTGCGAAAGTCCTGCAAGGAATTGGCAACATGGATTGATGAACCAGTGTCAATCCACCATGAGTTAGTAGGAACTATGACATTGTTAGACTCAAAACAAACTAGGACAGTTTCAGATTTACCTTTGTTTCCCTTTTTCTCTACCCAACGCTTGTATTTGGTGCACTCTCTCTTCATGTGACCTGTTCTGTCACAGAAGTAACATTTAAAAACAGTAGTTTTGTTGGTTTTTAAAGTGTTCAGACCTTTTAGGAGGAAGATTAGCCTTAGAGTTCTCTTTGTTGGCAGAGTATGTGAGCCAGGCTTAGAAAAGTGACGTTGGGAGCATTGGTGGTGAGGTGCACAGTGTTAACATCTTTTTCCTTCTTCATCCGAGCCTCCTCTTGAACACAAATAGTTATGAGCTCATTGAGATCCCACTTGTCTTTCTGAGCATTGTAAATTACCTTAAGTTGTCCATACGATGAAGGGAGAGAGTTCAAAGTGGGAGCATTGGTGGTGAGGTGCACAGTGTTAACCTCTTTTTCCTTCTTCATCCGAGCCTCCTCTTGAACACAAATAGTTTTGAGCTCATTGAGATCCCACTTGTCTTTCTGAGCATTGTAAATTACCTTAAGTTGTCCATATGATGAAGAGAGAGAGTTCAAAGCAAGATGAACGAGAAAAGGATCGGCTATAGGAACATCAAGTGCCTTTAGCTTGCTGGCAGTCTCTATCATACCTAGGAGATACACCCTCATATCTTCCTTACCATCATACTTCATGGTAGCCAGCCTATTCATCAGATTTCCAGTTTCAGCCTTTATCTGATTCTTTAAACTTCTCAGCTCCTGCCTCCAAGTACTCCTTAGCATTTTCAGAATCAGGAATGCCTCCATAAAATGGCTTCAGTCATGGACTTTTTCATTATGAGCAGACAGATCCTATTTGCCTTCTCCTATCTCTCAAGTTTCAGCCTTTGCTCAGCAGTGCTCTCACCAGTGAGCACTGGTTTCTTCTCTTAAAGCTATGTCGTGATCTAAGAGACCTAGAGCTATCTCTAAATCACGCTTCCATTTCTTAAAGTTGCTACCAGTCAAGGGTTCAATCGAATTGATAGAGGTATGGTTCATAACTGAAAAACACAGAATTATGCAATATGGTCAATCTTTTATGCTCAAAAACTTTATACATATGTGATAAACATCTGTGGACAGAATATCAAGTATGCCTGAGTTTCTTTCACAAGTCTAACATCATAAATTGTCTATGATAAGCTGTTATCAAGATCTTCCCATCTGTGGACAGAAAAGATTTTGATCTTCATAGCGGTTGATGTGCCATCTTGTTCCATCACAAGGCATAATCGAATGAGGTTCACACTTGTAAGCAAAAACCTCACCCAATGTGTCTTGTGATGCAATTCTGTCATCAAAACCTTGAGATGATTTAAAACAATTGCCTCACGTTCATCTGTGGACTGAACATCAGACAATGACTTTGAATCAAAACATGACATCCTTGATATGTTTACTTGATGCGGAATTTCATTATGTTCATGCTTAAGTGGTTTTAACCTTAGTCATGATTCTATGTGTATCTGCAGATAGATATGCTAAACAATATAAATTTGTTTAATATATTAAAAAACACGCACAGCAGTCCCAGAATACAAATTTTAATTCTTGAGTTTAGCAAACAATCATTGCAGCACAGCACAAAAAACAGAGTTGGAAAACAGTCTAGAGAATATGTTTTATCTGGATTTAGACTTATAGATGCATGACCTAGGCTCTGATACCACATGTTAGACTTTAAGATCAAACAAGCTATAAGTACTAACCTTGAGAAGCCATGAGAACTGGACAGAAAAGATTTTGAGCAGCAAGCAAAGGTCTTCCAATCTTTCTACACGCCTTATGCACTCCTAATATGGGGTAGGATTTGTATGCTTGAATGTGTATAAGATCGGGGACCTAAACCTTGTTTTTATAGGTGATTTGACCTAGGTTTCTTGCCTATAAAAGATTACCTAAATCATGCCTTAATCACCTATGGAATCCATGACAGAATAGGATAGATATCTCCTTTTATTTTATTCCTTCTTCACCTCCAAGTATCCGGCTAATCAAATAAAAACTTTCCACTTTTATTCCTTAACAGATTCTGTACCTTAAATAGATGCAAACTCAATTAGGGTCTTGCATTAACTTCATCCATGAGATTGCCAAAGTATGATTTTGGTGCAATTCAAGTCCCTCCCTTTTGCAATGGAAAAGTGATGCGTGTAATTATGTCGAAATAATTGACCAGATAAGTCATTGTTCTTGAATTCCGTTTTGAATTGAAATGATTTAGTAAACTACATGAGTTAAATCACGACAATTGAAATTTGAAACTATATAGATTAGAGTGAAATTTCAATCAAACTACACGGATTAAAATCGTACTTTGGCCTAATTACAGATGTGAGATGTCAAATTTGAATAATTTAATGTGTAAAGAGGATATCATTGGCTACCTGATCAATTATATAAGTGGCTGACTGTACTAATTAAGCTAATTGTGTGACGTCTTTGATCTAATTATACTAATAATTAACCCTTTTTAATTATTGGATGGATGATTCAATTGGGGATGGTTGACAATTCAAGGCATGTCACTTCACCAATAAACTCCACCAAAGCAGAAAAATTTACTTGTAACGGGAATATCACTGTTTTGCTATTCTTAATTAAAAATACAATGACACATGAAAAATTTATCTCATATATCATTGCGTCATTGATTGGAATAGCAAAAAAGTAATATCCCCTTTGCATGAAAGTCCTCCTCCCAAGGACATGATTGTACTGCCTACCAACCAATCCGATATTGGAAAATTACAAAAGACGCGAATATGCCTTCCTCATCATCGTCACTTTAGTTTTAGAAAGATAGAAACAACCACATGAACTTGAAAAGAAATTGTGTTTCAAATTAGCACGTAAGTGGCATATGAAAAGTTACCAAAAAAAAAAAAGTGGCATATGAAAAGGGTTATCCTTGTCGGGTTCTTTTTGTAGTTGCCTTGGTGGTTAGTGAACCTTGTGAAAGAGCGGTCTAAGTTTTTCTCTCACTGAATTGTTTATTCAAAAAAGAGAATAAAAGGAGGTGAGGCAGTGGCAGTTCATAGGCTAGGCTCATGCTGGCCGAAATTTGTGTTAAAAAAATATTACCCACACTCTTCTCTCTCCTCTCTCTTCTCTCCTCTTTGGCCAAGCCCAAATTTTTATTAAAAAAAATACTACCTACACTCTCCTCTCTCCTTTCTCCTCTCTCCTTTTTTTATTCTCTTATTTCTCTCCTCTCTATCCCTCTTTTTTCGTTCTTTTCCTTCTCTCTTCTCTCCCCCTTTTTTTTTCTTTCTTTTCCTTCTCTCTTCTCTCGCTCCTTTTTTTTTCTTTTCCTTCTCTCATCTCTCCTCTCATTTTTTTTTTTCGTTCTTTTTCTTCTATCTTCTCTCCTCACTCTCTTCTTCTCTCCCTTTCTTATTTCTTCATTTTCCTTCTCTCTTTTTGTTAGAAAAATATTACCTACATTACTTATGATTATTAATTTTTTTTGTCTCACACAAAGATAACTATTTCAGAAATTACGGAACATGATTGATAGGGCTATGGAGCTCGAGGTGGAAAGCCAAAAATGAATGTCATAAATTAGACGTTTATAAAAGAAAACAATGGGCGAAATGAGGTCACAACTTTTTAAAAAATAAAAACATAGCTCTGCCAATTTTCTTCATTCCCATTTCTCTCGATATAAACCTTGCTTTTTTTTAAAAAAAATTAATGTAGTCCCCTATTTTATCTTTCTTTTTAACGTGAAATAAATTTTTTTCTTTTAATTTTTCTTTTGTTTTTTATTTTAGTTTTTGTATTTGTAGATATAAATGCATTTGAGGGTAAGACTTATTACATCTCCCCTCACTATGTAATCTTTTTATGTTTATTAATAAAATTCACTCGTTCGCGTCAAGTTTATTATATAAGTTTTTTCCAGGAATGGATTTTGAAACCTGGAACCGCCACTGAGGTGAGGTGAGGCAACTTGTTGAATCATGGAGATGGAGCAAACCAGAGGTTACAAGAAATTTGGAATATTGTCTTATTACCATATAGAAAGATAATACAACCCTTTATGTTATCTGCTAAAAATAGTTGACTTGACTGAATGGGAGTCATCTGGCCGCATATCAGATATTTGTGATTCAGAACTTGCCTACTTCCTCAAGCAGACACAGAAACAGAGCCATGGAGGAGGACAATCAATGCACAAAGCCTCATGCAATCTTGGTACCTCTCCCTCTCCAAGGCCATGTCATTCCATTTACCAATCTGGCAGTGAAGCTTGCTTCAAATGGTTTCACCATCACACTTTTGTCAACACCCAATATATTCACCACCAGATAACCAAATCCCAACCCAACAACAATACTGAACAAGATGACATCTTTTCCGCAGAGCGCAAGTCCATTCATGGGATGGGATGGACAAACAGTTTACGTAAGAGGCACAATACGCATAATTTATCGATAAAACAAACCAAAACTACTTTCTTCACAAAAACCTAGAGACCATGTTCTTACAATTTTTTATAATTTGATCAAATCCAACCGACAAAATATAGTATTTGGAATTTTCGAAAAACTAGGAAACTTCAGTGTTCTTGAAGCAAAACCCAGTTTTCTCTTGGACTTTAGTCTTCACACCATCTATGAATTGATCAAGATTTCTGTCTGATGACCCACCAATAGCCAATGCACCCTCCAATGCTTTTCTGACCTCCTTGACATTCCTCCTCAATTCATCAGCTGATTTTCCACTCATCAGACGGCTGATCTTCTCTGCCACTTCCTCCTTTGTGATTGGTTTTTGGTCACAAAGATTAAGCCCAACCCTCCAATCATCCACCACTAATTTCCTATTAGTGAATTGGTCAGTCAACAAAGGAAAACACAACAAGGGAAGATTGCACCATATGCTTTCCAATATTGAATTCCATCCACAATGTGTTATGAAGCCTCCGATTGAAGGGTGTGAGATCACCTCAATCTGAGAGCACCATGGCACAATCAACCCTTGATCTTGATCCTTGATCTCATCTTCAAATCCTACGGGTAAGATTTCGGGTTCATCAGAGCTGACTATATCCGGACGAAGAACCCAAATAAAACCAACTTTGCTGAGCAAAAGCCCATTTGCTATTTCCTCGATCTCTCTTTTGCTAGCATGAGCATAGCTACCAAATGACACGTACAAAACTGAGCCACGTGGCCTAGTGCTCAGCCATTGGATGCAATCTGACTCAGACCACAGGCTTGTGGTCACACGGCTCTTGGTGAACCCGGTGGGGAATATTGGTCCAATTGAATATATTTGTTGCTTTTCTTGCAAGGCTGAAATGGTCTTAGATTCAAGCTCTTGGACTGTGTTACAAATTATGAAATCTTGTTTTTTAATTTTCTCAAAGGCCTTGACTATGATCCGGTGCACTGGTGAAGTGTAATCACTAGGTTGAAGGTATGATGACAAGTCCTTTGGTTCAACTGCACGTACACCCGGTATGTAATCGATCGTGTCTTGGCGACGATTAGCTAATATTACACACACAAACTATACATCAATACGAAATAATGTTGTCATGCTAGATATTTGATATGTTATGTTGATTTTGGACCACAAAACTGTAATCAGTTATCCATATTAACAGTGATAATTTGCTAGTATTATTGTATTGTCAGATATAAGAGATAGTTATATACTAGAGAGTTACTTGGAGAAAAGGGTACTTACCATGAGAAGTAAAATGACCATGACCATTTTTGTTGAGGAGGTCTAGGTGATAGTAGAGGGTGAAGACCAGAGCTGGTTCGGTCCAGAATGAGACGGTGACTAGGTTATACTTTTCGGCTATGATTGTTGGCCACACAAAGAAAGTATCTGATATCAAGCAATTGACTGGTGGGTTGGAGAGGACTAGTTTTGCTAGAAGCTCATCAACATGAGCTGGGAAATCATGTATAACACTCTCCCAAAACTGGTCGTGGTTGAGAGATCGATCGAATTCCACCGGGAAGCCATCGTTGATTGTTACATAACGTATGTCTAGGCCAGACTGACGAACCCCATTGAAAATGTTATCATCTTCCATGGCGTGGGACTTGACTATCTGGTGGTGAACTGCTTCAGTGTTGACAAAGGTGACTGTGATGCCCTTTGATGCAAGCTTTATGGCAAGATGGACAGCTGGGATTACATGGCCTTGCAGAGGGTAGGGAAACAGGACAGCATGAGGATGTTTTGAAGTATTGTTTTCCATCTGTGGGTGTGAGAGAGAGCGAGCGAGAGAAAAATAGACGACCTATAAGTGCAAGATATCTGCAGCTCAAACTTGGGAGAACGTTCAAAGAAAAAAGGAAAAAAAAAAAAAGAGAGAAAAAGGATTTTTCCCAAACACACTTTGGAGCTCAGAGCAGGGCATGAGGCATCAAGATTAGCTAAGCTCAACAAGATCCGTATACAGCTTAGGTGATGTGCTTGAATTGTCCCTATACAGCTCAACCAGATCCCTATAAAGCTAATAATAGTCACAGTGATGACAAGGAAGGACCCATCAATGATATAACCAGACAAAAGGAAACTTACATATATATATATATATATATATATATATATTACTTTTGGAGTTTTACTGCATAATTATTGGGCCAAAGTATGAATTTTTTTTTGAGGTTATTAGATCTAGGTTCAAAAACGATTAGCTGCCATTTGGTCTAGTCCTCAGTGTTTTTGGTTTTAGATGTAGGTCCTTTGACATTTATTACTTTTTTGTTGTGTCGATTTTACCCTTTAAGGTAAATAAGAAAAACACATTGAAAATCTAAATTTAATGCATTATTTCATTGAAATTGAATTCCAAATTTTGAAATTTGAAATTTTTTTTCCTTGATAATATTCCTAATATATAGATAAAATATAATTTAATCAATAAAAAATAAAAACTCACATATTATACCAATCGAATAGACAAGCACCCACATTAAATTATGTACCTGACATACAGGTAAATAATGTTAATACATACAGGTATATATGTACCTGCCTTCCAGGTAATTGTTTTTTTCTTGAGTTTTCTTAAGCAGTTTTTTCTGGAGGTTCATATTTATATACATACGTACATGTCTTCCATGAATTTTTATCTCAGTTGAGTTTAAAGATCCATACCAAGATATTATATGAGTTCAATTAGCTGGGCTAGATGGTATAACTACCTAGACTAGAGGTAATTTATGGATTTAATTACCTGGACAGAGGTAATTTATGGGTTTAATTACCTGCATACTGCATACAAGGTGTATGCATAGGTACCTTACCTATTGTTAAGGTATGAAGTTTTTATGAACTCTTATTACAAATTTTGATGTCGGTATACCTTGGGAAAATTTCAGAATTCAATAAATAAATTTGCAATTAAATTCAAATCAAATATTATAATTAATATCCTACAAATCAATAACTTATCAGTTTTAGGAATTCATAATTTACCTTATTTATGTTTTAGGTGCATAATTGGAACAAAAAATAAAAAATAAAAAAAGTAAATATCAATAAATTGAAATAGGCATGTAATCTTATGTGGCGCAAAAGTCAAAAGACTTGGATCAACAACAATTTCTGCATGGATTGCACCCAAAGTCTCTCCTCATAAGTGTACTTATGCCAAATTTTCTATTTTTTTTTTGGGGGTGAAAAATAGGATAATATTATCATTGAGTAAATTCAAGGGGGGTTCATCCACTGCAGAAAATTCCAACCAAGGAGGACGTCTTCATCCCATATTACAACATCCTAATATTTAATATCATGAGCAGCAAGTTTGTGTGCTACAATATTACAACATCAAGGAACACAAGAGATATAAATCTTCTGAAACAAAGTGAATCACCCCTTAACTGTTAGACTTTAAGATCAAACAAGCTATAAGTACTAACCTTGAGAAGCCATGAGAACTGGACAGAAAAGATTTTGAGCAGCAAGCAAAGGTCTTCCAATCTTTCTACACGCCTTATGCACTCCTAATATGGGGTAGGATTTGTATGCTTGAATGTGTATAAGATCGGGGACCTAAACCTTGTTTTTATAGGTGATTTGACCTAGGTTTCTTGCCCATAAAAGATTACCTAAATCATGCCTTAATCACCTATGGAATCCATGACAGAATAGGATAGATATCTCCTTTTATTTTATTCATTCTTCACGTCCAAGTATCCGGCTAATCAAATAAAAACTTTCCACTTTTATTCCTTAACAGATTCTGTACCTTAAATAGATGCAAACTCAATTAGGGTCTTACATTCTCCCACTTGAGTGCAACATCTATTTAAAACACTTCCTTACTGCCTAATAATCGATTCCTTATGTGCACAGTTTGGAAAGCTCATTTGATAAGGATATCTATATCAAACTCTGTGTCAAATTTCATCAACTCATAGGATTGCAGACATGATATCCAAATGATATGGTATCATCCACCTACAATCACCACAAGCAACAATATCCACATAGAGTACCAGCAAGTCATGGTTATGTTTGCATATATCAGAAGTGCTAAACTGTGAAGTATCATTCCTGATATATGAATGGTCCACTTTATAACCACTGAGTGGTTTAACTTTAATGCTCAACATATATAAAGAGCTCCTTAATATTTATAAACAGTCCTTACTCATATTGCAAAAATTCAATAGAATCAGAGTCAAAATATTCATTCATATTGTCAAATAACATGAAAGCACAGTACCAAAACATTTAAAATAAGAACATAGTCTAAAACGACTCCCACTAAAATAAGGCATCTTCAAAACTTGACAACATTCCCATACTGTTGACATGCCTATGAAAAACTGAGTTAGGCACTGCCTTATTTAATGGATCAGCTATCATTTCTGTAGTGCTTATGTAATCGACATTTATTTCACCATCTCTGACTTGTTCCCTAGCAGATAGGTACTTAACTTTCATGTGTTTGACTCCTGAGGATCGCTTGTTATTTCTACATAAGAAAACTGTTGCTTTGTTATCACAGTACAACTGAATTGGTCTTTCTATGGAACTTACTATCCTCAAATCATGTATAAAATTCTTAAGCTAACTACTATGGTTTGCAGCCTCATAATAAGCTATAAATTCTGCATACATGGTAGATGTAGCTATTGTCCAACGCTTCACACTCTTCCAAGAAACGGCTGCACCTCCTAATCGGTGCATAAATTACATATCATTTTGTACCATTTTAGCTTATGATTTGGTTATGTTTTTGAGTTAAACTTGTGCTTTTAATTTGTTTTGTGTTTGTTTCAGTGTTTTAAGTTTGAGACTCAATAAATGCATTTTGGAGACAAATTAGCTCAAAATAGTGTCTGCAGATCAGTCAACTTCACGGATTGGAATGTACTTACTCAAGAAGAACCAGATAATGCGCCATACATCATTGGAAAGATACGGAAGTCTAGTTTCTGTAGAATTTTACGGTTCATGATTCCGAGTCTTCTAGAGAAAGTTATACATGTTTTGGCAACTTAAGGTCAAATTCGGCAGCATCTGCGTTACTGGGCCAAACATCACATTTGAAGGCCTTTCCGATTTTTCCTTGAGCTGGGCTGCATATGCTTGGAAAGATAAGACACATAGCTTGAAGATCCATATTTTTGCAGATTTTTCAGAATGGATGAACAAGCCCAAAACGAGACCACAAGCTGGCTGCAATGCATTGTCATGCATGACATATGCATGATGAATTGTTGTTGATTGTGGGAAAGTTTGGTGAAGCATATTCAATTCCTATTTTTGAGTGGAATTTTGCAGCAGCCAAATGAGCCAAAAGATGATGAAGTGGGAGTTGCAACACTAAGCCTAAAGACAAGAGGAATTGTTTTCAAATGCAATAGTGTGTTAGGTGAATTAAGTGTTGAAGTTAGTGTGTTTAGAAAATTCAATTGTATAATTCAGATTTTCACTTCCCCTAGGCCTATAAATAGGGAAGTTCTCTAAGTTTGTAATAACACCCCAAGGGGGGGAGCTCTCAAGCACTTCTCTAGAGCTCCCTTCCCTTCTCTCCCTTAAATTCTCTTAGTTTCCCTTTGTAGTTCTCAATTGTTGTAATAAGATCATTCTACTTTTCTTTTCTCTTCTTCTAAATTCTCCAAACACTTCTCTATTCTCTTTCAAAGTTCTCCATGTCTCAAACACTTCACAAACACCTTTCTCTCCCTTCCCTAAGTTATCAAATTCTCCAAGTTCACAAACAATCATCCAAGTTCTCAAACGCTCTCTTCCAAATTCTCAAAGTTCTCAAACACTTTCTCTTCCAAAATCCTCAAGCTTTCCAAACACTTCTCTACTCTCTTCCACATTTCCCTTCTCTTCCAAAATTCTCCAAATCTCTCAAACACTTTCCTTCCTTCCTCAAATGCTCTCTTTAATGTTCTCTAAGTTGTAATTTATATTTCTTGTAATGTACATTCTTTCTTCTTGTTTTGTTTCTTTTGTTTTCATTTTTGTTTTGTGTAGGAAAATTGAATTGGATTATTCAATCACCAATCCCTGTGGAATCGACCTCGCACTTACATATGCTAAACTACCAACGGTTCGTGCACTTGCGAGTATCACAAGTTGATGATGCAGCTGAATCCATTTTGGTGCAGCTGAAATCGACGCAACACCTCCCATCATAAAAACAAAACTAGAAGTTGATCTAGCTGTGTCGGCACATCCTGCAAAATCTGCATCACAATAGCCAACTAATTCTAATTCATCTGTCCTCCTAAAAACCAACATGTGGTCTTTAGTCCTTTGCATGTATCTGAGAACCTTCTTGGCAGCTTTCCAATGAACTAAACATGGATTAGCTTGGTATCTTCCTAAAACACTGATTGAAAAAGCTAAATCTGGTCGTGTACACACTTGTGTATACATGATACTTCCTACAACTGAAGCATATGGCTTGTCTCTCATTTCTACCTTCTCAAAATCATTCTTCGGACAATCTTCTTGACTCAGCTTATCTCCTTTTGAAATTGGCACTTCTGCTCAATTGCTTTGCTGCATATTAAATCTTTTCAACACCTTTTCCATGTAAGCTTTCTGTGATAAACCTAACAGCCCCCGTGCTCTATCTCTATGAATCTCAATACCTAGGACATAGGAAGCTTCTCCAAGATCCTTCATCTTGAAATTCATAGATAGAAAATTCTTTGTTTCATATAAGAGGCACTCATCACTGCTAGCAAGGAGAATATCATCTACATAGAGAACAAGAAAGATAAATATGCTCCCATTGTTCTTTAAGTATATGCACTCATCCAACCTATTCTCAACAAAACCATATGATGTAATTATCTTATGAAACTTCAAATACCACTGCCTTGTGGCCTGTTTCAAACCATAGATCGATTTTGTAGGGGTCTTTTTCTTCAGGCAGCAAGTGAGCTGGGTTGATGAAGTTGTCCCCTTTGTCTGAGTTCGAAAATTAAGCCCTAAAATATTTCGAAAGGGCAGCAAAGCCTTAGGAAGTATTTTGGTTATCTTCACCAACAAAAACAACAGCAACTTACAGATAATTTCTTCATGTTTACAGATAAACTTTCGAGCTTGGCATGAGAGGCATGTGGCACGGGAGCAAAGTTATCATAGGTTTAGCACTTTAGAGAGAGAGAGAGTTGTGGGCTCCTACGAAGGACAGAGGTTCTAATGGAAGAGAGGAGGGGTTCTAAGGAGGATTGGTGGAGAGTTTTGGGTGATTTTCGTAGCTTCCGGCAGCTTGGCAGAGACTCTGCCAAAACTTCTGTCGATCAGCCAAAACAGAGGAAATAAAGGAGACTTGGCAAGGATAGCACGAAAATTGCTGGGTTTGCAAGTGAGAAAGAAATCTTGCTCTCTGAAGGTTGTGGGTTGTCCTGTGTTGGGTAGAAGAGGCCCTATTTATAGTTGCTGGGGTTTGTTCTTCTCCAAGAAACCCTAATGGCTTCCATCCTATTTTTTCAAAGTTCTTCCGTTCCTTTCTCTCATTATCCTTTCAATCATCTTCTTTTGGTGAAGTCAACTCTGCTTCTTTGCATAAAATCGGGGGTTTTGGGAGCTCAAGACCCCCCATTTCCCGCGGCTGCCTCTGAGGAGGGTTTCTACTTTCACCCATTTTATTTCCTCTCTTCCTTTCTCTCCCCATGGCCAAACCTAAAGAAAGTGGGTATACATGCTAGTTCAAGGGATGGCGTCCTCCCTGCGCCCCAACATCCTTTGCCCCCTTTAATGCTTTTGCTTGGAATTCGCTCCTCCCATGGGGAACCCTCTGGCAGTCCCTCCTCCTGTGGATCCTTTGGTCCCTTCGTGGCTTTCTGTTTCAGCCACATGTTGAAGGCCTTGGACCTTCTTTATTCAAATTGCATGGGCCTTTTAATATGGAAGGTCAAGTTATTTAACTAGTGGGCTAAGTTTACCAAATGTTTTGGGCTTTGTGGGCTATTAGAGATAGTGGGCTATTATTTCACTAAGGTGATGGGCTATTCTCTCTTTTGTGCTTACCCACGTTTGGGCCTAAAGAATGGGCTTGAGTCTCGAGGCCCCCAAGCGACCCGAGACTTCCTTTTTTTCAGCCCGCCGATGGGCCCCATGACAATTCGTTACCTTCCATACCACAATCCACTCAAGCAAGCCCCAGGCATTTGAGTGGCTTGGGCCCACTTAAGCTTGTCGTGGGATAATAATTTCCCGCTTGGCATGACATGTCGCTTGGCATGCTTGATAGAATAATTAACACGAATTTGCAGTGCTAAATGTATTCTTATAATTTGAATCTCATTTTCTAGCATTGTTGATTTTTTATTTAGCATGGTATGCGAAGTATAACTCGGGCATGGAAGATTTTTGCGTGCTCTAAATCGAGTCTTTTCTCAATAATATATCTCTTTGGGCTAGGAATTTATCTGGGCCCAACCATGGATTTTTTGGGCCTCAACAGATTTTCTTCAGTTTGCACACTAACTGCTTACTATCTTCTTCTACAAATCCTTCTGGTTGCTGCATAACAATTTCCTCACTCAATTCACCATTTAGAAAGGCTGTTTTTACATCCATTTGATGTAAAAACATGTCAAAGTGTGTCGCAAGTGCCATAATAATCCTAAAAGCATCTTTGGTTGAAGCTGGAGAGAAAGTTCCAGGTATAATCAATCCCCTATTGTTGTGTGAAACTGTTCGGTTCATTTTTACACATGATTTTTCATGTTATTCACCTTTTATTTTGAGTTAGTTCTTGACATTTTATAGCTTTTTACTTCCTTTTTGTGTTTTCTTAGATTTTACATTGGTTAGATTGAAAATGAGCTAAAAGTGCATTATTTGTTATAAATTCTGTTTTTGCTTATTTTCGTAGGTCAACTTCTTGGCCTGGGATCAACATGCTCTGGTGCTCGGATGAGGTCATGATCTTCATGAGACTTGTTCCAATGGATGTTAACTACAACATATCCAAATTTGAGCTCCATTGGACAAGTATTGCCCATCCAACCAATCCTGCATGTTACCACAGCTCTGAAATCCGAATTTGGCCAGCTTTTACCTCCTTTGTGTTATCTTGATTTTCTTGTTACCATAACTCTTGGTAACAAGAAGTTACCTTAGCTTTGAGATATTTTCTGAAGCAATTGGCATCTTATTGAGGACAAAGCTTCATCATGGCAAGGGGACAAGGGCAAAGGCTTTAACTAAAGCATGAGTTTTATATGATATCTTTGAGCTGGAATTGATGGGCAAGGGATAGGTGAGTGCAATCTGAAGTATGAGAGGCTTAAAAACGTGGGTAGCTGATCCATTCAATCATTCTACAACTAGAGAGCAGATTTTGGAGAGTTTGGAGCTTGGAGAAAGCCAAGGTGCAGCCAAGAAAAGTGGAGAAAAAGACTTCCACCATTTATGATCTTGAAGCTTTCATCATTTTCTGAAAATCTGTAAACTCTTTCTATTTTCATTTTGAGTTTGTATTTGGAATAAATATGAGCAACTAAACTCCATAGCTAGGGCTTAGGTTGAAGCCCTAAACATGATTACCTTATTGTTTTGATGCTTGAGTGTATGAATTTCTAGATATTGTTGATGAATTCCAATTCACCAAATTAATCTATCCTTGATGTATGTTCTTCTTTGATTGATCACCTTTGAAAGCATGCTTCTTGAGGTTGTTGGGGTTATGTGTATCTTCATGTTATCGTAAGCAATAGATGGATGAAGTAAGAACCATCCATGTGAATTGGTTTCTTGAATACCTAATGTAAACACCATGCTATTAGGATTCTTGTGATGTTCATATTCTCTTTGAACTTAATGGGTTTTTCTTGTAATTGAATCAAAGTACTAAGCACACCTAGATTCGAATTATAGGGAAGGCACAAGTATTGTAGCACTCATACTGCACTTTACGTATATTAGAGAGAATCAATGCGTCTTGAGTCACTCGTACTGGTCTTGATTGCGAACATTTTCATCAATACGTTTAGAGTTCATCACTTGAGTATTCATGAACTTTGGTAGAATTGTTTAGGGTGGATTCCGAAACCCTAGTGTTTGTTACATTTTACTCTCACATTTTGATAATTCATCTCTGCCATTCTCATTTAAATTCAAAGTTCATTTACTTTCATGCAATAGAAATAGGTCACTTGAAACAAATCAAAAACCCCCCCAATGTGTGTGTGAGTTGCGTGTTTGACACGTTTTGTGTCTTTGTCACTGAATTTTGGTTGTTTCCGTAATTGTTTTGGACTTTTGGTCCGCGTTGTGTTCTTGAATTTTCTGTGCTGAATCCAACCGTATAAAGAACGTGAATTTTGGACATACGGTTGGAAAGTTATAGGTCGAAAACTGAACAGAGGTCGGAACTGAAAAAACAGAGAAAAACGATTCTGTGTCTCAACGACCGGTCGCACTGTTTCTAACGACCGGTCGCTCATCACAAATTTCACAAATTTTGATTCCGTGCAAAACGACCGGTCGTTACTGTTCAACGACCGTGCAAAAAACGACCGGTTCTTACAACTTAGGGAAGTTGCAGCTTATGAATTCCTTGAGAACTTATCCGTGAATTCTCAACAATGGGATTTTTCCAACACCCTTGATAAGGAAATTAGGGAACCTAGGAAAGGAGGGATGTATGAAGTTAGAAGCGATTCTGATCTCGAGATTAAAATAGAGAGTTTGACCCGTAAAGTTGAGGCTATAGCATTGAGCCAAAACATGAACTCTGTCAACAAAGTCCACACTGAGATTTGCTCTTTGTGTTGTAGCCCAACGCATTCAGAACAAACATGTCCTTCTAGTCATGGTTATGCTGAGAACAATGAACAGGCAAATGCACTCAATTATTATAGGAACCAGTTTCCTAGTCCATTTTCTGAAACATACAATCCAAATTGGAGGAATCACCCAAATTTCTCTTGGAGGTCAAATCAACCTCAAAATTCTGGAGGAAACCCATCTCAAAATAATCAGTTTCGTCAACCTCCTGTCCCTCAATCCACTCCACAGTTTGTTGCAACACAGGCAACTGTTAGAAATGTGCCCTAAGAGCCAATACATTTGATGTGATCTCCTTAGAATACATTTCGTATATGATATATAAAGGGCAAATTTATTTTGTTATCTTTTCCATCGTGTAAAGAAACAAATGTCCAAGGTATGCTAAATAAGAGATAAAGTAATCTAAAGAAGATTAGATTCGGAGACCTTTAATCTCTAACCGTAGCATCCCAAAATGTTCCTAATCATAGGTTATCAAATGGGCATTGATAAACCGTCAAGATTAGCACATATTATGTATGCTCAATTGGGAGGATGGTTAGTCTCAAACCATTTGTGTAGTTGACACTAATACAAGTATGTGGGTGCTCATTAGTGAATGAGTACACTTAACGCGATCAACCGTAGTTCTCGTATGGAGTATTTATCTATATGTCAAACGAGAACTCATAGTTGCAATAATGTAAATTAGTCCTTAGACCTGAGGCATCATGGTTGTCCTGTGATGCGTTATTGATCTTTGATAGCTCTTAAAGGCAAGCCGTAAAAGATTTGTCTTAAGTGTTGTTGGGATCTCTTAATTCATCATAGGGGCATGTGAATGTACAATAAGGAATCTCTACTTTCGATAAAGAAGGAGAATGTTTCAAGATGTGATTCAGTAAATCTTTGGCCAAAGTATTTTGAGCTTGATTTAGAAAGTTGTTCTTAATCATGTTCTTTTGAATCACATGAGGTTGTTAATCATATTAGGGGTTTGACATAATCAATCCGTACCCTAATAATATGATTTGAAACATTATATAAGAGAAGGATCGTATTGCATTGTAATTCCAACTGAATAGGTTCTTCATCTATTCTGATTAGCTCGGGTAGCCTTGATATATTGCTAGATGTCACTCTTGGCTTGTGGAAGTCCTAGGATTGATTGTGATCAATCCAAATAAAGGAAAAATTAAAAAGGGGTTTTAATTCCAGTTGGTTAGAAAGAGTTCTAATATTTTTCCACTGCCTTGCTAATTAGAACCTAATGGATCGCACACCTTAAATGGTTAACTTTGAGTAATACAAATGAGAATGAGGAAATCAATTTGATTGATTTGATGTGGATGATTTACTACGTGTAAAAACGTATTTGGGCCTCGGTAATAGTTAACGGGAAGCCCAAATGGTTGGGTATCAAGTCCAAGGGCTTAAGACACCTAAATATTATGGTTTAAGTGTCATAAGGCCCAATTTTGGAAGCCCAATGGGTTTTGGCCGAAAATGCTTAAGTAAGTATGTATGGGAATTGTTTCCATAAGCTCATTAACACAAAAACACAATCCAACATCAACCAAATGGGTTTGGGAGATCAAAGAGAGAAAAAGAGAGTTTTCAAGAGTGAAACACTCTCATCTTTCTAAGTGGTTTAGATTGAAACCAATCTTGAGAATCTTGCACTAGCATCCAAGTATTCTCAAGATACTTCTTCTCATCTCAAGGTTCCATTGGTGTGGAGACTTAGAGGCCATATACTTTTGTGGCTCACATGGAGGAGAAAGATCAAAGATCAAAGAGGAGATCAACAAAGAGGAAATCATCAAGAGAAGACCAAACACAAATTGGTTCATATAATTGCTTCAAGGGTAATTAGATCTTATCCTTTCTCTTGAATTTTCATTTATGAAAAACATATCAATGTTCATGGCTTAAGATACTTGGAAGAAAGTTTTGTTTTTGAATTTAAACAACCACCTTAGACTTCAACTGCGATTAATTTGATTAAATGCATGTTTAATATTCAAATGAACTTTGGAAAAATGTTTTGAAATTTCCAACAGCAACAACAATCATCCTCGTTGGAGGATTCAATCCAAAAGTTCATGCAATTAACTGGTCAGGCTATTAATGATGTCAAAGCTTCCACCCAACAAAATACTCAAGCAATTTCGAAGTTAGAACAACAAATAGGCCAGTTAGCAACTGTTGTGGGAGAGAGAGAAAAGGGTAAGTTTCCTAGCCAGCCTATGCCGAATCCGAAGGGTCAGTTTGTGATTAATAACCCATCAAGTTCTCCAAATTCTAATGAACATGTTCAATCCATCACCACTCTTAGATCTGGGAAACATATTGGTAATCAGGATTTAGAGCCACACTTGAGGGATAAGAATGAGTTAAAAGATGTAGAAACACAAAAGTCTAATGAGAGTCATCCTCATGCATTATCATCAACTCCATCTGATCCTCCTAGGAATTTCATTCCAAAAGCTCCATTTCCTCACCGGTTAGCAAATTCAAAGAAGAGAGCACAATTTGGTGATATCCTAGAGGTGTTTAAGCAAGTTCAAATCAACATCCCATTCCTAGATGCAATCAAACAACTTCCTTCCTATGCTAAGTTCTTAAAAGATTTTTGTACATTCAAGAGGAAGACAAATGTTTCAAAGAAAGCCTTTCTAACTGAGCATATCAGTTCCATCATAGAGAATAGGATTCCTATCAAGTACAAGGACCCGGTTGTCCTACCATTGCTTGCATGATAGGTGATCACCATATTGAAACAGCTTTGTTAGACTTAGGGGCAAGTGTGAATTTATTGCCATACTCAATATATAAGCAATTAGGCTTAGGAGAGATTAAACCAACTCGGGTATCTCTCTTCAGCTGACAGGTCTCTGAAAATCCCTAGAGGCATTGTTGAAGATGTTTTGATCAAGGTTGATAAATTCTACTTTCCTGTAGATTTCATTGTCCTTGATACACAACCTGTACCTTCAGGTCAAAAACAAATTCCAGTCATCTTAGGCCGTCCATTCCTTGCCACATGCAATGCAAATATTAATTGTAGGAATGGACTCATGAATATCTCATTTGGCAACATGACTGTTGAGTTTAATATTTTCAACATCAGCAAGCAACCATCAGAATGATGAAGAGATTGGTGAGATCAACTTGATTGATACTATGGTGGAAGATTCTTTTCATTACTCTAGCATTAAGGACCCATTAGAAGCATGCTTAGCTCATTTTGGGGCTAACTTTGATTTCGAAAAATCTTTTGATGAAGTCAATGCATTGTTAGATTCTGTTCCGTATATTGAAACGCCCACTTGGAAACTTAAGGTTGAACCTCTTCCTCTTTCCACGTCACCCCCACTTCCTTCCATCATAGAGCCCCCTAAGCTGGACTTAAAGCCATTACCTGATACTCTCAAGTATGTGTTCTTAGAGTCTTCTGAAACCTTGCCTGTAATCATAGCTTCGGACCTTAATAACAAACAGGAAGGTAAACTTGTCAAAATGCTTAAAGAAAATAAGGAAGCCATAGGGTGGTCTATAGCTGACATTAAGGGTATTGCTCCTTCTGTTGTCATGCATAGAATTCACTTAGAGGACAATGCCAAGAATTCCCGAGAACCACAAAGGCGGTTGAATCCTTCCATGAAGGATGTTGTTAGAGATGAAATATTAAAGCTTTTAGATGTTGGGGTGATATACCCAATTTCTCGCAGTAAGTGGGTGAGTCCTGTGCAAGTGGTGCCAAAAAAATCTGGTATCACAGTTGTCAAAAATGAGAAAAATGAGCTCATTCCTACACGAGTCCGAACTGGATGACGTGTATGCATCGACTATCGAAAGTTGAATTCTGTCACGAGGAAAGACCATTTTCCTCTACCTTTCATTGACCAGATGTTGGAGAGGTTAGCTGGTCATGCATATTACTGTTTCTTGGATGGTTATTCTGGTTATAACCAAATTCCTATTGCACCCGAGGATCAAGAAAAAACCACCTTCACATGCCCTTTTGGAACATTTGCCTACAGACGCATGCCCTTTGGGTTGTGTAATGCACCTGCTACATTTCAGTGGTGTATGGTCTCTATATTCTCTGATATGGTAGAACGATTCTTAGAGGTTTTCATGGACGATTTTTCAGTATATGGATCATCTTTTGATGAATGTTTGCACCATCTTTCTCTGGTATTAATTCGTTGCAAAGAGAAGAATCTTGTGCTTAATTGGGAGAAATGTCATTTTATGGTGAAAAAAGGGATAGTGCTAGGACATGTAATTTCTTCTGATGGTATAGAAGTTGACAAAGCCAAGGTAGATTTGATTTCAAATCTTCCACCTCCACGAACAGTGAGAGAAATTAGATCATTCCTAGGCCATGCTGGATTTTACCGTAGGTTCATCAAAGATTTTAGCAAAATCTCTCGTCCTTTGTGTAGCTTGCTTGCCAAAGATTCTGCTTTTGTCTTCAGTGATGATTGCAACCATGCTTTTGAAAAACTCAAGGCACTTTTGACTTCTGCACCCATCATTCGTCCTCCAGATTGAAGTGTTCCTTTCGAAATCATGTGTGATGCTTCTGATTATGCGATTGGTGCTGTCTTGGGACAGCGGATTGCCAAGCTTCCCCATGTCATTTACTACTCTAGTAGAACTCTTTCTGATGCCCAACTCAATTATTCTACCACTGAGAAAGAACTGCTAGCAGTTGTCTTTGCCTTAGACAAGTTTAGATCTTATCTTTTAGGATCTAAAGTCATTATCTACTCAGACCATCCAGCGTTGAAGTACCTTTTGTCTAAAAAGGATGCTAAACCTCGTCTTATCCGTTGGGTTCTTTTGCTTCAAGAATTTGACATTGAAATTCGAGATAAAAAGGGTTCCGAGAATGTTGTAGCAGACCATTTGTCTAGACTAATTGTTGAGTCTAGTGAGGATTCCATTCCAATCACTGAAACATTTCCTGACGAGCAGCTTATGCATGTCTCATCCATTCCTTGGTTTGCTGATATCGTAAATTATCTTGTTACTAGTGAGATGCCCTCTCATTGGTCAAAGCAAGATAAATCAAAGTTTTTAGCCATGGTCAAACATTTCTTTTGGGATGATCCTTATTTATTTAAGTATTGCCCCGAATCAGATCATAAGGAGATGCATTCCAGAATATGATCAGACCAATATCATATCCTTTTGTCATGACCAAGCTTGTGGTGGTCACTTTAGTGCCAAGAAAACTGCCGCTAAGATCCTACAATGTGGATTTTACTGGCATTCTCCTTTTCGTGATGCTTACTCATATTGCAAAGCTTGTCAGCGTTGTCAACAATTAGGGAGTCTCTCTAGAAGAAACATGATGTCATTAAACCCTATCCTCATTGTCGATGTATTTGATGTTTGGGGTATTGACTTTATGGGACCATTTCCTAACTCTTTCGGTAATTTGTACATTCTTGTTGGAGTTGATTATGTGTCTAAATGGATTGAGGCAGTTGCTTGCAAAACAAATGATCATAAGGTTGTGGTCCGTTTCTTGAAAGAGAATATATTTTCTCGTTTTGGTTCACCTCGTGCTATTATTAGTGATGGAGGTAAACATTTCTGTAATAGGCCATTTGAGCAATTAATGAAACAATATGGCATTACACATCGAGTTGCAACTCCCTATCACCCCCAAACGAGTGGTCAAGTTGAAGTGTCAAATAGGGGAGATCAAGCATATTTTAGAAAAGACAGTTAATCCTAGTAGGAAAGATTGGTCTTTAAGACTCACTGATGCTTTGTGGGCTTACCGTACATCATTCAAAACTCTCATAGGAATGTCCCCGTACAGACTTGTGTATGGAAAGGCATGTCATTTACCTGTTGAGTTAGAGCATCGAGCCTCCTGGGCTGTGAAGCAACTTAATTTTTCTCTAGATAAAGCAGGAATTCAAAGAAAACTCCAACTCAATGAATTAGAAGAAATCCGAAATGATGCATATGATTGTGCTAAATCATATAAAGCCCGAATGAAGGTGTTTCATGACAAACAAATTTTGCGAAAAATGTTTGAGAATGGTTAGAAAGTCCTTCTGTATAATTCTCGTTTGCATCTTTTCCCTGGTAAACTAAAATCTCGTTGGTCGGGCCTTTTCATTGTTCGTACTGTTTACCCTCATGGAGCTATTGAGATTGAAAATCCCAAAAATGGAGACATATTCAAAGTGAATGGTCAAAGACTGAAACCATTTTTTGAGTTCAAATCCCCAGAAGTAGATGAGATATTTCTTGACAAACCTGTTTATCACAATCTGATTGATTATTCTGTCGTGTCTTGATAGATTTTAGTTTTCTTTTTTGTGTGTTTTAATTCATCTTGGTCTTTATTTATTTTTTGCTTGGATTTTTTTTATATTATTTATTGTCTTTTATTCTGCAATGGATAAATACCAAAGGGATTGGCACGCATATTTTCCAGGTATTATCTTTCTATTTCATTTACCCTCTTCTTTCATACATTTGCTATGCTTTTATTCCGAATTTCTTGTTTCGCTTTGCTTTTATTACTGTAATTCTTTCTTTCTTTTACTTGTTTATGTATTTAATTTGTTGTTAAAGTTTGGGAAGTAGATTGCTTCATGATTGCACACACGGAAATTTGGCTCAAAATACTTATTCATTTCATAAACATGTGATTACATACACAAATGTGAAAATGCATACATAAAATTCTCAATCACATGTTTGTTTCCAGATTCTGAGCAACATGAGGCATCATGCTAATTGCCTCTACTTGCTCTTACTTGTAGAACCTGCAAAAGTTCGACATGATCATTATTTCTCTTCTGCAGTGCTTCTACATTCTGGTTGGCCAAGTATAGCCGTTTCTGGAGTCCGCCACCAGAGCTTTCAAGGAGGCCACCTCATCACTCAGTGCCCCGCACTCTCGTGTTCTCGCCAGGAGGCGCATGCCTAGATTTGTGGCGGAAACCGCATGTTGCACGTTTAGAGTTGGGACTCCTCCACCTGCCACATTGTCCGACCGCTGTGCCATATGCAGATGCACCGCCGGTGTGAGTCTTCTCACAGTAATACCTTCCGGCACTACAGCTCTTATCGGCACGACCTCAGAGAAGTTGGAGGCCGAACCATGATGGTATGAGGAGTTTGGGAAAATAGGGTTTGGAGGAGCCCTTATCTGGGCATTTGGTGGTGCAAGCGACAATTCCAGGTTGAGATCATCAAGGTGAGCGCATGAGGATGCCATTGCTTCGTTTCTGAATTATTTGATGGTTTTTCTTGAGTTTGCAGGAAGAAATGAAGGGTACTCCAACACTTAACCAATGCACGGTTTAAATAGACATCTCCTGATGAGGGAGTCGACATCCACTTCGGATCTCCAGATTGCTATCCAGCCGTTGCCATTTTTTCTCGGATCCCTACGCTTCACGAGGATTTTGCGGACGCATGCATTTAGAAGGGAGCATTTCTACTTTCACTTTACTTTTCTTTTTACCTCCGTGTTTTCTGGTGTTTTATGTTTTTGCCCATTATTTTCATTTTCTGGTGCATTGTGTTTTGATTTCTTTTTAGTTTGTCGTCTTTGTTTTATTTCAATTGGGGAAGTGTGCTTTGTTTCTTTTTAGTTTGTCGCATTCCCTTTATTCAAGTTTGGGAAGTGTGTTTTGTTTTTCTTCTTTGTCTTTTGCAACTTTCTTTTCTATTATTTCCGAAAACGAAAAAAAAAATACACGGAAAGGGCAAAGACAAACAGGCACACCAATAATACACTAGAATCACTTTTTCTCAGTGTTCGGTGTCTCGACCATAGGACCTTTGAGTTTAGCCCTACGGCTATCCTCTTCGGGGCTTCAGGCACAGGTATCTTGGGGCTCATCACTCGAGCTCCCAAAGATTGCACTCTTAGCTTGAGCGTAACCACTTTTGCGGTCTATTTTCTTGCGCTTACCCGGTCGTTCTAGGTCCTCCAGCTGCTTTCTCATGTCATGAGCGTAAACACTTACCATCTTTGAAAGATTTTTGTTCTCTTCCCGCAACGCTTCCAGCTGGTATCGATTCACCTCTAGTATCCTTGTCCTTTCTGTTTTTAAACTTTTAATAATACTCTGGCACTCTTCAACCATACTTCGCTCTCCGCCAACTGACCTCTTAGCACCTCCACCTCATGGGCCTTCGCGATTAGGCGATGACCCACACTTGCGACTGTTGCGGTGCTTTGCACGCTTAGTGCCAGAGCATCGCTCACGACCCGGTTGTCATCCCTTGCCCCAGCACCCGTATATCCTTGGGAGTAACTAGATTTCTAGCAACTCCAAGGGCAACATCGTTGTCCAGCAGTATCGAGTCATTCACTGTCACGTGCCCCCGTGCGGAGGCAAAGTAGGGCATCCACACTGGTGCCACTGCCCTTGGCCCCGAGTCTAGAGTCGGTGGAGCTAGGTTGAGATCTAACGAGAATGGGTAGGAAGAGGTCATTTGAACTTTCTTTTCTTTGTTCTTTCTTCTCTATTTTGTGTGTTTTTGAGTTTTGTGTGTTTTTCCCCAACTCTTTCTCTTCTTCTTTTATAGAGTTAGTTTCTACGTAACCCTAGCCACTGCGCTTCTGGTTTGGCGTGGCCCTTGCGGCCTACCCCCTCTATCGCCTCACCTGTCCCCCAACCCCTTTAATTGCATTTCCGCCTTCAGCGCTTTCAAGAAACGAAAGTCGTCACGCCTTCCTATGAAGGCAATAATTCTGGCTTGGGACCGTGAGAGAGACCTCTGCTTGTCGGCACGTCTCTCACTTTGTATCCCGTGACTCACAGGAGCCGAGACATCAGGGCCCACTTTTTTCTTTTTTTCTGAGTTCTCGCTCTTTGTGCTTCTGACTTGGTTTCTTTGTTTTATATACTTTCTTCGCTCTTGGGCTTTCGTTTGGGTTGGGCTTTCATTTTGGTTTGTGCGTTTCTTTGGGTTGGATTTCTGCGTGCGTAGGACCGTTGTTAGGGTTTACTGTTGTATTTGGTTTTGGTTTGTTCCGTTTGATTTTGTTTTGTTTTTGCAACTAAATTGTAGTTTTAATTGGTTTTGTTTCGTTTGATTTTGTTTTATTTAATTGTTGATGCCTCAATTCTTCAACATTGAGGACAATGTTTGGTTTAGGTTTGGGGGTAAGGTTTAGAAGTTTTATTTTTAGGGTAGTTTTGTTTTTATTATTATAGTTTTTCAAAAAAAAAAAATGGTGTTATCTCTAGATTTTTATGCTTACTATCATCAAATCAGATTTAACACTCATGAATGATTTTTACGATTGGAAACATATGATTAAATTTTAAACCCATAATTTTAGTTTTTTCACTTATTTCTATTTAGTGGATAATTCATGAGTTATACTTTGAACTCTCACATGCACATCAACACTTTAGTGAGAATGAAAGAAAAGATCAATTATAGTTAACTTTGTTGTTTTTAGCAGAGTTAGATGACATTGCTCTTGATTGACCTTGGCGTAAAAAAATAATAATAATAATGTAAATAATAATAATAATAATAATAATAATAATAATGTTAATTTATCCAGAGTTTTACTTAGTAACCGGGCCTCTTGCCTAAACAGCAGCAAGTGTTCGCGTCAAACGGTAAAGTTTTAGGGTAAATACATTTTGTGACTAGTTTAGTTCTGTAGCCTTTTTAACTCGAGTTAATAAGCCCTTAGGGGTGTTTCTACACCTAATGCCTTAAAACCTTTGGTTTGAGAGTCGTTGGCCTAAATCTCGCTACATGGGTTAATTAGAAAGGTTAATGGAACTAAACATTGCACAGTCACAATTATAAAAAAAAAAAAAAAGTATATATATGCCTTGGTTAGTTATTTGCACTGAATTTTGATAATGATTGAAATAATGAGGTTACTGTGATTGAAATTGACTTTTGTCTCTAAAAAGTGTTGGTTCACTTAAACACCAAGGAAACAAATGGAAAATTTACTAAATGATTATAAGTGATCGTGACTCTATGTGGGGATTAATTTGAAGCGTGTTTGCTCTTTTAAAAATTGTTCATGAATTTTTCAATCCAGATAGCTTTGATGATGGTTAAGCATTTGTTTAAATTTTCAATTTTGTTGTAGCATAATTTTTTTTTTTTAATCTCTCATTTTGATGTTTGTGGGTATCATCATGAAAGCCCTCACGAGACTATACTCGTCCACTAGGGTAACCTAGGGGTTTAAAGGCTTGTTGCATATGCTAAATGCAATCGAGATCCCTACGAAAGTGGCTTAGTTTTCTTTTCTACTTAGTTTTAATTTTCTTTTACTTGAGGACTAGCAAAATATAGGTTTGGGGGTATTTGATGAGCACAAAATTAATACAAGTTTTACCCTTAAATTTATATTTGTTAGTATTTTCTTTTGTATTATGTAAATCTATTAGAGTATTTTTTATTGTTTCATTCCAATCTTTGCTTTTGTATTTAATGAGTGGTTGTTTGTAGATATTAAGTGTCTTTCCCAATGGCATGAGGAGGAGGAGGAATAAGTAATGTGTTGCAAAAAGAGAGGAAGAACTCAAGTTGGATTTGATGACTTTGCCTTTTACAGCTCATGCTGTACAGTCCATTTGCAGACCTGAAAAACGAATTTTCCCATGTTCAAATGAATAAATATCCTTCATGACACTTGTTCAATAAGATGTCGACTAAAACATATCCAAAAATTGGAGCAATTGGATAAAAACTCAATCCACAGGCTGTCAAACACCAAGACAGGTTCATGAGGGACAGATTGCACATATAGCTGGAATGAAAGGGACTTCATGCTTCTATAAATAGTCAGCAACTCAAAGAATAAAAGGAGGATTCAAGAGTGATACACGGCAGAAGGAAGGAAAGAAAGAAAGGAAGAAAGAAAGAGAAAGAGAAAGAGAGAAAGAAAGAGAACAATGATGGAAAGGAAAGAACCGAGAGCTAATAACTCTCTTAAAATTGTTCTTCACCTTTCTTAATTCTCATTTAATTCATGTATTTTAGTTTCTTTGTTTTGTTTTAATTCTTAATTATGTCTAGCTAAAATACTTAACTAAGGTTGGATGAAACACCATTATTAAATAGAGTTCTAGTTTTTATTTTCAATTCTCAAATATTGTGGTGTTCAATGATTATAATTTTCACTTCACATAATTAATAGATTAATCTTCTTTTCACCACTTCTATCATGTATTGTGACTATAACATGTATTTGTGGTAGTTAAGAGTTTGGATTAATCTATTAATTCATCCTTGGTTTATATTTCCAATTTACAAATTTCTTTGATATTTTGTTATTCAAATAAACTTTTTCACATAGAATGCTTAGGAAACTTTGATCCTTTGTAGTTAAATAATTTTGTTTACATAGTATGCTTAGAATTTGTACTTATGAAGGGAAGGAAAATTTACTTATGATCTAAAGTACAAGCTTAATTGATAAATCTTGAGAAAACATTAGATTGATTTCTAGATTGCTACTCCATGGGAATTGAAAGATAAATAATTAGGATCTTATGGAATAATGGTGTGGATTCTAATACCTTAGTTATTTTTCTCATAAATTTAAATCTTAATTTCAGTTTATTGTCATTTCCATATTCATTTCATGCTTTATTAAATTTTCTTTATCAACAAACAAATCACCATTTGAATCAACTAGGTTGGCAATGAAATTAACTTGGGTATAATTGGTTTTCTATCTTTACACGCAATCCCTTGGGTACGATCTCGCTCTTACACGCTTATGCTATATTCGATTCGTGCGCTTGCGAGTTTATAAATTTTAAAAGACACCGCTTTTGGTGACAACACCATCAATCATAGAGCCATTGCCCACTGAATTTTTATTAAAAACTAAATCAAATCCAACTTAAGAGAAAACAAAACTGAAAAGTTCCTTAGTTAATCTAGAAACTGAAATCAAATTCCTTCTCATGGAAGGTACAAAAGCAACATCTTTCAAAATTAAAGGAAAGCCTGAAACTAATTGTAGTCTAACTGAGCCTATTGCTTGGACTGGTACTCTCTTCCCATTCCCTACGAACAGATGGTCTCGGTCTCTATTTGGTTTCCTCTGGTTTGCGAAGTCCCGCAAGGAATTGGCAACATGGATTGATGAACCAGTGTCAATCCACCATGAGTTAGTAGGAACTATGACATTGTTAGACTCAAAACAAACTAGGACAGTTTCAGATTTACCTTTGTTTCCCTTTTTCTCTACCCAACGCTTGTATTTGGTGCACTCTCTCTTCATGTGACCTGTTGTCACAGAAGTAACATTTAAAAATAGTAGTTTTGTTGGTTTTTAAAGTGTCAGACCTTTTAGGAGGAAGATTAGCCTTAGAGTTCTCTTTGTTGGCAGAGTATGTGAGCCAGGCTTAGAAAAGTGACGTTGGGAGCATTGGTGGTGAGGTGCACAGTGTTAACATCTTTTTCCTTCTTCTTCATCCGAGCCTCCTCTTGAACACAAATAGTTATGAGCTCATTGAGATCCCACTTGTATTTCTGAGCATTGTAAATTACCTTAAGTTGTCCATACGATGAAGGGAGAGAGTTCAAAGTGGGAGCATTGGTGGTGAGGTGCACAATGTTAACCTCTTTTTCCTTCTTCATCCAAGCCTCCTCTTGAACACAAATAGTTTTGAGCTCATTGAGATCCCACTTGTCTTTCTGAGCATTGTAAATTACCTTAAGTTGTCCATATGATGAAGAGAGAGAGTTCAAAGCAAGATGAACGAGAAAAGGATCGGCTATAGGAACATCAAGTGCCTTTAGCTTGCTGGCAGTCTCTATCATACCTAGGAGATACACCCTCATATCTTCCTTACCATCATACTTCATGGTAGCCAGCCTATTCATCAGATTTCCAGTTTCAGCCTTATCTGATTCTTTAAACTTCTCAGCTACTGCCTCCAAGTACTCCTTAGCATTTTCAGAATCAGGAATGCCTCCATAAATGGCTTCAGTCATGGACTTTTTCATTATGAGAGCAGACAGATCCTATTTGCCTTCTCCTATCTCTCAAGTTTCAGCCTTTGCTCAGCAGTGCTCTCACCAGTGAGCACTGGTTTCTCTTCTCTTAAAGCTATGTCGTGATCTAAGAGACCTAGAGCTATCTCTAAATCACGCTTCCATTTCTTAAAGTTGCTACCAGTCAAGGGTTCAATCGAATTGCTAGAGGTAGGGTTCATAACTGAAAACACAGAATTATGCAATATGGTCAATCTTTTATTCTCAAAAACTTTATACATATGTGATAAACATCTGTGGACAGAATATCAAATATGCCTGAGTTTCTTTCACAAGTCTAACATCATAAACTGTCTATGATAAGCTGTTATCAAGATCTTCCCATCTGTGGACAGAAAAAGATTTTGATCTTCATAGCGGTTGATGTGCCATCTTGTTCCATCACAAGGCATAATCGAATGAGGTTCACACTTGTAAGCAGAAAACCTCACCCAATGTGTCTTATGATGCAATTCTGTCATCAAAACCTTGAGATGATTTAAAACAATTGCCTCACGTTCATCTGTGGACTGAACATTAGACAATGACTTTGAATCAAAACATGACATCCTTGATATGTTTACTTGATGCGGAATTTCATTATGTTCATGCTTAAGTGGTTTTAACCTTAGTCATGATTCTATGTGTATCTGCAGATAGATATGCTAAACAATATAAATTTGTTTAATATATTAAAAAACACGCACAGCAGTCCCAAGAATACAAATTTTAATTCTTGAGTTTAGCAAACAATCATTGCAGCACACACACAAAAAACAGAGTTGGAAAACAGTCTAGAGAATATGTTTTATCTGGATTTAGACTTATAGATGCATGACCTAGGCTCTGATACCACATGTTAGACTTTAAGATCAAACAAGCTATAAGTACTAACCTTGAGAAGCCATGAGAACTGGACAGAAAAGATTTTGAGCAGCAAGCAAAGGTCTTCCAATCTTTCTACACGCCTTATGCACTCCTAATATGGGGTAGGATTTGTATGCTTGAATGTGTATAAGATCGGGGACCTAAACCTTGTTTTTATAGGTGATTTGACCTAGGTTTCTTGCCCATAAAAGATTACCTAAATCATGCCTTAATCACCTATGGAATCCATGACAGAATAGGATAGATATCTCCTTTTATTTTATTCATTCTTCACCTCCAAGTATCCAGCTAATCAAATAAAAACTTTCCACTTTTATTCCTTAACAGATTCTGTACCTTAAATAGATGCAAACTCAATTAGGGTCTTGCATTAACTTCATCCATGAGATTGCCAAAGTATGATTTTGGTGCAATTCAAGTCCCTCCCTTTTGCAATGGAAAAGTGATGCGTGTAATTATGTCGAAATAATTGACCAGATAAGTCATTGTTCTTGAATTCCGTTTTGAATTGAAATGATTTAGTAAACTACATGAGTTAAATCACGACAATTGAAATTTGAAACTATATAGATTAGAGTGAAATTTCAATCAAACTACACGGATTAAAATCGTACTTTGGCCTAATTACAGATGTGAGATGTCAAATTTGAATAATTTAATGTGTAAAGAGGATATCATTGGCTACCTGATCAATTATATAAGTGACTGACTGTACTAATTAAGCTAATTGTGTGACGTCTTTGATCTAATTATACTAATAATTAACCCTTTTTAATTATTGGATGGATGATTCAATTGGGGATGGTTGACAATTCAAGGCATGTCTCTTCACCAATAAACCCCACCAAAGCAGAAAAATTTACTTGTAACGGAAATATCATTGTTTTGCTATTTTTAGTCAAAAATACAATGACACATGAAAAATTTATCTCATATGTCATTGCGTCATTGATTGGAATAGCGAAAAAGTGATATCCCCTTTCATAAAAGTCCTCCTCCCAAAGACATGATTGTACTGCCTACCAACCAATCCGATATTGGAAAATTACAAAAGACGCGAATATGCCTTCCTCATCATCGTCACTTTAGTTTTAGAAAGATAGAAACAACCGCATGAACTTGAAAAGAAATTGTGTTTCAAATTAGCACGTAAGTGGCATATGAAAAGGGTAATCCTTGTCGGGTTCTTTTTGTAGTTGCCTTGGTGGCTAGTGAACCTTGTGAAAGAGCGGTCTAAGTTTTTCTCTCACTGAATTGTTTATTCAAAAAAGAGAATAAAAGGAGGCGAGGCAGTGGCAGTTCTAGCCTGGCCGAAATTTGTGTTAAAAAAATATTACCCACACTATTCTCTCTCCTCTCTCTTCTCTCCTCTTTTGCTCAGCCCAAATTTTTGTTAAAAAAAATATTACCTACACTCTCCTCTCTCCTCTCTCCATTTTTTATTCTCTTCTTTTTCTCTCCTCTCTATCCCTCTTTTTTCGTTCTTTTCCTTCTCTCTTCTCTCTTTTTTTTTTTCTTTCTTTTCCTTCTCTCTTCTCTCCCTCTTTTTTTTTTTTTTCTTTCTTTTCCTTCTCTCATCTCTCCTCTCATTTTTTTTCCGTTCTTTTTCTTCTATCTTCTCTCCTCACTCTCTTCTTCTCTCCCTTTCTTATTTCTTCCTTTTCCTTCTCTCTTTTTATTAGAAAAATATTACCTACATTACTTATGATTATTAAATTTTTTTTATCTCGCATAAAGATAGCTATTTCAGAAATTACAGAACATGATTGATAGGGCTATGGAGCTCGAGGTGGAAAGCCAAAAATGGATGTCATAAATTAGACGTTTATAAAAGAAAACAAGGGGCGAAATGAGGTCACAACTTTAAAAAAAATAAAAACATAGCTCTGCCAATTTTTTTCATTCCCATTTCTCTCTATATAAACTTTGCTTAAAAAAAAAAAAATTAATGTAGTTCCCTATTTTATCTTTCTTTTAATGTGAAATAAATTTTTTTCTATTTTTTTCTTTTAATTTTTCTTTTGTTTTTTATTTTAGTTTTTGTATTTGTAGATATAAATGCATTTGAGGGTAAGACTCATTACATCTCCCCTCACTATGTAATCTTTTTATGTTTATTAATAAAAATCACTCGTTGCGTCAAGTTTATTATATAAGTTTTGCCCAATCGGTTTTCGAAACTCTGGAACCGCCACTGAGGTGAGGTGAGGCAACTTGTTGAATCATGGAGATGGAGCAAACCAGAGGTTACAAGAAATTTGGAATATTGTCTTATTACCATATAGAAAGATAATACAACCCTTTATGTTATCTGCTAAAAATAGTTGACTTGACTGAATGGGAGTCATCTGGCCGCATATCAGATATTTGTGATTCAGAACTTGCCTACTTCCTCAAGCAGACACAGAAACAGAGCCATGGAGGAGGACAATCAATGCACAAAGCCTCATGCAATCTTGGTACCTCTCCCTCTCCAAGGCCATGTCATTCCATTTACCAATCTGGCAGTGAAGCTTGCTTCAAATGGTTTCACCATCACACTTTTGTCAACACCCAATATATTCACCACCAGATAACCAAATCCCAACCCAACAACAATACTGAACAAGATGACATCTTTTCCGCAGAGCGCAAGTCCATTCATGGGATGGGATGGACAAACAGTTTACGTAAGAGGCACAATACGCATAATTTATCGATAAAACAAACCAAAACTACTTTCTTCACAAAAACCTAGAGACCATGTTCTAACAATTTTTTATAATTTGATCAAATCCAACCGACAAAATATAGTATTTGGAATTTTCGAAAAACTAGGAAACTTCAGTGTTCTTGAAGCAAAACCCAGTTTTCTCTTGGACTTTAGTCTTCACACCATCTATGAATTGATCAAGATTTCTGTCTGATGACCCACCAATAGCCAATGCACCCTCCAATGCTTTTCTGACCTCCTTGACATTCCTCCTCAATTCATCAGCTGATTTTCCACTCATCAGACGGCTGATCTTCTCTGCCACTTCCTCCTTTGTGATTGGTTTTTGGTCACAAAGATTAAGCCCAACCCTCCAATCATCCACCACTAATTTCCTATTGGTGAATTGGTCAGTCAACAAAGGAAAACACAACAAGGGAAGATTGCACCATATGCTTTCCAATATTGAATTCCATCCACAATGTGTTATGAAGCCTCCAATTGAAGGGTGTGAGATCACCTCAATCTGAGAGCACCATGGCACAATCAACCCTTGATCTTGATCTTTGATCTCATCTTCAAATCCAACGGGTAGGATTTCGGGTTCATCAGAGCTGACTATATCAGGACGAAGTACCCAAATAAAACCAACTTTGCTGAGCGAAAGCCCGTTGGCTATTTCCTCAATCTCTCTTTTGCTAGCATGAGCATAGCTACCAAATGAAACGTACAAAACTGAGCCACGTGGCCTAGTGCTGAGCCATTGGATGCAATCTGACTCGGACCACAGGCTTGTGGCCATACGGCTCTTGGTGAACCCGGTGGGGAATATTGGCCCAATTGAATATATTTGTTGCTTTTCTTGCAAGGCTGAAACGGTCTCAGATTCAAGCTCTTGGACCGTGTTACAAAGAATGAAATCTTGTTTTTTAATTCTCTCAAAGGCCCTTACTATGATCCGGTGTATGGGTGAAGTGTAATCACTAGGTTGAAGGTACGATGACAAGTCCTTTGGTTCAATTGCACGTACACCCGGTATGTAATTGATCGTGTCTTGGCGAGGATTAGCTAATATTACACACACAAACTATACATGAATACAAAATAATGTTGTCATGCTAGATATTTGATATGTTATGTTGATATATTGTCAATCTGGACCACAATATTTTAATCAGTGATCCATATTAACAATGATGATTAGCTAGTGTTATTGGAGAAAAGGGTACTTACCATGTGAAGTAAAATGACCATGACCATTTTTGTTGAGTAGGTCTAGGTGATAGTAGAGGTTGAAGACCAGAGCTGGTTCGGTCCAGAATGAGACAGTGACTAGGTTATACTTGTTGGCTATGATTGTTGGCCACTCAAAGAAAGTATCTGATATCAAGCAATTGACTGGTGGGTTGGAGAGGACTAGTTTTGCCAGAAGCTCATCAACATGAGCTGGGAAATCATGTATAACACTCTCCCAAAACTGGTCGTGGTTGAGAGATCGATCGAATTCCACCGGGAAGCCATCGTTGATTGTTACATAACGTATGTCTAGGCCAGATTGACGAACCCCATTGAAAATATTATCATCTTCCATGGCGCGAGACTTGACTATCTGGTGGTGAACTGCTTCAGTGTTGACAAAGGTGACTGTGATGCCCTTTGATGCAAGCTTTATGGCAAGATGGACAGCTGGGATTACATGGCCTTGCAGAGGGTAGGCAAACAGGACAGCATGAGGATGTTTTGAAGTATTGTTTTCCATCTGTGGGTGTGAGTGAGAGAGAGAGAGAGAGAGAGATGACCTGTAAGTGCAAGATATCAGCAGCTCAAACTTGGGAGAAGGTTCAAAGAAAAAAGAAAAGAAAAGAAAAGAAAAAAGAAGAAAGAAAAAGGATTTTTCCCAAACACTTTAGAGCTCGGAGCAGGGCATGAGGCATCAAGATTAGCCAAGCTCTATATAGCAACCAGATCCCTATACAGCTTAGGTGATGTGCTTGAATTGTCACTATGCCTAAGAATAGTCACAGTGATGACAAGGAAGGACCCATCAATGATATAACCAGACAAAAGGAAACTTACATATATATATATTATTTATTTATATTACTTTTGGAGTTTTACTGCATAATTATTAGGCCAAAGTATTAATTTTTTTTTGGGGGTGAAAAATAGGATAATATTTTCATTGACTAAATTCAAGGGGGGTTCATCCACTGCAGAAAATTCCAACCAAGGAGGACGTCTTCATCCCATATTACAACATCCTAATATTTAATAGCATGAGCAGCAAGTTTGTGAGCTACAATATTACACCTAAGGAATATGAGATAGAAATCTTCTGATACAAAGTGAATCACCCCTTAACTTCATCAATGAGATTGCCAAAGTATGATGTGTGACGTGTTTGATCTAATTATACTGATTAATCCTTTTTAATTCCTTGGATGGATGATTCTACTGGGGATGGTGGGGAATTCATGACATGTCACTTCACCAATAAACCCCACAAAAGCAGAAAAATTTACTTGGGAATATCACTTTTGCTAAAAACACAATGACACGCGTGAAAAAGTTATCTTACGTATCATTTGCATTATATTGACTGGGATAGCAAAAAGAGATATTATCGTTGCATAAAAGTCTTTCTCCCACCAAAGACATGATTGTATTGCCTAAACCAATCTGATGATTGAAAAGAAATTGTGTTTCAATTTATAGGTGTAAAAAATCTGTAACTTGAAAAGAAATTGTGTTTCAAATTAGCACGTAAGTGGCATATGTTAGCATAAATTGGACTTTTAGAGGTGTAAAAAACCTCATATACGTGCTAATTCCGTTGAAATCTGATGAAACTAACCAAATGTCTTTCAATTTGCATTCCAACAATTGCAAAAATTAAAATTACATGTACCAAAATAAAACTTTGCCCATCCTACATGGACCGAAAACATAATTTGGCTTGGACAATTCAAAGCCTCATGCAATCATGGTACCTCTCCCTATTCAAATATTAGTTAATCGTGAGGACAGCATCGATCATCTAATGAATTGATTTAACTGAGGGAAATCCAAGATTACTCATCTGCTCAGCCCTTTTTATTTTTTGGGTCAGAATAAATTAAATAAAGTAATTTTTTCGTTTTGAGGTGGGTACCTTACCTTTTGTGGTTTGTCTTGTTGGTCAGTCAACCATCATCCATGTGTGATGAAGTCTTTGTCGGGTTCTTTTTGTAGTTGCCTTGTTTGTTGGTTAGTGAACCTTGTGAAAGAGCGGGCCAAGTTTGTCTCTCACTGAATTGTTTATTCAAAGGGTGATGATTTCCCCATTCTATTCAAATAAAGAGAATAAAAGGAGGTGAGGTGAGGCAACTTGTTGAATCATGGAGCAAACCAGAGGTTACAAGAAATTTGGAATATTGTCTTACAATATAGAAATAAAAGATAATACACCCCTTTATGTTATCTGCTAAAAATAGTTTACTTGACTGAATGGGAGTCATCTGGCCACATATCAGATTTTTGTGATTTCAGAACTTGCCTACTTCCTCAAGCAGACACAGAAACAGAGCCATGGAGGAGGACAATCAATGCACAAACCCTCATGCAATCTTGGTACCTCTCCCTCTCCAAGGCCATGTTATCCCATTTACCAATCTGGCAGTGAAGCTTGCTACAAATGGTTTCACTATCACTTTTGTCAACACCCAATATATTCACCACCAGATAACCAAATCCCAACCCAACAACAAAACTGAACAAGATGACATCTTTGCCGCAGCGCGCAAGTCCGGACTGGACATACGCTACAAAACAGTGAGTGATGGTTTTCCACTAGCTTTCAACCGATTTCAGAACCTTGACCAATTTCTTGAGGGTCATTTACATGTCTACCCTGCCCATGTTGATGAACTGGTTGGAGATTTAGTCCAATCTGACCCCTCAATCACTTGCTTTATTGCTGATACCTTCCACACCTGGCCAGAAACCATAGCCAACAAGTACAACCTTGTCAACGTTTCCTTTTGGACTGAACCAGCTTTAGTCCTAAGCATCTACTATCACTTGGACCTCCTCAGACAAAATGGTCATTTTGGTTTTCATGGTATGCACTCTCATAAATCTCCCAAACTTTTGCTTAACTTACATATGGAATGGTTTCTAGTTAATTTGACAACATGAAATCTCATATTGTCAATCTAAAGTTTAAACCATCTGATCGCGTGATGACATGAACATTAGCATAGTTATATAACTACATGTATCTGTGTTTTTTTTTGGTTGACCTATTAGATAAACGTGAGGACAACATCGATTACATACCGGGTGTGCAGGCAATTGAACCAAAAGACTTGATGTCACATCTCCAAGCTGCTGATTTATCATCCCCAATGCTCAGAACCATATACAAGGCATTCCATGAAGTTAAAAGAGCAGATTTTATTTTGATTAATACAGTGCAAGAACTTGAATCTGAGACCCTTTCAGCCTTGCATGAGAAGCAGCCCACATATGCAATTGGCCCTGTCTTCCCCAGTGAACCCACTAAGAGTATTGTGGCTACCAATCTGATGTCTGAGTTTGACTGTACTCAATGGCTCAAAACCAAGCCTCATGGTTCAGTTTTGTTTATTTCATTTGGTAGTTATACTCAAGTTACTACAAAAGATTTTGAGGAAATAGCTCATGGACTTTTGCTTAGTAAAGTGAGCTTCATCTGGGTACTTCGCCCAGACACTACAAGTTATGAAGAAACCAATATCCTACCCGTTGGATTTGACGATGAGATTAAAGACAGAGGGATGATAGTGCCATGGTGCTCTCAGATTAAGGTGCTTTCACATCCGGCAGTAGGAGGGTTCTTAACGCATTGTGGATGGAATTCCATACTTGAAAGTATGTGGTGTGGTGTTCCCATGCTGTGTTTTCCTCTATGGACTGACCAAATCACTAATAGGAAACTAGTAGTTGATGATTGGGGCATTGGACTGAATATTTGTGATGGGGTAAAACCCATCACAAGAGTGGAGGTGGCAGAGAAGATCAACCATGTGATGAGTGGAAAATTGGGCCATGGTTTGCAGAAGGAGATAAAAAATGTGAGGCAAACAATGGAGGATGCATTGGCTTTAAATGGGTCATCACAGAAGAATTTCTTTCAATTCCTAAGTGATGTAAAGACCAAAGTTCAGACACGAAACTGACTTCCGCATTGCTACAATCTTGTGGTTCTGCTTCATCATCTCATTGTCATTAAATCATCATTAGCATAAAACGCTTCATTAGCAATGTGAAATCCAAAATACACAAGAATGTGGCATATCTGAGGATCTATTATCATGTTTTAAATCAATATTATTGAGCTGTGTTCCAGTCTCTGATGAAAGAAGATACTGTTTGTTTAAATTCTAAAAATAGTTTGTGGGAAATTGGAACATTAGCCCCACGCCTCGTGCTAAAAGCAGTTCACCTCATCTGACCACACATTGCAAAAGATGTGCTTTCGCTTTTATCAGTCCATTAGCTTTTGTAATTTCAGCACTTGCCCTCTTTCTCGCGCCGATAAAAGACCACGTACTCGCAGACAGAGAGAGATGCACAAAGAGAGAGAGCCATGGAGGACAGGCATTCACAGCCTCATGCTATCATGGTGCCTATGCCTCTCCAAGGGCATCTTCTCCCACATACCCATCTGGCCACGAAGCTTGCATCACACGGTTTCACCATCACTTTTGTCAACACCCAACACATTCACCACCAGATAACCAAATCCCAACCCAATGACACTGAAGATCAAGATGACATCTTTGCCACAGCGCGCAAGTCCGGCCTAGACATACGCTACAAGACCGTGAGTGATGGTTTTCCACTAGCCTTCTGTTGGCGAGTAGAGTATATCCTATTCTACTTGGGTTTTATTTTTCCTTTGTATAGATATTATGTAATTAGGATACCACTTATTTTCCTTGTCTAACCCTACTAGGGTTTGTAACCTTATTATAAATACCTCCTTTTGGAGAATGAAATATATCTGAAAATATTCTACCATATTGTTTGACTTGGTATCAGAGCCAGGTTTCTGGTAACCTGTGTATTGTGCCCACCCGTGTTCTACTCTGTGCCCTAATTTCTTTTTTAGGGTTCTTGTGCTCGTGTTCTACTTTGTGCCCTAAATTTCTTTTAGGGTTCTTGTGCCCGTGCCTGCCTGTGTTTATCGTATCCCGCTTCGTGTTGTGTTTGTTTCCGCTGCTATCATGGGTGATGATTCCATAGTTGTGACTTGGTACTAGTACGTCTACACCAAAGGAGGCACGTCCCTCGCGTGATTACTCTACCCCGATTACATCTGACAAATTGGATGGCTCCAATTATGCTTCTTGGTCTCGTGGTGCGCGTATTACGATTACTAGTCGTCGTATGGCAAGTTGGATCAATGGGAAGAAGCCCTCTCGTCTCAAGATTCCGCTGACTATACTGAATGGAAAGAAGATAATTGTCTGGTGCAGTCATGGCTTCTCAATTCCATGACTAAACCAGTTCGTGCCTTGTTTGAACATGGTGATACCTGCTTTTGATATATGGGAGGCTGCTCGAAAGACCTATACTGTGACTCAGAATAGTTCTCGTTTGTTTCAACTTCGACGCAGTCCATACTTATAGGTCAGAATGGTGAATCTGTGAAAGTGTTCTATGAAAAACTTCATGCTATCTGGCAAGAGATTGATTGTCTGCGTCCGCATGAGTTTAATTGTTCTACTGATGGGGCTCGTGCCTGAAAGAAATTGAAGCCGATCGAGTTTATGATTTTCTTGGTGGGCTAGATCCACCGTATGATGGTGTTCGTAGCCGTATTCTTGCTCTTAGTCCTGTTCCACCTCCTCTCGAAGCCTATGCTATGGTCATGGAGGAAGATACCCGTCAGTCCGCTATGCTTGGAGGAGGATCGCTGGCTCTTAAGGTGGATCCAGCGCGTCACCGACCGGTCGCCCGCAAGTCAGCGACCGGTCGCTCGCCGTCGAAAAAGTTTGGATCTTCTGCGGGTTTCGTCCTTCTGCCTCAGCTCTCTTGAAGGTCCGCCTAAGTGCCTTCATTGTAATGGGGATTATTACTCTGAGAAGTGTTTTAAGGAGCATGGTTACCCTGAATTGGTTTGCTGACTACAAAGCTCGTATGTATGGCCCCAAGGCCACTTACACTGTGACTCCTGATGAGGCCCGTCCTCCGACTCCATCTGCAAATATGTGTGCTTCTGATACTATGCCAGGTATGGGTTCTACTACATGGATAATTGATACTGGTGCTTCTAATCATATGACTTATAATGATAATATGTTTGATGAGTTGTCGCATAACCCCCGTGACCCCTATATTACTAGTGCTAATGGTTTACCTTCCCTAGTTACCTGGTGAAGGTACCATCCATCTCACCCCTTCCTTACCTCTGTCTCATGCCCTCTTGGTTCCCAATATTCATTGCAATCTATTATCTGTTGGGCGTTTACTGATACACTTAACGCTTCTGCTACCTTCTATTCTACCCATTATTTTTTCCAGGATCTCAGGACTCACGAGAAGATTGGGCATGGTAAACGGATAGGGGGGTTATATTACTTACAGTTACCGGCTGCAGCAGTTTCCTAATTGTGTCGCTAATAAAGCTCCGAGTGGTAGTGTCAAAGACAAGCAACAACTTTGGTTATGGCATCGTCGCTTGAGGACATCCGTCGTTTGGTTATCTTAGACATTTGTTTCCTTCGTTATTTAGTTCGTCTGATGAGTCTAGTTTCAAATGTGAGACTTGTGTAATGGCCAAGAGCCACCGTACTATTTTTCCTTTAAGTAATAATAAAGCTGCTTTGCCCTTTGAGTTAGTACATTCTAATGTCTGGGGTCCTGCTCGTGTGACTTTTCATGGTTTCCGTTGGTTTGTGACGTTTATTGATGACTGCACTCGCTTAACATGGGTGTATTTGATGAAGAATAAACATGATGTTGCCTCTATTCTTCCTGACTTTTGTGCCATGATGTCTACTCAGTTCCATGCTCGTGTTAAAGTATTTCGCACTGATAATGGCGGTGAATATGTGAATCATACCTTGGCTCAATTCTTTCGTGATCAAGGTATCACTCACCAAACTACCACTCCATTCACACCTCAACAGAATGGTGTGTCTGAAAGGAAGAATCGCCAATTACTTGAAGTTGCTCGCTCTCTGATGTTGGATATGTCTGTTCCCCATCATCTTTGGGGACATGGTGTCTTAACTGCTGCCTACTTGATTAACCGCACTCCTAGTAGGGTTCTTGATTTCAAGACTCCACTTGATGTGTTATGTGCTCTTACTCCTCCGGTTTCAGTCTCTAAGTTACCTCTGAAGGTGTTTGGGTGTGTTGCGTATGTTCATGTTTACTCTCATCAAAGAAGTAAACTTGATCCTTGTGCTCTCCGCTGCGTCTTCATTGGTTATTCTACTACTCAGAAGGGTTATAAGTGTTATCACCCGCCTACTAGAAGGTACATGTCACTTTGGATGTCACATTTCATGAAGCGGTACCCTATTATGTTTCTCCCTCTTCTTCAATTCAGGGGGAGAGAGGGAGTGAATTGAAGAATATGGAACTTTTTGGCGAACAGGAGGAAAACGACCGGTCGCTCATAGGCACGGACCGGTCGCTTGCGTCGAGCTGGGACTACAGTACCGATACGAGCGAAACGACCGGTCGCAGTGAGGAAACGACCGGTCGCGAAGGAAACGACCGGTCGCACATAGGAAGCGACCGGTCGCTCGCGTCGACGAGCGAGAACAGGACCGATACGAGTGACGCGACCGGTCGCGAGGAAAGCCACGACTGGTCGCAGACGAAAATAATGGTGTTTTCGAGCCTCTCTCTAGAAGGACATAACAGTGATATTGGCGACTCCCGTACAGATGAAGTTGATAATATACCCCCTTCTGCCCTCCATTGCCTCAATCAAGTTGTGATAATGAGGTACTTTCTAGTGATATGCCTACCTATTCTTTTCCCCACGTACTACCCGTGGGAAACCTAAAATACAATATTCTCCTGATATACATGCCAAGTCTAAATATCCCATTAACCATTATATGTCAACTCATCGTTTATCTAAGTCATATGCATCATATTTGTGTCAATTATCTAGTGTATGTGTGCCAACTAAGTTGCAGGATGCTCTATCTGATCAAAACTGGGTAGATGCAATGCATGTTGAGATGGAAGCCTTGAACAAGAATGCTACTTGGGAGTTAGTTCCTTTACCAAAAGGAAAAAGGCAGTTGGGTGCAGATGGGTGTTTACTTTGAAGCACAAGGCTGATGGTTCCATTGACCGTTACAAGGCAAGATTGGTAGCAAAAGGGTATACTCAGACATATGAAGTGGATTACACAGAGACTTTTTCTCCAGTAGCTAAGCTCAACACTTGGACGCGTGCTCTTATCCTTAGCGCTAACCGTGACTGGCCGCTGCTACAATTTGATGTCAAAAATGCATTCCTCCATGGTGATCTCAAGGAAGAAATATATATGGATCCTCCGCGGGTATCCCCTGACTTCTAAGGAGGGTGTGGTGTGCAAGCTACGGAAATCCTTGTATGGATTAAAGCAGTCTCCAAGAGCGTGGTTTGGAAGATTTGCTGCATCTATGAAGAAGTTTGGGTATGTGCAAAGTAACTCTGACCATACTTTGTTTCTGAAGCGTCATAAAGGTAAATTGACGGCTTTAATTATTTATGTTGATGATATGATTGTGACTGGAGATGATCATGTAGAGATACAGAGTCTTCAGAAGTATCTGGCTTCTGAGTTCGAGATGAAATCATTGGGTGATTTAAAGTATTTTCTTGGGATTGAAGTTGCCAAATCTAAACATAGTATTTTTCTATCCCAAAGAAAGTATGTTTTGGATTTACTTGCAGAAATTGGAATGTTGGATTGTAAACCGATTGATACCCCTAGTGAGCAGAATCATAAGTTGGGGATATATCCCGATCAAGTTCCAACTGAATAAAGAGCGTTATCAACAACTTGTGGGGAAGTTGATTTATTTGGCTCATACTCGTCCAGATATTGCTTATGCTGTAAATATAGTGAGTCAGTTTATGCACTCTCCTAATGTAGATCATATGAGGGCTGTGACTCGTATTTTAAGGTATCTGAAAGTAACTCCTGGCAAGGGGTTAATTTTCTCCAAGTATGGCCATACAAATGTAGAAGGGTATACAGATGCTGATTGGGCAGGTTCAGCCCAGATAGAGGCGTTCAACATCTGGGTATTTTATGTTTGTGAGTGGCAATCTTGTTACGTGGAGGAGCAAGAAACAAAAGGTGGTGTCTAGATCTAGTGCTGAGGCCGAGTATCGGGGAATGGCCCATGGTGTATCTGAGTTACTGTGGTTGAGGAGATTGTTGAAAGACCTTGGTTTTGGGCCTAATAAACCCATGGATTTATATTGTGACAATACGGCTGCGATTGCAATTGCTCATAATCCTGTACAACATGATCGTACAAAGCATGTGGAGGTTGATCGAAATTTCATTAAAGAAAAGTTGGATGCGGAGATTGTGTCCTTTCCCTTCATCCGTTCAAGAGTATCAGTTAGCTAATGTTCTTACGAAAAGCTGTTTCTACAAGTATCTTTTTTAACTCGCTTGATAAGTTGGGCATGCGTGACGTCTTTGCTCCAACTTGAGGGGGAGTGTTGGCGAGTAGAGTATATCCTATTCTACTTGGGTTTTATTTTTCCTTTGTATAGATATTATGTAATTAGGATACCACTTATTTTCCTTGTCTAACCCTACTAGGGTTTGTAACCTTATTATAAATACCTCCTTTTGGAGAATGAAATATATCTGAAAATATTCTACCATATTGTTTGACTCCTTCAACCGATTTCAGAACCATAACCAAGCTGTCGAGGGCCTATTGCATGTCTTCCCTGCCCATGTTGATGAACTCGTTGGAAATTTAGTCCAATCTGACCCTCAGTCACTTGCTTGATTGCTGATACCTTCCACCCATGGTCAGCAACCATAGCCAACAAATACAACCTTGTCAATATTTCCTTCTGGACTGAACCAGCTCTAGTCTTAAGCATCTACTATCACTTGGACCTCCTCAGAGAACGTGGTCATTATGGTTCACATGGTTTGTAATAACTTTCACATAAATTCGCTTGAGCTTTGATTACATTACATTCTTACATTGCGGTCTTGTTCTCAAGTCTTACATGTTATGTTGTTAGATTGTCAATTAGAATCACAAGTTTTAAAAGAATTCACTGATCAATACTTCATATTGACATTCTGACAAGAGAAAACATCCTATTACTAATCTCAATTTTTTTGGTTGATGTATTAGATAATCGAGAGGTCACCATCGATTACATACCGGGGGTGCAGGCTATTGAACCAAAGGACTTGATGTCACACCTCCAAGAAGCTGACATATCAACACCGATGCACCCCTGCACAAGGCATTCCATGAAGTGCAAAGGGCAGATTTTATTTTGTGTAATACAGTACAAGAACTTGAATCAAACACCCTTTCAGCCTTGCAAGAGAAGCAACCCACATATGCAATTGGCCCTGTTTCCCCCAATAACCCCACAAAAAGTATTGTGGCTACCAATCTGATGTTAGAGTTTGACTCACAGAATGGCTCAACACCAAGCCTAATGGTTCAGTTTTGTTTGTTTCATTTGGTAGCTATGTTCTAGTTACTAAAAATGATATTGAAGAAATAGCTCATGGGCTCTTGCTTAGTAAAGTGAGTTTCATCTGGGTACTTCGCCCTAATACTACAAGTTATGATGAAACCTATATCCTACCCGTTGGATTTGAGAATGAGATTAAAGATAGAGGGTTGATGGTGCCATGGTGCTCTCAGATTGAGGTGCTTTCACATCCAGCAACAGGAGGATTCTTGACTCATTGTGGATGGAACTCCATACTTGAAAGTATGTGGTGTGGTGTTCCCATGCTGTGCTTCCCTCTGTGGACTGATCAAGTGACCAATAGGAAACTAGTCGTTGATGATTGGGGGATTGGATTAAATCTCAGTGATAGGGTGAAACCCATCACAGGGGTGGAGGTAGCAAGAGAAGATCAACCGTCTGATGAGTGGAAAATTGGGTGATGGATTGCAGAAGCAGAGCAAGAAGATTAAGCAAACATTGGAGGATGCATTGGCTGTAAATGGATCATCACAAAAGAATTTATCTCAATTCATTGGTGATGTAAAGGCTGAAATTAAAAAACGAGTGTGACTTCCACATTGCTACTATGTGGTTCTGCTTCCTCATTTCTTTGTCATCTTTGTCATTAGCGCAACCTCTAAATTAGCACAAAACCAAATTATAATAAGTCTTTCCACTACTTTGAGAATATATTGTCAGTGAATCTTTTGATTTTTATCCACAAGAATCCAAAGTGTGATTCATTTTCTTGGTTTAGAAAGACACTGTTTTGTTTGTAGTTTAAAAACAGTTTGTGGAAAATTAAGGGGTTGTTCGGTAGGATATTTAGAGGCCCATTTTTGTTTTTTGAGCCCAAATAGATAAAAAATGCGTTCGGTGGGTTCTCAACAAAAACACGGAAAAGGTTTTGGGAGAATGAATTCACGCTTAAAGCGTAAAACGTGAAAACGCCAAAATGACGTTCTCTCCGTTCTCAACCCTAAATTAGAGAACGCAGGATTCTATTTGGGAAAACATAGAAAACAAGGGAAACAGAACACAGAACACGCTTCGTTCCCCTCATCTTCGTCCCTTCACCGCTTCGTCTTCGTCTTCATCTTCGTCTTCGTCTTCGTCCCTTCGTCTACCTTGCCCTTCGTCTTCGTCTTCGTCTTCATCCCCTCATCTTCGTCTTCGTTCCTTCGCCCAAGTCTGAAACAGAAACACGCCCTTCATCTACGGAAACAGAGAAATTCCTTGCTTCTCACTCTTGCAATCTTCCTACACACTCTCTTGGAAGATCTTGGTAAGAAAAATTTGTATAAAATATTTCGTTTTAGACTTGGGTATTTCTGTATGGTGTATCTGAAAGTTTTCTTCTAGATTTCGTTTCACACTCTCTTGGAAGATCTTGCTGCTCAGCCTTCTGGAAGATTTGGTAAGAAATTACTCTTCTTTTTTTTCTGCTATTTATGTTTAGATTTGGGTATGAAGACTATGGTGTTATTTGTGTTCAGATTTGGGGTTTTCTTTATGCTAAGTTTAATTTAAGTTTTGTTTATGTCGATGGTTGAATTTTTTTCCCTGTTTTCTGCAATTGATCTTAAGGCTTGGATTGAATTTTTTCCATGTTTTCTACCTTTGGTTAAGTCAAAGGAGCTGGATCTATTTTCTGATTTAGTTTGCTTTATAACTGTGATTGTAGTAAATGGGCAAGATTGATTCTTAAATTTGGTAAGAAATTACTCTTCTTTTTTTTCTGCTATTTATGTTTAGATTTGGGTATGAAGACTATGGTGTTATTTGTGTTTAGATTTGGGGTTTTCTTTATGCTAAGTTTAATTTAATTTTTGTTTATGTCGATGGTTGAATTTTTTTCCCTGTTTTCTGCAATTGATCTTAAGGCTTGGATTGAATTTTTTCCATGTTTTCTACCTTTGGTTAAGTCAAAGGAGCTGGATCTATTTTCTGATTTAGTTTGCTTTATAACTGTGATTGTAGTAAATGGGCAAGATTGATTCTTAAATTTGGTAAGAAATTTGATTCTTAAATTTGGTAAGAAATTACTATTCTTTTTTTTTCTGCTATTTATGTTTAGATTTGGGTATGAAGACTGTGGTGTTATTTGTGTTTAGATTTGGGGTTTTCTTTATGCTAAGTTTAATTTAAGTTTTGTTTATGTCGATGGTTGAATTTTTTTCCCCTGTTTTCTGCAATTGATCTTAAGGCTTGGATTGAATTTTTTCCATGTTTTCTACCTTTGGTTAAGTCAAAGGAGCTGGATCTATTTTCTGATTTAGTTTGCTTTATAACTGTGATTGTAGTAAATGGGCAAGATTGATTCTTAAATTTGGCAAAGTTTGATATGATTCAATTGAAATATTAGGATGAAACTCTTGTAAACAGGAGCTGCTGTTAGATTCAATTAAAAAGATGCAAATCAAATTGTGCAAACATTTGGTTTTGTCATAGTAAGATGAAACTCTTGAAACAGGAGCTGTTGTTAGATGTAATTGACAGATTGATTGTTGGCTTTATATGTTTTGTGGTTTTAGACGAAACAATGCTTAATGCATTTGAGAAAAAATCTAGACTAGTTTAGGAAAGCTATTTGGTAGTTTCTAGTTGTGCATTACATGATTGAAGGTTGTCATAATTTTCTTTCTTTAAAAGGATATGGCGTCCAAGAATGTTGACGGTCAAGAAAAAATGTCATGGCCTCCAAGACATGAGACAATATTCATACATATATTGCATGAACATGTGAAGAAGGGTGACTTGCAGACATCAACTTTTAAAATGAAAGTTTGGGCAGAAATAAGTGATGAGTTGAATGCACAATGTGGACAAAAATGTACTATTCCACAACTTAAATCTAAGTTTAATAGACTGCGACAAGTACATCGTGACTTCTCAGATTTGATTGAGCATACGGGATTTGGGTGGGATCCTATTGCAAACACAGTGACTGCCTCAGAGGATGTTTGGGCAAGTTACTTGAAGGTATTATAATAATATCATATAGAAGTCTTTGTATTATTATTTTTAACTGACTCTAATACATAAGAATTGGTTTTGACATTTGATATAATATAATTTTCATGGTTTGTAGAGTAAGCCAAAAGCGAAGCAATTTCGCACTCAAGGCTTAGAGCACTATCAACTTTTAGGGGAGATATTCAACACTACTACTGCAACCGGGCAATTGCATTATGCCTCTAGTCAACTTCCTCCTAACTCAGATGATGAACGTGAGTTAGAAAACAACTTCCTTAACACCGGAGTTCATATCGATGTTGACTTGGATGATGATGGTGACAACCCTCAGCTTCTGAGTGGTAAAGGAAAAAGAAAGTGTGCAACTGCTGCTCCACCCGAGCGTCGTTCAAAGAAATGGGATAAAATGGAATCTTATTTGGATGTTTGCAGTGAAGTTATGAGTCAAAAATTACAGCGAGAAAAGGAAAAGAGTCTTGAGGCATCTAGCACCTCTAAGGAGATGTATTCGATTGAAGAATGCATAGACATTGTTGAGACAATGGGAGATGTTGATAACGATACATTCAACAAGATGTTAGAAAAGATAGTGCTTGTTGAATGGAGGAAAATCTTTGTTACAATGCCAGCAACAAGGAGGAGAGCGTGGTTGGCTAGTCTTTAGGATTACTACTTATGTTTGTTGTTGAGAGGATATTTATGAATTGTTCTTGTTATTATGTTTGATGTTTGTGACTTTAATTTGTATGCATATTTATGGATTTTTGTGACTTTAATTTGTATGCATATTTGCAGATTTTTGTGAATTTAATTTGTATACATATTAGCAGATTTTTGTGAATTTAATTTGTATGCATATTTGAAGGTACTAGACATGTCTACAAGGAATGAAGACAATCACTCTGATAGTGATTCAGATCTTGAAGAAATGGCGCATCATATGATAATTTGTATGCATATTTATGAATATTGGCAATCATATGTAGATAGAACTCCATGTCATAACTCTGTTTTATCTGGGCATGAATATGTTCAAGAGTTGTTGAATGGGCATCCAGATAGGATTTATGACTCATTTCGCATGGACAAACATGTATTCCAAAGGTTGTGTTACACACTTGAGAGTTTAAATTTGCTACAGAATGATAGACATGTGAGTACTCAAGAGGCAGTGTCAATTTTCTTATTTATAGTGTCTCATAGTATCCGCATGCGAGTGGCTGCTGAGCGTTTCCAACGATCTAAAGACACTATTCATAGACAATTTAAGCGTGTTTTGGGAGCTTTATGTGCATTAGCACCACGCATTATAAGACCACAAAGTCGAGGGGAAACACCTTCTCACATTTTGAATAACCCGAAGTATTATCCTTATTTTGAGGTAAGAAATTGATTGTTTTATTTGTTTTATTACTAGAATTATATATTTTAAATGATATTTACTTAAGTTTCTAAATATATGAATTTATCGCAGAAGTGTATTGGCGCAATTGATGGAACTCATGTTGCTGCTTGGGCACCAGCTAAAAGCAAACCTCATATCGTGGTAGGAAGATCCTTATTACTCAAAATGTCATGTGCGCTTGCTCTTTTGACATGATGTTCACTTTTGTTTATACGGGCTGGGAAGGGACTGCAAATGACTCTAGGGTGTTCATAGATGCAGTGATGAGGCCAGAAAATGAGTTTCCTTTTCCAGATGAAGGTATAAACATAATATTACAATTAATATTATTATGTACATTATTTGTGTCATGCAAGTAATAAATTAAAATTACAGGGTATTACTATGTTGTGGATGCTGGATATTCAAACGTGCCTGGATTCTTGGCACCCTAGAGAGGTGAGAGATATCATTTGCGTGATTATAGAGGACCTCGACGAGCACCAAGAGGTCCTATGGAGTTGTTCAACTATAGGCATTCCTCATTACGTAATGTAATTGAGCGGTGTTTTGGTGTTTTGAAAGCTCGTTTTCCAATTTTGAAATTGATGCCTAATTATCCTCCGAGAAGGCAACGACGAATTCCTATTGCATGTTGTGTGTTACATAATTTTATAAGAAAAGAAGCTCGTCGTGATAGGATGTTTGAAGAGTTTCAAGTTGAAGACATGATCATTGATTCAGAAAATACAACAACACCGAATATAGATATGTCTGCAGGAAATATTGCACAAATGGGTGACATTAGAGACAAGATCGCAGCGGATTTGTGGCGGGATTTTATTTAGTGCTCATGACAACATGATTTTAAATTTTATATTGCATATTTTTCAAATATTTGTGAGACTATGAGAGATTTGATCTATGATTTAAGATTATATCTTGGAGGACATGAGACCATTTTGGGTTAGCTAATGCACGTATTGGATAATGATAATTAATTTGACCATTGCACAATTTTAAAGAATGTTTTTGGCTTATTAATAAGCCTGATAAGATATGTGCTACACAAAATATTTGATTTATGATGTTGAAACTAATTTTTACAATACTGTTGCCGAACGCATATTCACTGTTTTTGTCATTTTCATATGTTCGTACCGGACACGTTTTCACTGTTTTTCGTCCTCGGAAAATGTTTTCCAGTTCAGCGTACCAGACGCATTCTCAAATCTTGAAAATGCAAATTCGTTTTCTCGTTTTCTTTTTCTGAAAATATTCTTAGAAAACATTCTCCGAAAACGTTACCGAACGGAACCCTAAACATCTGCCCCACCACCCCTTATCCTAAGAAAGAAAACAAAACTTTGTGTGTGTATTTGTATAAGCACACAGAGCCACAAACAGACACAGATCACAAACTCACAAACAGAGAGAGAAACAGACACAGAGGGAGCCATGGAGGACAAGCATTCAAAGCCTCATGCAATCATGGTGCCTCTCCCTCGCCAAGGCCATGTTATCCCATTTACCCATCTGGCCATGAAGCTTGCCTCAAATGGTTTCAACATCACTTTTGTCAACACCCAAATTATTCACCACCAGATAACCAAATCCGAATCCAATGGCAGTGAAGGTCAAGAAGACATCTTTGCTGCAGCGCGAAAGTCCGGTCTAGACATTCGCTACAGAACAGTGAGTGATGGTTTTCCACTAGCCTTCAACCGGTCTCAGAATCTTGATCAATATCTTGAGGGTCTATTGCATGTCTTCCCTGCACATGTTGATGAACTTGTTGGAAATTTAGTCCAATCTGACCCTTCAATCAGTTGCTTGATTGCTGATACCTTCCACACCTGGCCAGCAACCATAGCCAACAAGTATAACCTTGTCCACATTTCCTTCTGGACTGAAACAGCTTTCGTCTTGTGCATCTACTATCACATGGACCTCCTCAGAAAAAATGGTCATTTTGGTTCTCATGGTAAGTAATAACCTTCTCATATCCAACATGTTATGCTATCAGATTGTCGATACAAAAGACAAGAGAAGATTTTTCATTATGTATATCTGATTTTTCTGGTTGATTTATTAGATAATCGCGAGGACACGATCGATTACATACCTGGTGTGCAGGCTATTGAACCAAAGGATTTGGTATCACACCTCCAAGCTACTAATACATCAACAGCAGCTCACAGAATCCTATACAAGGCCTTCCAACAAGTTACAAATGCAAATTTTATTTTGTGTAACACAGCGCAAGAACTCGAATCCCAGTCCCTTCTAGCCTTGCAAGAGAAGCAACCCACATATGCAATTGGCCCTGTCTTCCCCAATAAAGCCACCAAGAGTGTGGTGGTGGCAACCAACCTCATCTCCGAGTTTGACTGTACAGAATGGCTCAATGCCAAGCCTCCTGGTTCAGTTCTGTATATTTCATTTGGAAGCTACGCTCAAGTTACTAAGAATGTGGTAGAAGAAATAGCTCATGGGCTTTTGCTTAGTAGAGTGAGTTTCATTTGGGTGCTACGCCCTGATACTATAAGTCATGGTGAACTTGAAACCTCGATCCTACCCGTTGGATTTGAAGATGAGATTAAAGACAGAGGGCTGATTGTGCCATGGTGCTCTCAGATTGAGGTGCTTTCAAATCCAGCAATAGGAGGGTTCTTGACTCATTGTGGATGGAATTCCATACTGGAAAGTATGTGGTGTGGTGTTCCAATGTTGTGTTTTCCTATATTGACTGACCAAACCACCAATAGGAAACTTGTAGTTGATGATTGGGGGATTGGACTCAATCTTTGTGATAGGATTAAACCGATTACAAGGATGGAGGTAGCAGAGAAGATCAACCGTCTGATGAGTGGAAGGTTGGGTGATGGATTGCACAAGGAGATCAAGAAGATGAGGCAAAAATTGGCGGATGGGTTGGCTGTTGATGGGTCATCACAGAAGAACTTATGTCAATTCATTAGTGATGTAAAGGCCAAAATTCAAACATGAACTGATTTTTCACATTGCCACTGCCACTAAGTAGTTCTGCTTCATCATCTCATTAAAGATTTTTTTTTTGTCACACATCTCATTAAAGATTGGTTCTTATTAATGCAGCAACATGGCATGGAAGTTTCCATTGTAATTCTAGTGGCCGAACTTTTCAGTTGTCACTTGCTAAAATTTTGCCAAATAAAACATGTACGTTTCTTTCTTTCAATTTTGGTTCTCCCACTCTAGCAAGCACAAAGTGACTAAGTGAAAGGGCACATCGGCACTGCTTCCCTGAATCAATTTTTTCATGTCCAATCTAGCATACTCAACTCAAATGAAACATCTGAGTCGGAGAAACATCTGCATATCAAGATTGCCATGGAAATTATTTTTGCTTGAGACAAAGACTAATAATCAAATTGCATTTTAATACCCTGGTTTCCAAAGAAAACTCGGATAATCTAAGCTATAGAACAATATTTCCCAGCGTTTCTCACGAACCAAACATAACATATAATCAACCAGCCATTTTTCTTTCCTTGGTTTTTTTTTTTAAATTAAATTTTTTTTTTTTCGTTTAGCTGATCCTTTCTTTGCTAACAACTAGGAGGGTCCTTTTTTGTTAATTTTTTATTTATAATTAAATAGTATAGCCGAGCAGCTATACCTTTTAAATATAATGTATTTAAATAGTATACCACTAGTTTTGACACGAGCACCTAATCGCTAAACGGGTCTTTTTAAAATAGATAGTATAGCCGCGTTGCGATACTTGGTTTTATATAGTATAGCCGCTCTACTGTTTTTGACACGCGGGCAACTAATCGCTATACGACTACTGTGATATTTTTTTTTTCCATAAATAGGACAGCCGGACGGCTATACCCGATTTTTTTCTAATTTTTTTTTTATAAAAATAGTATAGGCAACCGACCTTGCTGGGTTTTTTTTGTTTAAACTTTTTTTAATAAATCGGATATATATATATACTGGGACTCTTTTAAATTCTTTCCCCAATTTTCTTTTATCGATAGGAGTAGTTCAGAGCATTATCCATTACTATTAGACTATTACTTGAATCTCTATTGTCTCTTTTTAATTTGTTACTTTTCCAGAGTTGTTACCCGTATAAATAATTTAGCACTTTCACGTTTAATACTATATTATACATGTACATATGTATTTTTTAATAATACATCCGTGTTTTGTACACATCTTAAAGACTCGGTAAAATTCACGTTTTTTAAAAACCAAACGTACAATACTCGTATTGTACATATACGTATGTATTTCTCATGTTTAATACACGTATTTTTTTATATATAATTTTTCAATAAGACACAAAAAATTAATGTATTATACAAATAATTCTCACATATTATTGAATAAAATAATATATATTAAAAATATTATGTTAACATATTATATAGTGGGCGATTAATATCTGCTTTGGATATGTTGAAACTAGCAAATTAATATCTATAAAGTATAAACTAATCCAACTAGGAGGGTCCTTTTTTAAATTTTTTTAAATTAAATAGTATAGCCAATCGGCTGTACCTTTTAAATATAATGTATTTAGATAGTATAGCCGTGTGGCTATACCACGATTTTTTTAAAAAGAAATGGTATAGCCGATCGTTGAGTTGCAGAATGCATTTTCGTTTTTTAATAAAAGTAGTTTAGAGAGTTATCTATTATTATTAGGCCATTATCCGAGTCTCTATTGTCCCCTTTTGATTTTTTTACTTTTCTAAAGTTATTATCCGTATAAAGAATTTAGAATTTTCTCGTTTAATGGGTTTTCACGCAGGAGACTTTAGTTTGGCACTCTGGACATCCTTTCTTCGGTTTTCACGTAAGAGACTTTAGTTTATGCGCTGGGCTTTTACATGCCAGCCAGGCTTTTACTCGATGGGCCAAAATTTTATGGGCCGTGCAGGGCGGCATCGATGGATAGATTGAGAGATTTTCCGATGGCGGAAAATCTTCAAACCACTAGCCAATTTTCCTACCATAGAACCAGCACACATATGGGATCATTTTTCATTTTCGGACCCGACCAAAAGCCAAAAAGTGGCTTTTTTTCATGAGCTTTTCGAGCTCAAGCCAACCTCTATGGCCAACCACGAGGTTGTGAAATCTATAGGAAAGCAAGAGGGAGAGGAGACGAACCTGATCCAGGTGGTGGCGCTACCTAAGGCAGCCAGAAATGTTGACGCGACGGTGAAAGTTTTTGTCAAAACTTCACGTCGTTCCAGTCCAAAATTCTTGGGTTTTCGAGCTTCAAAAAGGACATCAAGATGAAGATTTTGGGATCGGCCTCGCATAAAATGGTAGCCGCAGTTGACAGAAATCGCTGGCCAGTTTGCGTGAAGAGAGAGATATGAGAGTTGAGAGACATGAGAGAGAAAGGAGCTGAACAGTTTTTTAAAAATTTGATTTTGCAAAAATTATGATTGTGCCACTACATTTCCGTAGATTATAACTCCTCCGTTTTAAATTGAAATTGAGTCTGCCGCCTATCTACGGATGCGTTTCGCACGAGCTCTACACAATTGTGCTTCTCAATTCCCCAAAATCCTTTCCAAACAAAAAGTGACTAAAATCCCCCTACCAAAATTGAAAACTGGGCGACCAAAATTGCATTTGGTAGCAAATTCATTGAACAATGTCGAAATATTTTAGTCACCCATCGAAAAGATTTTGTTGCCAATCGGTTGGTTGAAGTCTTTTTTTATTTTGTAAATAGTACGAGGTGTCCCCACACCCAAAGGGTGGGATTAATCCCTGCTCAGGGTTTGGCTTGACCATGGCTACAAAATACTTCCAACTGGTTTCGAACCCCTGTCATTAAGGCACCAGGTAGCTCGCAAGTTGTAGGTGGTAGTTTGCCAACCACACCACACCTTATGGTTGGTTGGTTAAAGTCTTAACCCATGCCTAAATCTCACAAAACTTTTGGCGACGGAATTACAAAATGTCTTGGCTAATAACACTATTGGGCGACTGAAGTTGCATTGGTCGCCAAAAATTTGGTCGCATAAAAGGTTTTTTCTTGTAGTGAATACTCGTATTATATACGTACATATTTTTCAATGATACTTTCATTTTCCATACACGTCTTAAAGACTTTGTAGAAGACACGTTTTTTAAAAAGCAAACATACAATACACATATTGTACACGTACGTACGAAGTGGCGGATCCAGGAATTTTGTTTGCAGGGGTCAACATCTAAAAGGTAAAAAAATTCTATACAAAATAAAGCGCTCCCGGAGCCTATTTGGGTTGTACCGGAGAAATTGAGGCCTCGGAGAAAGGTAATTAGTTATAGGGTCATAAGGCCTTGAAGACAAACTATCAGAAAGAGCCTTATCATTACCATCATCATGACATTGAAAAACTGAAGGGGTTAATGGCAAGGCTTGGGATAAAGAATCATTACCATTATCAGTACCTATATGGGGGGACTTTTCAACAAGGTTATTGGAAAAATTGGGTTCGGATGCCTCATTTCTTTCGCCTAAGATGTTATTTCTTGAAGCAATGGCTTTGGACGCTGCAGATATAGTTGGGGACATGTAATTAATTAAAAACTCTAATTCATTCAAATTAATTAAAAACTCTAATTCATTCAAACTAATCAACATATTAATCAATCTCATTAAAGCATAAAAAGATTAGGAAATAGGTAACATAATTTCAATTTGAGGGATAAAATCCATCATATTAAAACATACAAACTAATTAAATCATACAAACTAACATATAATTAATTAAAAACTCTAATTCATTCAAACTAAACAACATATTAATCAATCTCATCAAAGCACAAAAAGATTAGGAAAAAGGAGGATAACATACTTTCAATTTTGAGAGGAAATTTCAAACCAAATTGAATTTGGGGTTTGCTGCCGCCACTAGATGAGGAGGTGGCCGGCGTCGGAGGGTGATTCACGTGGGGAGGCTATCGGATTGAGTGAAGGATGAGTAGAATTAGGGGTTGGGGTTGGAGATTTAGGGTTTGAATGAGAGGAATGAGTGAAAAACTCAATTCCCAATCTGTTTTATTGAGCTGCATTTGTCTGTGCGTTTTTTTTTTTTTAAGCCTTAGCCAAAACGACGTCGTTTTGACGTCAGGAATTAAAAAAAAAACTTAAGTGGAACGACGTCGTTTTGACGTCAGGAAACAAAAAAAAAAACAAACTGAAGCGCTGGGCTCCTCTCGCGCGCGCACTGGACAGCAAGTGAGCTTGCTTGCTTGGCCATGGCTGCCCCTCTTTGGGGCATTTTATCAAACACCATCTGGGCATTTGCAGGGGTCAAGTCCCTGGGTTCCAATGGAGGATTCCGAGCTTGCGGGGGTCAATTGACCCCGCTTGCCCCAACGTGGATCCGCCATCTACGTACGTATTTTTCATGTTTAATACACGTGTTTTTACGAAATTTAGAATAATACAATCAAAATTCAAGTAATATACGCATAATTTTCACATATTATTGAATTAAAAAAATTATATTGAAATTTTAAATAAATTATATTAAAAATTATTAAACTATACGGTAAAGAATGTCAATGTACTTGGGACTTAAGAATATCAAAATCCTTGGTGCAGAACAAGATAGATTTGTAGATAGAAAGAGGCCTGGGAAAAGAGAAGATTTGGGCACCCAATCGCTAGGCGGGTCCTTTTTTAATATAATTTTTTAAAATTAATAGTATAGTCGCGCGGCTATACGCATTAAATATTATATTAAACTGAAATGCTGGGTCCTTTTTTCTTTTTCTTTTTTCCTTGATTTTCGTTTATTGATAGTTTAGAGTATTATCCATTACTATTAGGCCATTACCAGAGTCTCTATTGTCCCCTTTTGATTTTTTAATTTCCCAAAGTTAATACCCGTATAAAGAATTTAACATTTTCTCATTTAATACTCGTATTATACACGTACATATTTTCCAATAATACTTTCATTTTCTCTGATGCATTAGCACATTAGGGTTTTCATGCTTCCACAATTCCATTATGTTGTTGCACTTCATCTCCCTGTGACTTTAGTCATGTCATTTTTCAACTAGTCACGACATTTAAAACAACCTCTCAAGTCTCAATTAACAAATAATCCAAATTATCATAGAATCCAATGTTACCATTTTACTTGGTTTGGTCAAGAAACAACTTGACAGTCAACAAAATCGACAGCATAAACAGAATAAACATTGAGGAAGAAAGAATGTACAAATAACTCGACAACATCAGGGTATCTGAAACCCGATTTATCTGGTCAGGTTGCAGAGGTCATACATCAGCTCTGGAATACACAATTTACAATATAAGTAACAAATAAAAAGCCGAAATACAATTTGTCTACATTTGTACAAATTAAAACCTTTTATCAGAGAATTGTACACACGAAAGCTCGAATTCCGTTTGGGCTCGCAGGGGCACCTTTGGCATGCAATCCTCACGTCAGAGCTAAACTGAGAAAATGTTATAGTCACTGAACTCCCATTGAAGCCCCGCCATTAGGAAAATGTTATAGTCACTGTACTACAATTGAAGCCCCAACATTTGGCAGATCTCAAACTCCGTTGCCAATTTTAAAATCTGAAAAGGATGCCGTTTCTCGAGCTTCAACTGATGCTGTTGGTTCTCTCTTGTTCGCCCCAAAAAAGGAGCAATTTTGAAATGCATCGAGACTGCTGGCAATAAGGCGGTTCAACCCACTAAGACTATCACTCAGAACAAAATCTTCACTATGGTATTTAGAAGATGGCATCTCCAAATCTAATGGTCCTAAAGATTCAGGCTGTAAAGAAAGGAACATAAAAATCAGAAGTATCCACAAAAAATTGCTGAAAATAAACAAATATATTGTTAACACACAATTCCCAATAAAAAGATTTATAATTCCCTGTTATACAAAAATATATTTATAATTCCATTAGCTCCATTAAAAAGGATGTCAAGGAACCTATAAACGAACTTGTTACATAAAAGTTTAAATGACCCTGCTTCCTAGATGAAACAACAGGAGCAGATTTCAGCAGGACCCAGCAAGCCATATGAAGGTCATGGAGATTCAACTTTCAAAACATAAAATGCTGAAAAAGAAACATACCCAGTATATATCTGTTAACGCGTTGAAATCTTTTACTGAACTCTCAAGGATACGTGGATCAGACTGACATTCATCTATAGGACCTCCTTGAGGGGGATCATCAATGGGCCTCTCTACTACAGGTATCTCCTGCAGGAAACTTATATTATTACAAGCATTTTGACAACGCAAGCGACTATTCCTATTTCTCAGTCACATGAGTGCTTCAATAAAAAAATATTGTGAAATGATACCTCAACCATGCAATCAGAGCCTGCTGAGCTTGCAATAGCTGTTTGTTTGCAGGCCCCTGGAGTAGCAACAGCAGATAAACTGGAAACCTCTTGACAGAAAACAGAATTCTTTTGAAATGAGAAAGCATCACATGTTTCTTCAGCATCCCAGATGGAAGATACATGACATTCCATAGTAGGTTGGCATCCCATCTTGTTCTGTCTAGAAATATGAGCAGCAATCACAGCATCAAACGAATCACAGCTAAATGGGATCTGCTGAAGGCATTGGGAGCCTTCAGCAACAGGTGGATCGATGCAGTTAGTATCTAAATCATGAGATACTCCTGAAAGTAGATCTCCCATGCTTATGTTGGTTAGGCTATCCGCCCACACCCCGGCTGATAGTGCAGTGCCAGTAATTGATCTCAGGTCATCCTATTATTATACACAAAAATTAATGTTCAGAGAAATAGCACAATAGTAAACCAGAAAATATGTAAAGCATTTACAGCACAATTTCCTCCATGGGTTAGAAACTAAGATTCCCACTAACACAAGTACATAAAGAAAGACATCCACACATTATTCCTTCCATTTTGCAATTGTTCTTGAAAAATAGAGGTAAAGTTATCCACATCTTTCTTATGAACACAGTTGAGATCTGATTAGTTGCCATGACGGTAAAAAGTTTCTTTTATTATTATTTTCCACGGGGGTGGGGGTGGCATAAAGCAGATTGTTACGCAAGTAAAACATTCTTTGTTCATTAGACTAATTTAGCCAAGCTGTAAAAAATTCTTAAAATAAGGAACAAGGCAATTGTCACATTCAAAAGATTCCAGAAAGAAAATGTAAGTCGAGGAGGACAAAAAGGGTAAGCATTGATTTTAATACACAACCAAAACAAAAAAGAAAAAAAATATCTTGCTTTATCCAAGAAACAACAGGAGACAGTCATATTGAGAAACATCTAATGTACAAGTAAGATGGGTAGATAAGACAATGATATGTGATTGGAACAGTTAGTACAGAAAGCAAATTGCAAGTTCCTCTGTTGGGGCCTAGTTAAAAATATGCAAACATTCATACCTGTGGGCTGACAGTTTAATAACATTAAAAGCATGGAGCAGAGAAAGGACATTTACCACATCTCCCCGATGTCTTGAGGTACTCTGATCACCAGCCTCCTTTTTATGCCATGACGTTATTTCCGTAGGGTCCCCCACAAAGTTATTGTTTGGACTTGCGCAGATGTAGCCATTTATCTCATTGGGCTCATCAGCTGAAGTCAAACCAAGAGAATGGTTATACCGTGGTTTACCATGTTCGGGTAGTTGGGGTTGAGAATGTTGATAAGCCAGTGCAGAGAGAACACAACTATTGTTCGTTGAAGTTGAGTGATCCTTATGGATATCGGCAGACTGATTATCACTTGATAGAGGAGATAAAGGCGCTGAATCCACAATCTGCTCCTTCCTATTATCTTCATTAATATCATGCTCACCTTGATTGCTGCAAGATGCTACAGGTGTTTGCAATCCAACAGACCCAAGCTCAGTATTGGAGAACCAACCATACCTGCAAGGAAATATTGCGACTCGTTTTATGATATTTACTAATATAGTGTGTGACATTATATTTGAGTTGAAAAGAAGTAGGAACCTTAAACGGAAAACTGGAGGGCATCCAATCGTTGCATATACATCTGCCGCACTGACAATTGAGTCTTGTGTCCATCTAGGATAACCCATCAGGTTATCCCTCTGGACACTGTAATGGAACAGGGTTAGCTCTCCTGATGCTACATTCGAATTTCCCCATTTGCGATTTAGATGATCCAAAACTGATGATATCTTTTTCCGAGTACTAAGAGTGAGTTCCAAGTATGGATTATGTTTATCCTGTGAAACCATAATAACCCAAATTTTGATCACACTCTGAAAAGTGTTCAGGTGATAAAACTTTATTTCAAAACAAATTTGAAAATATAAGTAATGACAATGCTCACATTTTCCAAGGCTCTTCTAGTACCATCGTCAATTGGGAACAACTGGAGCTTAAGTTTCATACAATTGTTTGTGCCGCTCTCTGTATCAATATTTTGTACGAAAGCGGGCATAGGAGGCAGAACTTTTCCAACAGGAACAGTGCTACTTTGCCCTGAAAATTAAAATGGAAAGAACCATGGCATTAATAAATTTTCCCCAACTGGCTTGAGTCTAATCCACTCAAGAAAAAATAACCAAGAACTGGCAAGGAAATGATTCACCTGCAGCACTTCTGTCTTGCTCAACTTCTTTATCAGTTATTGCCCGCTCTAGGTGCTCAGCAGCATCAGCAACCAAAGAAACCCCAGCAATTGCAGCCTTTTCCCACTTTTTATATGCTGCTGACGAGAGAGCACCTGCTAATAATACATTAGTAACCAGACCAATACCAAATTTCCTGAAAGCGGCACTAGCATTGAGAATATGTGAATTCAAGGATGAAAACATCGGCGATACAGATATTATCGGGCCTTCAATTTACGGATATTTTGGGGGATATATCGATGTCGTTTTAGGTATCGGGGAAAATCAACAAAAAAGACAGATAATTGCTTTAAAACACAGAATTTTGAAGTGAAACTTTCATAGATATTAAGCACATTATCAATGAATGTATTGAACTAATAAAATTCAAAATGTACCAAGTATAAGATATGCATATGATGAAATGTACGTGTGAAAATCCAGAAAATAAATACAATTAGACTTAACACAACAAAGACAACATTATTCAAACATAACCCAACCCAACATTATATTACAAGAATCAGATTTAATGATAAAGGAAATGAGAGACAGAAGATTAGGTGAAAAAATAAAATCAAACACACAAGAAACCGAGCAACCAGAGAGAGGAGAGGAAGAGCCAAAGATTGCCGAAATGACTGAGAAGAGAAGAAAGGAGAAGCTACTAAGTATTAGAGCTTGGTTTTTGACATTGATTCAGTGGCTGGGACCTATAATTACTTTCAAAACTAAAGACAAATTTCCAGGTTATTTGTCTGGTATCGGGGTTATCGGAGATATATCGCTGATATTTTCATCCTTGTGAATATGTTGACTAGTTTCTTTTGAAAATCAGGTACTGCTACTTATTTTCATTAGTAATCTACCAAAATGCAGCTGATGCCACCAATTGTACCTGGAACGAGAAGCGATAGTTCACCATAGCCAACACGGGAAAAAACAAATTAAGTGAAACCTTCAAATAATTTATTTTAATTATTAGGAAGACAAGTAATGCAATTTAGTCACAGGAAAAGAAAACATGAAGAATAAAATCAGAGGCTATGTTTGAAGGAGGCAAGAACAGCAATGTGACTTCACAAAGGCGCAAGTTAGGTTTGAAAGACTTAAAGTTAATAAACCTAGAGTAATTTCAACCATCCAAAGATTCAAGCAAGTTATATAAAAATTTAATCAGGGTGAAACTCTGAAGTCCAAATGCATTCAAATATTCCCTGCTGTATTAAGTGGTTGCTAGAATCATGCAAATCTGACATCAGATATCTATGCTCATTCTTACACCAGTTCACTTAAAGAATATATATATATAAAGAAGAAAAGCACACTGAACTTAGATGCCAATTTGCACAGCTGAGACAAATCAGCAACTAGCAATTAAATTCTAAACTTTACATGAGAAGATTGTCAATGGGATGAAATTAGAATGGAAGGACCACATACCCTAGCTTCTGTAAAGGATAGACTATGCAAAAGTGGGTAGACTAACAAAAAGAATCACCTGGTTTTCGTCGTTGTCTAGCAGGTTTCATGGTACTTGAGTCTCCTTTGTTGCTACGATTAACACCTATATTTACATTGCGCTTTAATGACGCTTTTCCAGGTCCTAATTTCTGAATATTGTGACTGTCAACAAGAACCAGTTTAACTGTGCGATTATCATGTCCTGATGGTCTATTCTGATTGGAAAGTGTGCTTGGAGCATTAGGAGGGCAGTTTTCCCCTGCGAAGGCCGTTTCCTAACACTCTTCTTCCGGTCTTTCAGGAGTTGGTGTTCCTTTATGCAAAAAACATGACAGTAAGTCCATGACCAGTGTAATATATCAATATCAGACATAGTGCACTTTTGCTCAACTACATTAACCATGGTGCACCTTTACCACTCCAAGCATAACACATTAACCATGAGGCAATGGTATATCATGGCTATTGCTGGTCAGTAAAATTCTACTCTATCAAATAAACGAAAAATCATTGGTTTATCCAACAAATATATATATTACACACACACACACACACACACACACATATAGGAACATAGTCCTGGATTAAAATTAATGTTTTTACTAACCAATGCTTCTATAAAGATCTTAAATCTTCGGGGCTTCAAGTGAAGCTTTGATGCTTTGCAGCTATACTTTTCCAGCAACGACCACCTGCAATAAAGTCACACAAAACATATAATTCTCTGCGCATTTGTATTTCTATTTAAAAAGACAATTTAGACAAAAAAAATCATGATGTCTTTAAGCCATATTATCAACAACAGATTCTCTACAATAGATATTGGGTCAAATGCTCCCAACAGTAACTGTTTAAAACTAAGATCCAACTCCAGGCTGCAATCTTTTTAGAGGATCTCCAAAGGTAAGAAAAATGAAAAAACTGATTGATAACTAATCTTACCATCGAAGCATAGCAGCATTAGTATCTTTAGAATTTTTGGAATCCAAATATAATCCTGGACCCAGCAGCTTGTTCATACGCCTCACAAGACGATAATAATAATGTCTGACCTGGAAACCATGAAGGGAAAAGAGAAAGAAAATCAAAATCAAGATGTTGACAGGAGAATCAATCAACCACTGAATGGAAAGAGCCAAAAGTAATTGTTCTAGAAAATACCTGATCCTTGTTTTTACTTTGAACACGACAAGTTATCTTTTCAAAATTCTGCAAAGTATAGCACAGTTAGGGATTTTTATGTGTAAAATATTTAATTACCAAAAAAACCAAGGACAGGAGCATGCCTTGCCAACTTGTCGTAAAGCGGCAAAGAAACTTTCCTCCTCTTGGTGTGTCCAAGCAGCCCATTGCCGGGTTGGTTTTTTCACTGCAAATTCACAACAATTAGAAGGTGGAAATTTGTACTTTGGAAGGTAACATAATCAGAAGGAAGCCCATAATAAGTAAGTGAGATATGAATTGATCGCATAAAGTATACCAGGCTGCTGCAGTGCAACGTGATTTGAGGTGGATGGAGCTAAACCTGGACCTCCATCCTGAACAAAGAAACCCCCCTGATGAGGATGTGCCTCGGAGTTCACGATGACTGTTGACCCTATCTGCATGTTGAATGCATAACCTATATGCTCATGCTCTCAGCTTCCGGGTTTCAAGCAATACTTTGTTTGACCTCTAACTTGGTGCAAACCGGACTGTTAATTGTAACAAGAGGATTTAAGCTTAGCATGGAAAAAAGAAATGCAGTAAATTGACACAAAGTTAAATTAGTAGGAGGCAACAACCAAATCAGTGTGTTCACACATTCACTTGCACCAAAAGATGCGCATTCATGCACCCCAAATTCAGTTTCTCCAGATACTTCATAATGTTAAACGATTGCATTTTGGAGTTCATTTACATAACAGATCTAAATTTTCATATTTCCCTTGATTGGGTAAAATTTTACATGAGAATGATTGGAAAGTAAGTTCACAAAAAAGCACTCCATCAAACAGCACTGAAGCTCACAAATGTGATCAAACTATTCACATGAATAAGGAATTTGTATTTGCAGACCCGAAGTGTATCTAGCATCCCAAACCGGGCAAATAGTAATATCAAATCATGCTCATGCTAACAAATCCATTATCATATTAGCATCCAGTTTAGCAAACAGAACCTACATTGGCTTACAAAAAAACAATCTAATTCAGTAAAAGTTAAGCAAGAAATTGAACTCCAGTAATCAAAATAAAAAAAATACAAGAGAACTGTAATCAGTAGCTAAAAAAATGCCAGAAAACAACAATAGACATGGAGAATATACTCTTCAAGAATTTAGATCCAAATCGTAACTCCTCAACTGAACTCTACCTCAGAAAACCCTCTTTTTCCTCGATATGTAGAGTTAAAATTAGCCTTTTCCTATCAAAAAAATCCACATAAGTACAAAAGAAATATTGAAAAAAAAAACCCTAAATGTAATTTCTTCAACTTTCCCAGCAGCCAAACGACGGCTAGGGTTTCGAACTACACAAACAAATAATCAATCAACTTATGCTCTGTCAACCACGTAAATCAATGAATCTGGAGAATTCGTACTCATAAATTACCTGATAGAAATTTCGAAGAACCCAGAAAACCCTAAAATCGAACGGACGAGCTCCTGAGATTGAAGAAATGCGAACAAAAACCCGATAGAATCTTCCGACAGACGTCTACAGTTCGAAAAAGGAACGAATTTTACTTTGAGAAAAAAAGCGTTATTAGTTAATTCACTGGAAAGGACGAAAAATAAGGATTATTGGCATATTGGAATCACATCACAAAGGGAACGGGTTTTTTTCCTTATTTTGCAAGGACTTGGACATAGAGGTTACTCAACATGACCTAATTTTTTACAACTTTTCAAGTGATTCTATGAAGACCTAAATTTTTAGGAATAGTAGAAGGTAGACTAATTTTGTTGATGCTTTTATTACTTCTAATTAAAAAAGGAAAAAAAGTTGGTGTTTTTATTTTAACGGTCTAATGGATCATATAGATATTAGATACGATAAAACATAAACAACAATTGTTATGATATCAATGACCGACACGATCGTTATGATAAAGATATGATTGAGGTTGTTATCAAACATCCAACAAACCTAAGATTTGATTTTTATACTTTATTTGATTTTATGATAAAGTTATATCGGCTTTAAATGATGAGTTGAAATACAATGTAAATAATGCTTCTGGCACAAATAATACTGATACAATCAATGTACAAAATATTACTCTTGCACCTAGCATAGGTAACTAACTCTGAATTAATTATATGAAGAAAATATAGATCAATCTCATGGATGAAATACATGTCAATGTTCAATTTGGATTCTTTGCCCCAATATATCATAATCATGTATGATATGCCATTAATATTTTTCTCTCCCTTCTAACAATCAACCATTCACTTGAACATGTGTGATGAATTCGATTTGAAGTCTCATTTCCCAAACTATGCATTCACTATGAATAGCATGTGTGATGAATTCGAATTGACGTCTTTTTTCCCAAACTTTCCAATGCTAATGCAAAGCCTACATTTTCCACGGGGTATGTAAAAGAAAAATTATTTACTATTACTATTGTCACAGTATTATCATTGTACAACATTCCTCATCACAAAGACACAAAAGAACCTAATTTGACATATATGTCTCATACTTCCAACATTGAAAAGAAAAATACCGCTAGACCTATACAACTTTATGAACCAAATGCATATTTTGACGAAGTGATTAATTAACTCTCCATCAAGAACGCAACCCTAAAGACCAAACAACAAAGAAGTCCAACAGTGGACTTGTCCACATGCAATGCAGGTGATCAATCATGGTAGCATCGCAGAAAGAAGGAAGCGTAATTTACTTTTAAAGAACCTTTTCAACCATGTGTGCGCATTAGATTTAGAGTAGAGAACAGGAAATGTAAAAAGAAAGAGAAAGCCAAAGAGACAAAGGGAATAATCTCACATTAGAGAAAAGGCCAGGCTACAATTATGTCCAACAGGGCTCCATTTAGCCATTTAGCCTTGTTTAAGAGAACCTTGCCAAGGAGGCCTCATCTTCTTATAGCCGGTCCCTTCTGAGGCAGTAGAACAACACGAGGTAATTGAATAGTTACGTCAAGAGAAACAATGTTTTCCTGAAACTCGCGTATTTATATGGTAAAAACAGAATTTACATCCAAAATTGTTACAAACAAGTGACAATGATTACAACAGTAGTAATAAGGATCAAAATGATACACAAAGCAACTTCAGATGGCTACAGTTGAAGCTTGTTCTATGGTTCCTTTGTTTTACAGACACCAGGGAGGATATCGATCATAACCTTTCGTAACGTTCTCAAAACATATTCTGTTCCTCTCATTCTTTCGATACATGTGCTACACATTGTATCCATTCATCCCACCACCATCCTTTGTTTTAGAGCAGTTGCACTATTTGTTGCTGGCATACCACCATAAGTAAAGATTTCCATCCATCTGGAACTAGTGCTACCAATTTATAATTTGGTAAGATCACAAAAGCAGCAGCCCACATCAATCACCACTGAAGGATAATTTGCTTGGAGAAACAGAACCAAGAAAGGACCCTAGAACACTGCAAAGTGAGATGTCCCATTTACTTCCACTGGCGACTGCAACAACTTTATTCAGTAGTGGTTGATTTACAAAGCATTAATCTGTACATAGGGTCCCCACGAGCTAAGACATGTTGTTCCCAGTCTGATCGAACTCCAAACGGGTTGTCCTTAAGCCACCCTCTATTAGTTATGGCAAAACTTCGTTCATGCACCGCAGTAAGTTTACCCTTGCCATATCTCTGAAACTGTTCTTTCATTCTCAGAGAGACGGCCTCTATGTCAGATTGCAGAAAGACCTAGTAAATATAACAGAAATTAGCAAATAAACTGACAAATCCCTGTCATGCAGGTGCAGCTGATCTACTTTGATTTTCTTGTTGTGTAATCTTAAGTTTACGAATAAATCATGGAGTATATGATGTCATTACTTGCAGTGATGGAAATAAAGGTGAAGAAGGGGGGAAAGAAAGTTAACTAGAGAGTTAAAATGGAGCTCCTTATGGAAGTGGAGCTGCAAAATAGTTTTACCTTTCCATTAGCTGTAAGCAGATCAGCAACTGCTTCGACTAATGACCTTTGCAGCATACTCCATCTATGATCTGGTTCGTTGAAATCAGGATTTGGGCACTAAATGGGGAAAAACACCCCAATTAATTATTGATAAAAATAAACCTAAGCATTGAATGCAAGACTGATGAAACTATAAGGACAAGAAAATGCATTTAATTTTCCATTACATCAAATATACTGCCCTACTTCCCATGTCATTTTCAAGTAAAGTGATAGAGAACTTAACATAGTACCCTTTGTTTTTTTAACAGAGAACCATATCTTTCTCAACTTATAATGAGAAAATGTGGCATCAGGTTGTTCTATACAAGGCAATTACTTAGAAGTTATCAAATAATTTAAGAGAAGATAATGAAACATATGAATCACATAACATTCCTTTAAAGAAAGGAAGAAATGAAAAACGTTCGGTTTAGCATGTCTTTCATAATGCATAAAGGGCTATCATTTTGTAGGTTCTAAAAGTTTAACAGATTATATATTGCTAACTCTAACATGCACATTGACATGGATAGTCACTTGATAAAAGAAGCAGATGTTTCAAGTTGAAAAGAGACATAGAGTTGCAATCCCAACCTGTATCGAAACAAGCACTAGCTTTCCGGGGTAACTAGAAATAATGGATCGGAATGTTGAAGTAGCATTTGTTGTGATGAAGTACCTAAAGTAGACAAAAGCAAGACAAATATATGTAAGATGATGAAGCTGGACCTATTATAATGCTAAACACACCAAATTCTATAAATGGAAACATCATAGTTTCCTATCCTCCAACCCCAAATTCAAACACACACGTGCGAGCATACACACATGCAGACTGGATCCATTCAAGTTTTAACTTCCAACATTAAACACACAATTTTATGTGGCACAAGCAACCCAGACATGCACATTGCAGACACAGGTCATTAAAGTTCATGCAAAAGTCAGTTAGACAAGCAAATTCACAAGGCCTTAATTTTTTTGCAGCACCAAGGCTACAACCCTTACCCATTTCTTATCCCACACCAGTGAACAGAGTCCAGGCAACGTTTTACAAGCTGAAAAAAGCTGTAAAACTGTCAGTAATAAAGGATAAGAATAGGCAAAAATAATACAAAATTTCCACATCCGGGAAACCTTTTTATTAATCTCCAAACCAAGAAAATTCAAATCCTTCCTTGTTTTGGCCATCCCCAAAAGAAACATTCCATTACCTGCCATGTATTATTCGGAGTCAGTAAATAACCAGTAACTGCTATGACTATCTCGTGACCAAATCATAAAGGGCATGTTGAAATTATACAACTGTTTCAACTCAACAAGCCTTGTTATTTGTTTATTCCAATCAGAAATTTGTCAGTTGCATCAAATTTAGCTTCTTTTAGAACCTAATCCTTATGTTTCTCTCTCTCTCTCTCTCTCTCTCTCTCTCTCTCTCTAATATCTTGCTTATACATGTAGAACAACAATAAGGTAACAAACTGAAACCTCAAAGTGGAAAAAGAAATCCATAGGAAGGGAGAAGAAGATGAAATACAGTACCACTTCCAATATCAACTACCAAAGGTTGAGCTGGATCAGAATAGGCATCACTCCAATCAATATCAAAAGGGTATGCCTGCACTAGATAACTACTTTAAGAAGTTTGAAAATATTTTTTTAAATAGTGTTATGAAATGCTGGAAAATATTTACATTTTGAAGTGAATTACATCACTAAGATCTCTGAGCTCCTTTAGATGAGAATGAAGTCAGATTGATGCATCAATCCACATTATGAAAGAAGATATGAATCATACCCTATCTAAGGCCATGACCCCTGGAAGTTTTCTTCCTTTGAGAAACTCCCACACAACTGAAGCATCCTTAATCATAGTGAAATTAAAGGTGGAATTTGATTCCTTCACCATTGCTTCACATGCCTTATTCCCAACAACAGTTATGTTGCAGTTGCTTTGACTTAGTTGATTAAGCATTTGAGCCAGTTCAGAAGCTCCTTTTGTGCAGTTACTCGTACGGAATTTCACTGGACCAATCCAAGTGACTTTCTGCAATTCAAATCAGGGAGGTCTGACAAAGAGTCCACACAAGGCCAGCAATAATGCGTACTCGAACACACAAAAGAGAACAGACTACGATCAAGAAAGAAAATACATATGACATCAAGGTGGAATTTAATCCTAGTGGTTATACCAGACAAAGTGCATCTACACCACTATACTCGCCAAATTTAACTTTGAAACTTTACAATATACCTTAAAATTTTCACTGCATGATTATAAAGGACCATAAATATGTGGAAGAACAGAATAACGAATATGGAGCCTAAAATTGGAAAATTGAAAGTTGAAAATGAAACAAACTTTTCGAGGGCTACATTAAGCATGCTAAATTTAGCCCTTAGATAAAGTATCATAACACTCTTATGCTAAAATCTATCAGTAAAAAGATGCATTGCCCACATACCAAGATAGAGACTTAAGAATTGATACTGCGCCTCAAATTTAATTCAAAATGGTATTTGAAAACCAAAAGACAATTCTTCTGCCTTACTTCAAAAGTATTTTTATTTACCTTGCACCTTGAAAGCATGGACTTCATTTCGACAAATGATGCAGGCCCAATATCAACAGGTACCCACCCTAAGATAGGGAAAAGACTTTGAGAACCCAATTTCACAAAATTTATTATATGACACTCAGATTACACAGTTGCAACATAGGAAACTGAAAAATAATGATATTATTGTCAACAAAAGCAGTCAAAAGGACTAGTCAATTCATACATGTTCTAATCATTCATGAAAAGAAAAGGAGTCAAAGGGCATCATATTTTTGGTAAACCAAAAGCAGGCTCACCATCCAGAATACGATGAGCAGGAAATATTTCCAATTGCTTTGGAAGATGATCATTCTTGCACCAAAAGTCTTTTGGATATAGGATCTGTACATTTCTAATGTGTGCAACCTGGACTATATCTTGAGCTTCTTTAAGTACCCCATGTTCCACCAAATTCAAGGGAACAGGTAGCCCTAAGGCATGCATTATTTGAAATGACATCATTCCAACAAAGACTAACCCATCACATCGGGAAGCTAAGGAATGCAAAGCAGCTGCTTTATCAAAGAGATTACCCCCTCCAATCTGCACTGCCAAAGATAATAAAGTTAAGAGTCCATAAGTTTTTGGTTTGACTGGAACCAAACACAAATAATGGAACTAATATACTAGCAGTGGAGGCCTACAATTGCTACATGTGGTTTTGTGTTGCTTTCTGTAGTCCTTCTAAGTTGAGATAGGCTCTCCTCAAAGTGAAAACCAGCTAAGTTGGCATAGCAGAAGCGAGCGATTCCGCAGGTGGATGCAAGAATCTTATGAGACCGGGAAAAGTAATCATTAACAAAAATATCCACTCCTGATGACAATGCTTGAGAAAATTTTGAACAATTGGCAACTTCCCCTCTAAACTCAGAAAGATTCTCAAGAAGAAGAATATCTCCTTTCTCAAAGCCTTCCCTCTTTGATACCACGTTTTGAGAAATGCATTGTACTGGAACAACTTTGTACTCAAGAAGAGATGACAAGAACTCTGAAATGTGGAGACCATCAAGCAATAAACAATGATCAGCAATTCAACATGTCGAATTGTCATATCATAGCCCCATGTTTCATGCTTAAATAAATCTGCCCTTTTTTTTCACTGTCATGAAGCATCATAATAGCAAAAATGCTAGCGAAAAAACTAACATTAGTGTGAAGGATTATATACCTGCAACAGACTGCGCGACAAACAGTCTAGGATTAGTTTTAACACTCCAATCACTAACAAGAACTACTTTAGCCCCAGACTGGTGCAAATACTTAATGGTGAAGAGTGCACTGGGTTGAAATCGGTGTTCCTCCCCTTGTTCCCGAAGCAAAAGGGTAGAGTCAAATCTAACCAGTACAACTTTTGCAACAAGCTCCTCTCTTGGAAACTTTCTAAGAGTCTGCAAGTGTGGCAAGGCATCCATTTCTCCTCCTCCAAAGGCCTAAAAGAGCGAAACCCAATTGAAAAAAAGTAACACAAAACAAGGAAGAACTGAAATTTAGCTAGTAGGCTAGTACCTTACCTTACACTTGGATGTTAAGACATTTGCTTTGAGATGTTCAAAAGTGTGAGGCTTGAGAGCAATACTTGAACATGTGGGAGAGTTGCTGAAAAACAGAGTTGTTTGAAGTTGAAGTAGATTCACAAGGTGACCCATGTTATGTGATTGCGTTTAAGTACTAGAGTTCAGAGCTCCAACACCCAACTCTGCTTCTGCTATGAAGCGTCTGGCTGTGGCCGCTTAAAGTAGAGAAGATGACAAATAAGTAAACGACATGTCGTGTCAGGAAATAGTGTCTTTGTAATACTATGAAACTTTCACAAAAAAATAAAAAAATAAAAACTACTTCAACGACACCGCTTTGGAGTCTTTTGAAGTTTTAATTACAGCTTCTTCAACAAAGCGAAAGGAAAAGCTCAGTCTGGAATACCCAATAACGACAATTCGTGCGTGCATCGCAAACGACGTCGTAGAAGCCGATACAGGAGTCATAGCCTGACGGAGATCGGAGCTAAAATGGCTTTGAATTTGGGATTCGTGGTTGGCATCCTTGGAGTTGTAATTCTCTCCCATGCCGCCTATTCAACCGTTCAATGTAAGCCCAGATAATTAGTATATACGTAGTTAGGTATCTATTTCGATTTGAAGTCAATAACTTTAGGGTTTGTGGCGATTGAAATTGGATCCTTTTTTAGATTGGTTGATTTGATTTGGTTGCAGACAGGGGATTGTTGAAGATTATGGAGGAAGAGTTTTCAGGACCTCCATTGAATGTAAGATTTAACACAGGCAAATTCTAAAAATGGGTATTATTTTGTTTAGGTGTTTCGGTGATTAAACGGGTAACTGAAATTGCAGGTGGTTGTTGAATTGCTTCTAGGGTTAGTGTTATGTATGTGGGCAGCTCTTACTGTACCCGGCACGTTTCTTTCAATACATCCCCATTCTGAAGAGAATAGGTATGTGTGCATTTTGTCTCTTCAACGTCTGATTTGTTTTGTTCATGGTGTGATTGGATTTCTTTTCAATCCCTTTCAATTGAAAGTTGAAACAAATTTATAGTAACTTTGGTTATGCTTGTGTACTTAAGCTTCGCAGTGCCTTCTACAAACTCAATTTTGCGAAGTTGTAACTGGTTTTGATTCAAACCCTTTTTTTATTGTTTGAATTGGCAAAGGCTGATGATAGAATAGATGTTACTGCCATGTCAATACCTAATTTGCACATTGCTAGTTGCAACTTCTATTCTAACCCTATGTTTGGTCCTCTGTCAGCTAGAGAAAATAGAGAAGATAAAAAAAAATCCAGAAGTTTTTATTTTCTTCAGTTTGGTTAAGGGTAAATAAAGAGAAGAATATATAGTTATGGTAAAGTTTCCTATGAGCCAACTTTGTCTTCAAATTATATGCCATTTGAAGAGAGAGCTTGAGAAGGAAAACCTGGAGTTATTTTTCTTTCCTCTTTATTTTCATCAATAACCAAACAATGGAAAGATAAAGAGTTTAATTCTTTCCTTTCTCTATTATTGGGTTCTAAACATAGGTTAAGAGTTGAATTGTATATCTCCTTGTAGCGGGGGTTGTTGATAAGATTATTAGTTGTTCACATGCCCTTCTGAATAAATGTCCTTACAAATTGAAAAGGGAACCTTTTTTTTTGGCTTATTATCACAAAAGGTCCCTAAGGTTTACGAAATTATTAGATTAGATTGCATCCTTAATGTTTTTTTGTGTCACTCGTGGTCCTCAAGGTTAGTATGTGTGATCACAAATGGTCCCTGCCGTTAGGTTCCGCCAAAAACTCCGTTAGTGTGCTGACGTGGCATATATACATATCATAAAACATCCCTGAGGTTTACACATCTATCACAAATGGTCCATGCAAAATTTTTTAATTTTTTAATTTAAAATTCATAAAATTTTGTTTTTCTTTTTTATATTATTTAAAAATATATATTGTATTTTAAATACATATGACACTATCTTTTTGAAGATGTGGGCTCCACATATATGTCACACCAACAAACTAATGAAGTTTTTTAAAAATAATTTAAAAATCATAAAATTTAAAAATGAAAAAATCATTTATATAAGGATTTTAACCTTGAGGACCATTTATAAACCCTAAACCCTTGGTTTTTTTCATTTTTAAATTTTATGAATTTTAAATTATTTTTAAAAAATTCCATTAGTTTGTTGATGTGGCATATATGAGGAGCCCACATTTAAAATAATGTAGTGTCATGTGTATTTAAAATACAATATATATTTTAAAATAATTTAAAATTCATAAGATTTAAAAAAGAAAACCAAAATTTTATGAATTTTTAAATTTTAAAAATTTTAAAAATTTGCAGGGACCATTTGTGATAGGTGTGTAAACCTCAGGGATGTTTTGTGATACATATATATGCCACATCAACAAATTAACGGAGTTTTTGACAGAACCTAACGGCAGGGACCATTTGTGATCATACATACTAACCTTGAGGACCACCAATGACACAAAAAAACATTAAGGATGCAATCTGATAGTTTTAGTAAACCTTAGGGACCTTTTGTGATAATAAGCCTTTTTTTTTTTAACAAAGTAAATGGAATATTCTGTAGGTAAAGATGCAGTACTTAGTATCTCATTCTACTGTCTAAAGTTGTTGAATGCTATTGTGTAATGTTCACTGACATGCTTCATTATGTTATAGAACTGAAACATGTTACGAGTATTCAAATGGGGGTTATCTGCAAAGAGACAAAATATCAAATTATTGAGAGAAAGCTGAGTAGAAGTAAGGGTAACGGGATTAAGGGAGGGAAATTAGTAAGAAGATAGAAACAATAGGGGTTAGCATTCTTGAGTCTAGAGACCACAAAGCTGGAGAGAGCAAAATAGTTTTTGTCTTTCCATAATCTTTAGCTGCCCTCTTTAGTAATGGGACTCTGTTTCTTATCAAAAATAAAAATTTAACAAAAATATAGATGTGTGCAACCTACAAATGAGCATGATATGGGACTTACCTTCTTAAGCTATCTGGGTTTGTTTATTAATTGGAAAATATATTGTAACCCTCTCTGCACAGCAAGATGCTGTAGAAGTAGAAGGTTATTTTCAGATATGGATTGACCTTATTTTGTCTCCATCAGTTCAGAAGCTAAGTCATCCTTGCATAAAATAAATTTGTAATGTTATTAAGACTAAAAGAGGGCCAAGTTTTGTTGCTTATTCATAGAGACGAGTCAGAAGACTAATGTGTACTCTTCATCATGGCTATGGCCAGGTATCTATGCTCCTTTTAGGTATAAACCTTGTAAGAGAAAATTGTATGAGTGAGATATCTCATTTGTTGCTATTTACTCTACGGTCTATGTGCTTGAAATTCAGAAGTGTGGAATAATAGCTATTTTGACTTTTAAAATGTTATATGCGAGATGCTTGATTGGATTATTGACATTCAGTTTATTTTGGAATGCAGGATCGTTTCGCTACCAGCCAACCTAGACTTTATGATCTTCAACCATCGTGCCAGAGTGTTCCCTGTGGAGATGGATTTGAAGTTGAAACATTGAGGTCTTTTCAATCAAGTGAAGTAGGTGTATTCAAGCAGAGCATCGATTTCAGTTTTTTTTTTCTGGTCTCTAGTGAGAGCGGCAGCATTTGGCAGATCACTGCTGTTTCTGCATTTGGCAAATCATGAATTCTCTGTTTCTATACATGTTTTAGTTTTCTTGGATTATGTTGTATTTTCTCTTCACATATGTAGCTCCTTGACCAGATAGCTGCTGACTTTGTTGTTGCGGGATGCAAAATTGTTTCTTTTTCCTTTCTTTTTAGCTGAGAAAATTGTCAGAATTGTTATGTGCTGTCTTCGTATATGATTTAATCCCTTCCAATTCACGGAAGAAGCATGTGATCATGACTCAAAACTCTATAATCCTTTCATACTTTTTGGTAGTCCTTTTGGCTTTTCTTTGAATAAAAGTTACGAAAATGGACAAGCTCAGAAGGAGATCTCAATATTAGAATTCAATGTGTTGATACAAAATATCAGCTGGTGGGGGAAAACAAAATAAAATCTTCATCCTAGAAGAATGGTTCACAGAGAAAAAGGGTAAACATGGAATTGAAAGAAAACATTCACATACCTCTAAAAAAAATTGTAAGAGTGGGACTAAAACTAGAGTATACTAGAACAACAAGTACAGCCTCTACTTTGAGCCTCCATAGCCCACTGCTAAATCCCTAGGTGCTAAGAGCTTCCCATGAAGAAAACCAGTCAATAAAATTAATCTACAACTGAGTGAGTTCCTGTGGGTTTTCCATAGATTGTCTAAGAATAAACTCGGCTCTTCTCTTCTTGTCATCCCTCTCCTCATCTCGCCCAAACCAATAGGCTGGTCTCCCAGAACCCTTCTTTTGCAGCCTCACATCCGAAGATTCTCCCAGAAACTTCTTCCCACTTCTGAACTTGAAATTAATCGCAGGCCTCGTATCTGGAAGAAGCTGCTTCCTCTCATCATCTCCATCACTCCACACCCCATTTTTCACTGCTTCAATGGCAGGCGTAAACGCATCCAAAACCAAAGAACCGCCATTCTTCCCTTGCCCCACTTCATCCAAAAACTTGGATGGCAAGACAACTTCGGACACTGATACATCTTTCTCTCCTGGCTGGATAGGCGGTTCAAGGAATGGATTAATTGGATTACTCTCACTCCCTTGTAATAATAATCCCTTTCCATCATTACCACCACCACTAACCAATGGTACTGCAACAGAGACTCCTCCTGAACCAGATGTCTCACCGTTGCACAACAACCTCTGCTGCAGACTCAACAAAGACCTCTCAGCCTTCCTCCTCTGTCTAGCCTGCTCGATTTTATCTTCTCGGGGATCGGTCTTCCTCTCATTCCACATTGGTGTTTGAATGTAAGTGTGTGGATCAGGGAAAGCCGGCAACCAATTGGGCAAATGTTTACTCTGTGGCGCCTCCCCCATTTGCTCAAAACTCGGAATTAATCTCCGCTGCTTGATCACCGGAAACCGAGGCAATGGCTGTGCAAATGGGATCTCCTCAGCCGAACGCACATACTCAGCAATGCCTCTCACTATCCCAGACCCTGCAAGACAATGACTGACCTCAGCAGCACCCAAGAACCCTTGCAGTGACTCCAAATCCTCCAACCCTCTAATAATATCAAACACATTGCATTCGGTTCTGCCAGCCAAGTTAGCATAAAAGCTTGACATCTTCCCTAAGTCACGGAGGTATCTGATGGCAATGTCGGCGAGAGCGTCCAGAGCAGACTCCTTGAAGCTCTGAAACCCAACGCTCTCGCATATCTGCGCCACCGCAACCGTAGATATGGCTCGGCCAAACTCATCGGCTCCTCCTCCTCCTCCTTCTCTTCTCGGCGCTTCGCTACTGGGTTCATTCACTCTGCTGCTACTGTCCGCTTCTCCATGGCTCATATTCAAGGCTCATATTCAAACCCTCATATCACTCAGCTTTTTCTCGAACCCTCAAATCATTCGACCCATGAGCCTGTTCCTGCAAAAACCCGCGCATCTTCCCTCCCTTTCCCTCGTTTTCTCGGCAGTCAAACAAAAACATATAAAAGCCAAAGAAAATAGGAGGACTCTACCCAGCTGACACTGAGAAACCCTAGAAAAAAAACCCAGAAAGAGAAGCAGCGAGAGATTGTTAGAAATTGGAGTGAAATAAACGCAATTCTCAGAGCCTTGCAGCGATTCGAAGACTCCGGAACACGAATCAGAAGTAAACGAGCAGAATTTGGATTCAGATTGAGCGAAATATCGCGAAACCCTAGAGGAGGAAGGAGAGGCAAGTTGGGTTAGGGTTTGAGAGAGTGAAGAAGGTTGAGGATATGGAGGGAATTTATGAATTTGAAAAAAAATAGAAATTGATAAATCCCTGGTAAGACCCCTTTTGGCAATGTTGGTATCAAAATTCAAACGGAAGGGAGATTTGGGAACGAAGAGAGAGAGTGAGAGAAGAGCGAGATCGATGAAGAGAATTGGGGGGTCTTGGGTTTACTTTTATAGAATTCTACCACTAAACTAAGAGGCATCTGGGCCTTTAGTGAGCCTATTTTTTGGGCCTTTTAGTGTACCCGGCCCAGCCCAAATAAAAAACCCATAGTATAAATATGTTCTTTGTGCTCATCGGAGATGGAGGATAAGAAATCAGAGAGAGACTGAGAGAGAGACGGAAATGGAGAAGTATTTTGGGAACGCGTACAGAGGAGACCCGGGGGTCCCACATGCCGACCCGGAACGCTTTGTGAACATATGGATCGGGTCCGCTGCCTTCTCTGCGCTCACTTGGGTCAACCCCTACATGTGGCAGCTCTCGAATCAGTTCAAGTAGGTCATCTTTTTTGAGTTTTGATAATTTCCCAGTTTGTGAATTTGTTGCTAATTTATGTTGCTGTTTGTTAATTCTGTTTTTATTTTATTCACAATTTGAAAATTGTTGCAGCTGGCATGACAAAGCAATGTGCTTTGAGCAGTATCACTGGAAGAAGGCCATGAAGAAAGGGGAGCCCTACAAATTTAAGGTATGTTGGGTTGTGTCTCAAATGTTGGGAAAGCTGAAATTTCAAGAATTTCACTGATTCTAATGATAACCCATTTGGGAGTTTTTGTGGGTTTTGATATTGTTCTTTTGTTGATGAAACCATTGGGGTTTTTATTTTTTGTTCTTGTTGCAGTGGAACCAGTACATGGACAAGGATCTCAGAGATTCCTACTATTTCAACTGGCCTGTTTATTTCCCTTAGTTGTAAACTTGTTTGTTTCAATTGGCCTTGTTTAAGTTTTACTGAGCTGAAACTCTCATAGCCTGAAGGTTATAATGTTTATTATGTATTGCATTGAAGGCTTAAAGCAGAATCTTCTCCTTTATCAGTATCAGGCTTCATGCCTTTTTGAATGCCAGTGAGTTGTGTCATATGATCATTTTTTCTTCTTCTGCAAATGGTTGGTTTTTTCGATTGCAAGGATAATTTGAAATTTAAGCAATTGAGAATTTGAGATGCAGATGATGAACAATTTGATGAAGGGTGGATAATGGATGGATATAGATGATATAATGCTAGCTGGGCTGCTACATGATGCAGCATCTCTTTCTGCTTGACAATGGAAGTCTTGAGAAGCTGTTTGCTCAAATTGCTGTTTGGAAAACGGGTTATTTTCCTAATGATGTTTAGCCTGCAGCTATAGTTAGTGAAACAACTCCCAAACACAAGTTTATCGAGTGTAAAGGGAACTTAGAATTGCTTTCCGCAGATTGTGATAAAAGCTTTAATATAGCAGGCTTGAGGCTTTGAGCTTTCTCATTTTAAGTCACATTTGTTTTCTAGCAGTCTGGCCCAAAGAGAGACCTCATTGTCTGATGAAACCAATCCTTTCCTACGGAATTTGTCACCAAAATACAATTAAGCCGTAGTACCCCCAAAGAAAATGGAATCTAAAAATCTATAGTTCTATTTGCTGAGTTGTGAAGAAAATGTTTACGACTTACTTCCTTACAAGTTTTGCATAAACTTCAAATGCGTGCAATTACGTGTAAGTCACACGAATTAATTTGTACATGTATTTTTCTCCATGCGGGTTAAAAATTTTATAAAATTATCATTGGGAATTTGGGACTTCTTCTAACAGTGGGGTTATTTAGAAAATAAAGTAATGAAAAACAGCCGAATTTTGGAGATTTTTAAAGAATCCCTGGTGAAATTTTTTTAAAAAACCCCAAAAAATAACAGAAGTAGAAAATAACCCACGTCTTCCATTATCCTAAAAGCCTTTGCAGCTGCCACGGTCCTAGCTGAACTAAACAATGGCATTTCTCCATCCTCCATGTTCATCTCCCACTTCTCAAACACCCTCACGTCTTCCATTCACGCCACTGATCACTGCGTCCTCTCATCTCTCTTCAACCCAAAAGCCAACCCAATTGAGCAACTGGGTCTCGGAGTTTCGGTCCAAGTCTTTAAATTTGGTGCTCTCAGGGGCTCTCACGCTCGGATTATCTCTCTCAGGCAAGTACTCTCATTTTCTGCAATTGCATAAAAGATTAACACGCTGAAAATGTGAAAAAGCCTTTAAATTTCTGCAGGAGTAGGACCTGTGGAGGCAAAAGTTGGGGTGAACAAGCCAGAATTGCTTCCCAAAGAGTTCAGTCCTGTAATTGATGTAGCTGGCTTCCTCTCTGATGGTCAGGTGTGTTTTCTTATTTATTGCTTATTTGTTGGTTTTATATGGTTTTCCTGGTTTCTTGGGTTGAAATTGAAAATGGAAAACTTGCATTGCATCTATTATATGGGACATTAATAATATCATAGTGGTGTCTTTTGAACATTGACATCAAAATTGAAATCTAAGAATTAAGCTGAGGTGCTTATAATTAATGTATGGTAATTTTCAGGAGAAAAGACTAGCCCAAGAGATTGATAACATAGAGAAAGATACTGGATTCAAGTTGAGGGTTCTTGCACAGAACTATCCTGACACACCAGGTGTGCTTAATGTTCTGTAAGACTTTGGCATTCAGAGTGTTTGCTTTTATTTTTTAAATTTCTATATATTTGTTTAGGGTTTTGCAAGAAAATGCTCTCTTGTCACACATTCTAACATGTTTATGTTGCCAAATTGTAAATTAGAATTATTGTTAAGAGACCAATCTGAATGTGTGAGAAGATAAAATTAACCCTGGTTTTGCAATATTTCCATGTTTTGCAGGTTTGGCAATTAAAGATTTCTGGCAAGTGGATGATAGAACTATTGTCTTTGTTGCTGATCCCACCTTTGGTAATGTATTCATACATACCAATCTTGTGTTATAACTTATATTGTATGAGTTTTTTCTTCTTTTCTTTGTACTACCTCTACCATAGATTATTTGTATTGATGGGTCTCTTGCTCTCTTTGAGCAGGCAATATACTGAACTTCAACGTGGGGGCTTCCATTGATCTCGATGTTCCACGTAGCTTTTGGAGCCGTTTGGCCGGGAAATATGGAAATATGTTCTACTGGAAAGAGAAGGTGAAGTTCCCTCATTGCTTAGATATATCTATGTTTGTAATGAGGTTGTTTGCATTGCACAAGATTTTCCGAAGAAAAAGAGTATGGTTGTAACTTGTATCTGCTGGATGGAATGGAACAGGGAGAAGACGGAGCGATTGAAGCTGCAGTAATGGCAATATCTAGCTGCTTCAAAGAACCTGTAGGCTCAGACAATTGCTCTGAGGTAAAATAATACAATGACTACTTAACGATGGCTCCTTCATTTGCACCCGTCCATTTTGTAAATGTTGTTGAGATTTGTTTGACATCGGTTAACAAAATGCTAAATTGGTTGTTCTAAATGAGCAACTTCTCAGTGACTGTTCTTGTGTTGAAAATCAGAATATGTTCATTCCATAATCTTATCAATACTTTTGAATTTTGCAAGAGGTTTGTAACTCAAGTGATTAAGAATAGTTAGCCGTGCACGGTGCACCTGAGTTTCTATGTTCAAATAACCCCACTTTGTGTGGGTGGCAAGCAAATTAGGCACACTTATAACCATGTTTTTTTTAATCATGGGTTTGTTTTAAGAAAATATATACAACATCGCTTGAATACTTGGAAAATATTTTGATATAAAAGGCAAGCTGATGTGCTTAATTATAATGTGTACATACTAACTCATATGACCATATTTCACCATATAGTTCTCACAAGAGATCTCAATTGTAGCTTAGTTTGCTATAGCTTCAAAGTTTTGGAAGCAATCCTGCACTTTCGGCTGACAATAAAAATGACTTTCAATCCATCTAAACTTTTAAATTATAAATCCATCTAGTGTTTCCAGACTTTGGTTACAATCATTACATACGATCAGGACCAACTATTTTTTAGACACTTCCGTCAATGTCTTTCAAGTTGGGTTGTCATCAATCATCATTGTTTTGGTGCCTCAAGACTTTGCTTAATTCCATTGTTTCCACATGTCTCTACTCACTGTATAATATTTTTACATTTTGCACATGGGTTGATCTCAAAAGGTGAGCCTCTTGAGTTGGTGGAGGTGGCATGTAAAGTCAAGGGAAGGACTATGGACTTCATGGTATGCACCAAATGCAAGTTCTTTCAAGGTCCAAATAGATAGGGTCCACCAAGACCTAATTTTGAATATAAAATTAACCAACTACTAATAGAGAAGTAATAATATGAACACAATTGGAATATACTTTGTCTAATAAAGAAATAATTACGAACAAAGAAAACAACTGCTAACGGAGGAGCCTCTTGAGTTGGTTGCCACCGTCATAAGTCTCATCATCAGATCATTAGTCCATTGCCAACTATCTCTGCTCAGAAAAGAAAAAAAGCACCAAACGTGTTGGTACTACTACCTGGCCAAACACGGCAAGAATCGGTGTTCTGCCCGAATCAAAATATTCCAGTCGGTTTACATGTGTGGTATTTTCTAGGAGCACCTCCCCTTTTGTATTAGTACAATCAAGAATTCTTTAATGCGGGCCAGAGTGAGGGTTCCGATGCTTATGATGAGTGTCCCAACCCTAAATCATGACTGTTTGAACGTTCTCTCACATCCTACATTAGAGAATGTCATGCTACAAAGACATATGAGTCTAAAATAAATGCGAAAATATTTTTCTAGAAAATAGAATTGCTAACGCTTAAGGATTTGATCATTAATGCGACAAAGAATAAAGAGAAAAATATAGCAACACTTCGCCCTAAAGTGAAGATAAACGGACTCGAACCACTGAGATTCGCCACAGAATAAACTACCGCCTCTCAGCCCACGTGTCCGCCTCAAACTCTAAGCATTGAAATTTAAATTAAACTTTGTCATTGTTGAAAAAATATTGAAAAAAGTTATAGTATTGGTTCAACATACAGGCACAGAAAAATTAAAAACTGAAAGTAGTGGAAGTTTGGATAGGCATAGCTCTTGCTTCAACAGGACAAAATCTTCTAATATGATAATTTTCAGATCATACTTAATTGTTGTCATCCCATTCCCCAACCCACTATGCTTACCTCAGAAGGAAGAAATGATAAAAGATATAAGAATGAATTTTCCTTATATTCTTTCCATGCAGAAATCTGTCTACATCCAGTGCAAAAAGAGCACTTATAACAGAGGAAATAATTAGACAAAGACATTTACATGGCTAATAAATCATACATGAAAATGGGCTCATTCGGGTAGCTAGCTTAGCTAGTATCCTTGTATAACTGTAAGATTAATATTATTTTTACTACTATTCTTCTCCCTCCTGTTTTCTAAAATCTTATGCAACTCCTCTGGCCTGCAAGGAACAGCAAGAGCCCCCTTCTGTTCAAATCCATATTCTTCCTCAGCTTCTTCTAGCAACCTCAAAAACTCAGGGTTTTGCAAGGACTCTAATTTCACCACAAACCTCTCTGCCTCCTTGCCCTTCACTGCAAAAACAGCAAAATGCCCTTCTTTAACATCTTCTGGCACCACTGTGGCTTCATCAAAATCACTGTGGTGATGAAGGCCTCTGGCTGATAAAATGGAGAGACCCTTCTGCACAAGCTTCCGAATGAGCAGCCTCAGCGTCACGAGACCTCGAATGTCGTCTGGTTTCTTTGATCGGATTTTCAGTGTAGACATATTATTGTGTGTTGAGGACTTGGACTCAAGAGCTTGCTTGCTTTGTTTATTTTGATGGGTGATGGTGATTTTCTGTGGAGGGTGTGTTTTATAGTGAGTTTTTGAGAAGGAAGCCAGAGTGGGAAAAGAAGGAAACTTCTGTTTCATTGTGGAGCCTTTTGCATCTAATGTAGGTGCCATGGACGACATGTCATTTAATGCAAACGTTTTGATGAGTCAACATCGCATCCAAATGTCCTCACGCGGAACGCGGTACTCATCTCATCTCATCACTCATGATGATGATGAGTTTGTTTAATGATTTGTGAGTTTGTGATGGGAATTGGGACTTGGATCTGACGGTAAAATTCTGTACAGTGATTCAAAACTTTACAAAATATCAACACGAAATTCACACGGATTTTTTTTTTTATCATATTACATTTTGAGACAAAATTGAGATTCATATTCAAAATGAAAAATCTAACGATGATTCACAAATCTAAAGTACTATATCGTGAGAAAAATAAACTCATACGTCAATCTAATAAAGATTAAAAAAATCGTACTAACACGAAGTTGGCATGAAATTCACATAAGTTAACATTGATGGATACAAAATAGTTAAGCAGAAGATTGTCTTTGTACTATTAGATATAATAATATACTGAGTCCCCCGATCAATAATTCTTAGATATTATTGAAGAATAATGAGAGATGGAGACATGGAAGAATAAGGAGAATGAGAGAAAAGCATATGCCGAGCCACTAAGCCGATCTTTCGTTAAACAATTACAGAACATGTATACAAAACTTTCTCTACACTATATGGTACACAAGAAAATCCAAATGTCTTGGAGTGCAAGACAAGTTTACATAGGAACAGTACTAACACACAAGACTTACTTTCCTAATTTATGGTAAAATTAGTGCTGCGGGAGCCTGCATTATTTTTTTACCCACTTGTTTCTGTGTAGTTACTGTGGTGTTTGGAAGTAAAAAGTTTCTTGGTGTGTCGGCGAGAAGAGAATTAGTGTTTCTTAGTTAGTCTTAGTCTTTAGTCTTAGAGACAAGCAGCAGTAAAAGCGATGTTCATATGATCAACCGCCATCCACTTTATTTTATATTTATTTGACTATTGCCGGTGATTGGATGAGTAGGCCATAACGTCTGTGGTACACATATTTGGGAAATCAATATTATGAATTCAGGAAGAAGAAGCAGAAACTTGCTCAACAAAATGCCTCTCTATATTTTCTAAACGTGTAATATTAGGCTCAAATTATTGATTCAACAGAAATATTTGATGAAATAGAAGCATCTGAATCTTTTGGGAAACTAGTAAACTCAAAATGTTCAATTATTATAGGGAATTAACTGACAATGTATATCAAGATGACACCGTACTCAATTGCGGTTTCATTTTCCACGTGATGGATAAAGATAAGCAAACTCATACAATTCAACAAATAAGTAAGGGATGTGGGGTTGGAGGTGTGGAACCCATGACTTTTTAAGAACAATATCTAGCTCTAACTGGAGACTGCGCCTTATTTATCTCTCTCTCTCATCACGCAAATTTTATCATATTTAAGGAGTCAAAAGTTTTAGTTCTTTATTAACTTAATTTTGATTTAATAATGAATATAAGCCGTTAGGAATCCGTTTTTCTCATCTCATTGGATATGAAGCATAGTTGGAGTTGGATTTTTGATGTACTTCTCTAAATTGAAGAATTGTAGAATTGTTAAAAGAAGAAACTCCTTATCTTTGGATTCAGTATGAAAATTCTATTAGAAAAGTTGATATAGATCCAAATTCTCATTTAGAAGTTGGATTTAATCATCGAATTTAGTGACTTTGATACAAGTCCTTTGACTTTTGTGCCACATAGGATTACATTCCTTTTTTAATATTGTCTGATGTAATCTTTTTATTTTACATATTTAAAATTATTTTTTGTTCCAATATTGCCCATTATCTTAGATTACTTACCTTAATGAGAAAATTAACCAATATTATATTTCTTTCCTTATCCAATTTACCCTTGAGCACATAAAACGTAAGGAATAATGAAGTTATTAATTGCAGCAAATTTTATGGTGGTTTTATAATAAATTACTAAATTTATGGTAAGTAAAGCACCTTATTAGGAAGACTTTTTATTTTTTATTTTTAAATGTTGGACATTGACATATATATAAGAAAGAAATAATGGAGTGAGTTTAGTGCTCAAAGGAAGCCAGACACTCATTAAAATAGATGAGAAAATAATGGAGATTCAGACTTGGAGTTCATCCCAAGGCACAAATGACTCGCTGAAGCATGGTCTAATATCCATTTGCCATGCAGTCATAGTATCGACTTCTTCTTCTTCTGCTTCTTCTTTTATTATTTTTATTATTTTATGTTGAATATATACTCAACTTTTAATCAGGTTCAGTTATTTTGTTCTTTATAGTTGTTCCTTTATGTATAGTATACCGGAGACATAGGTAATACATTTTTTGATATATTTTTCTTCATATGTATATCTAAATTATAGGTAACATATTCCTTTAACCAAAAAAAAGTTATTAATTGACTTCTGTTTTGATATACATGAGATATAGGTACCACACTTTTTTGCCTTTTTGTTTATGAATCTAAGTTATAGGTAACATACAATTTATCACTTATCTTTTTTATGTACCGGAGATATAGGTAGCATATATTGTCTGACTTATGTTTTTATGCACCTAAGTTATAGGTAATTTAATATTCTCCTTGTTTATTTTTCCACCTTACATATAGGTAAGATGTTTTGTGGTTTGTTCAGCCTACGATGTAGATATATTATCCTATGGTATAGATATATTGTCCTATTGTCCATTGCATAGGTATAATATGTCATAATCTATTTACCTATATGTCAGGTATGTAATTTAATATGGGTGCTTGTCTGATCGATTGGTATAATTTGTGGGTCTTTACTTTGTATTGATTAAATTGTATTTTATCCATATATTAGGAATATTATCAAGGAAAGAATTCAAAATTTAATTTATGGAATTCAATTACAATGAAATAATGTATTAAATTTAGATTTTCAATGTGTTTTCCTTATTTACCTCAAAGGGTAAAATTGACACAACAAAAAAAGTAATAAATGTCAAAGGACCTACATCTAAAACTAAAACCACGAGGACTAAACCCAATAACAGCTAATCGTTTTGGATCTAGATCTAAGAAGCCCAAATACATAATCAGCTCCTCTGCATATTCCAATTGAATGCATTAAAAAATCATAAAGGTATTACTTTGGATGACCTATAATGTATCTGGATCTGCCTAATGGGTAGGGGAAGATGGTCACGTTTCTAATCAAAAGGGACGGGAAGGGGTCATTCCATGTGCTGCTTTATCTCATCATTTGGCTGCTCCTTCATATTTCCCTGTTCAACCTCTGCGCTGATGGCAACTACAAATCACTCCTGTATGGCAGCAAATATATGTACATGGACTTACTCTTGTGTAAAGATTCACATAAATAAGAGTAGTATTAACGTCAGTCACATGTATAACGGCTAGCATAATTCATTTTGAAAATATTCTTTTACCACATAAATAAGAGTAGTATTAACGTAGTCACATGTATAACGGCTAGCATAATTCATTTTGAAAATATTCTTTTACCAATTAATCAATTTAGGAATAGTGTACGTATATGTTAAGATTTCAAAAAGACGGATTTTTGGCTCATCATTAGCAACATCGATATTGTTCCCAACTTAACCACCTATTTCATATAATAAATGATTATACTCCTAATAAAATCGAAGCCTTTTGTGTAAAATCTAAAGTATTCAAATCATATTTATACTATGGTATCAGAGATCGAAGAATATAAATCTAAATAATTGATCAAATTAATTCAAATTTTATTATGTGTTTGTTTAAGTTAACAGTATGATGTGACAGGAAAACATTGCCAGGTTATACTTGTCACCGACCCACTTCCCATGACTCATTCACCATCAACATTGTCTCCAAATCCTAAAAGCCAAGTTAAGATGGGACGGATGCATGTGTAATTTAATCGACTTATCAATGTCAGTACACCCCTTTTTCCTTTTTCGGGGTCCAATGTAGTGGGATCTTTGATGTACCTTTCTTTTGGCTGTTATAACTTATAATTGAGGTCCTAGAAGCACTTTATAAATTATACGAATCATAGGACAAAAAGTACCTCTCAGAAAGAAGGCCTAGTGTTCTTTATCCAGCCATTGCATATCCGATCGAGGATCGATTATGCCACTGGAACTAAAGCAACACAGCCATGTGCAAGTTGTATAAAATGTTCAATGAGGGTTATTCTTACTTTTTGGGTTTGTTTTTTGTTTCTATCAAATGGAGGTTTCATTCATAAATTTTAGCCAGATAGAAAATATCACTAGTCACAAGAACCAGTACAAAGAAGAGGTACGTCAACAACATCTCGACGGTGGGAGGGGTTTGATGACTGTATCGAGATGACGAGAAGAAAGGGAAACGAGACTTCCAAGACAAAAAGGATGGCATCGGTGTTCGACCGGGCGCCAGATGAAGGAGATCCAGCCAGGTCCCCCACTGGCTAACGCTGTTATCTCTTTTTGTTCTCTCGCTTATTGAAATGGGATTCAATGAAAGGTTAAGATTGAGATTTCATTCTTTTTGGTAGGTCATATTCTTGACTCCGTAAAGGTCATGCCGTAAAGTTGGTATTCAATCCTGTGAGGCACATGAATTATTACAACTAGAAAAGGGTTCGATGTTGATAGTGTCAAGGTCATACCATAAACTAGTCTCAATCACTCAAGTCTCTCTAAAAATTATAAACGAAACGATGGACCCAAATCACCACCACCACCAGCAATTGCTGCTAGAATCGAACTTGATTTTCTATGTAAGCTGAGGAACCATCCTCCCAAGTCCTAACAGGCCTCGGCATTACAAGACCGCCTCTCATTCTAGCCATCTCCACTCAAGCAGAACCGACATTAGCTTACAGAGAAACCTTCCGGGTTGCATATCCACTCTAAATAATGAAGCGAGACCTTGGAAGAAGAGAATGAATGGACAAACTTCAAAAAAGTGCAACTCAAACATGTGCATGTGTAGTGCAAAGCTCCTTGCATCAACATTGCTGTTTTTATTTCAGTAGGTGGTGGTTAGAACTCAAAACATAATTTGCTCATCACCACAGCATACCACAAACCTCTTATCGTGATGGTCCATAATCAACTAGTAAGAGCACCAGGTGGGGTTAAGATAATAACATACATCTTATCAGAGCATGCGTACAACTGTCATTAAAGAAACCACAACAAACAAGCTTAATATACCAATTGATTTGAAGAAAGATCTGGTACGTTACGTCCAGAACATTGCTATAAAGAAGGACGTCGGGACGCTCTACCTTATTGAAGCAAAAGTCTTCTCCAGGGGTCGCTGATAATCTTAATCCATGTAAGTAGCAATTGCTTTCCCTTAAAGGAGTTCGGAACATGTATACATACCCTCGGGTTTGGGCGAATCCTTAAAAAAACACAATATGAGCTGCTCACAGAGCTACATCTCATTCCTATATTAGATTGTCTCACCTTTAAGTCCATCCACATTTTATCCATTCATGCATCAACTTGTGTTCTTTTACATTAAGTGTGGTGATTTACCAATCCGTTTTGAAGTCCTAACCTGCATCCTTAACAATGTATCATGTTACATATTTTATTATTGAGAATTGCATGCCCAATAGCTCTGCAAAGGATAAACCAGTGAAAACCGTACCTTCCTTGACTAAGGACTTAGGACAGCTAAATGACCCCTTAACGCCTAAGACTTCTCCAAAGAGCATAAACCAGTGGATTGTCAACGAAGCAAACCAGGGAGCAGTTCAAAGCTTGAGGGAGGATCAGTCTACTCAACCTAGTGAATATCTATCTTACTCTTCTTCCCAGCCATATAATTTTAAAGGTAGCCAATAAGTTCAAAAAACTTTCTAATCTAATAAGTTCGGAAATTTTATTTTCTAGGATCAGCCTACTCGACCTCAGAGAGAGATGTAGAACAAGAATGAAGACCAACTTTCTACCAGTGTTAAAAGGGTGCAAAACAACCCAAAGAGGCATGAAAGTGGTGTAACTCATCATATACCTTTAGCAAGCAACTTTCTCTACTTTGCCAAACAATTTTAAGCCTCAACTCTCAAGTGGCCACGATCTGTACTCTGTAAACCTTACAGGAATGTCTAAATGGTTTAGCTTCAGAATGCAGTGATTGTCGCCGCATCCATCGAGCTTCTTTTAAAGTTTCAAAGGCAAAATACTCATCAACTTAACAAATACCAACACAAAACAGAAAGTAGAAACCAATGTATAATACCAAGTCATTGGGTGGTATATTATTTAAACAAGAACCACCTTGCACATGTGTCCTCTTATTCAGAACTTGGAACGACAATCTATAGTATAGAGTTGAATAAGACTATACATATTACATTCTAGCTAACACAGGAAATGGATAATGAATCAGACCGTTTGTTTGCGCTCAAATCCATCCCCAGGGTCCTCAGTGCTGGGAAAGACCTCGAACCCAGTGACCACAGCAGATGGAGGACCTCGTCGACACCTCTGCTCCATCTCTTGAACCGCATCAGGGTTCCCAGAAAGCAGAGTCTCCACAGACCCATCTCTTCTGTTCCGAACCCAACCTTTCAAGCCCAATTGGGTTGCGTTCTCAATTGTCCAGTTCCTGTAAAACACACCCTGCACCCTCCCCTTTACCACAAGCCTCACCTGAACACCCAAAACCCAAAACCAAAAATATTACATTGAGAAAAAGAAATTAACAGAGACCCATTACTTTTAAACTGATAAAAAAATATATGCAAAAGATCAGAATTTAACATTGAGAACAATAAAACTAAGAGAGACCCATTGGTTTAAACTGAACAACAAATGCTAAAGATTAAAATTTTACATTGATAAAGGAAAAAAAAAGCATGTACAGCAGCAAAAGATAATTACGGAGAGAGAAAGGGTCGCGGGTGTTTTCGAGGGGGTCGCGGGTGGGCAAGGGGTCGTCGCGGCCTGGTGGTGGTGATCGACTCGTGAGAGAGAGAGAGAGAAGGAGGCGACAGCGTGAATAGGTTTTCTTTAAAGTCAGGAAAAAAAAAATTCCGACCGATTCTTTATACAATTTATAAAAGTAAATTAAGAGAGACCCATCACTGCAAACTGAACAAAAATGCTAAAGATCGAAATTTTTACATTAAGAAGAATAAATTAAGAGAGACCCATTACTCTAAACTGATCATAAATTGCAAGAGGAGAGGTGGAGACTGGAAACGTACGCACCGTTTTGGAGGAGGCTGAGGAGGACTGGGCGGAATCAGAGGCGGCCTGGGGAGTGGTCATCAGGGGCAGATAATGTCGAAGAAGAGGTGGACGAGGTCTGAGCAGAGGAGAAAGAGGAGGACGAGGAAGAAGAAGAAGACGGCAAATCGAAAGAGGAGGATGAAGAAGATGATGGCGAGGATTATGGAGATGGGGGACGAGTCTAAGAGCAGAACTAGCAGCATTGCTTGCGGTGTCGTTTTGGGTCCATTTATATGGTGATGATGGTGGATGGGTATTGCTCCGAGATGTGAGGAATCTCGTTGCTGCGTTTGCTTTGTGTTGAGCTGATATCAGTGGCCTCACTGAGATTGCTGCTGATGCCATTCAATTCTCTTTTGACTTTTGATTTTGGTTTGTATTTATACAGTGGGTTTCTTCAGGAGGTTTCTGAATAATTCCTAGCCGTCCTTTCTTCCTTTCACCATACTTTCTACAATCAAGTGCTTGGTTTCTATTGCAGCAGATTTTATATATGAGGCCCATATAGTTTTATTTTTGAAGCTTTCAAGCCCAACAAGTTTTCCAATACTAGGCTTTGATTTTGACTTCCATGCAGAATTTATGCCAACTTCCGGCCCGATTTCTCAACTCTGTTCAAAGAAAATGTGGCTACACAAAAGAGAGAGAATATTGGCATTCTTTTGTTATAGTTGCTATGCTAAACAAACGAGAGAGAATTAACATTATGAACCTTATTAGACAACATGCAAAACATGTTAATGTGTTTGGTAACATTACTAACTAGTAAATGTAATGTTCTTTTTGTCGAAAGATTTTGCATGTTGAATTTTTACAGTTTTAACATAGTATGTTAGACTACCAATAATAACCAATGATCTAATATAGATCGTAATCATACTATATCACACGTTACATTAGACTCCAACTAAAAACATATGAAAATTTGTTTCTCAAATATGCTTCATAAAAGTAACACTGCGCATTAAAAAGAAAAAAACATTAAAAGTAAAATCAAGTTTCACCATCGTGACTTGTTTCTCATTCTGTTATTTTGTTTCAATATTCTTCCTCAAATCAAATTCTTCATCCTGTTAGAGGTTTTTATTTTTTATTTTGCAAATGAATCAGTAAGGATTCCATATCCCAATATATAGAATAGTAGAAACACAACAAGAAACGATATTCTTTTTTTGTCGACAGTAACAAATTCATTCCAATGGCACGAGGGCCATAAAATACAAAGAGACCAACCAGAAACAAAGCAAACAAGTATTGTATCAAATACAGAACTCTTCCTTGGAACGTTGCCAATATAATTGTCAAATACATTTTTCAAATTGATAAAATCTACAACCAATAGCTTAATCAAGATTTTATAGAACCAAAACTTGCATATTCATTATCAGGGCATGGCTTATTCACTATTTGTTTGCCTTTCCTTTGGATATAGCCTTAGCAACATCAATCCATCATATATATATATATATATATATATATATATATATATATCCATTTAATATGATGAAGTACTTAAATTTGAAAATAATTATAAATAAATAAAAGAGAGATGGAGATTGGCCCGAGAGAAATCTTGTATGTCGTCTAAACCTATAATACTTTGAGTAAGAGGATATCGGACTCATGTAGAGGCGGTGGAAGGTTGAGATTCTCTATAGTGCATGACAATTTGAAGTGAAAAAAAATGTTTATATACTCTATAGTGCTTTGTATTGATGATATCAATATCATCAATTCATTATCCACTTCCATTTTTATCCTTATTATTATGCGTGTTGAGAGTGATTGATACAACGCTACTTGATTAATTATATAACTTGAGTGAGGAAAAGAAAAGGAGATTTAGTTTTGTTGTTCTACTATTTCTTTTAGAGTAAGCAAATTTAAAAGATAAATATAAACACAATATCCAATCTATATCATCAATTCATTAATTCATTATCCACTTCCATCATTATTATTATTATTATTATTATGGAATATAATTAAAATAAATTTTAATATTGGGAAGAGAAATACTACTACTAAATTTATGACTAGTCGGTATCCACGCATTACCAATAGTGAAAGAAAAGTTCAAACACCTTGTTACTCAAATAAAATCACTAAGCCCAAACTTTAACAAGATTCAATCTAAATAAAATTTAAAAAGGAAAAAAGAACAATGGAAGAAAATAAAAACCCACTGTTGTTGAGATTCCAGAGATTTCTTAAATTTGATATTTTTTACTCACTAAAATAAAATTAATGTGAATTCATAAAGAATATTGTTGTTGTGAGGGATTGAATGAATGTTGTTGTGTGTGAGGAAATGTAATTTTTCATACCCAAATTCAAGAATATTGTGTGGGATTGCGCAATTAAAAAAAAATCTCACATAGACTCCACACACATAAAACAATAATAACAAAATTCAAAAATAAAATTTAAAAAATTTAAAAATTGAAACAAAAGTTTCAAGTATAATAATAAATTCCAATACATGATATGAACTTTGAGTGATAATAATAATATGTAGATTAATTTATTTGAATATAAGGGGTTGGTCTATTTTTCTATTTTTAGGGTTTAGGGTTCTTTTCAATTACAGAAGATGTATGACGTGACGTGCGTCAAAGCCATCAATACATTTTACTATATTTTTTTTCAGCCATACGACGTCGTCTAATGTGCAAGGTTTGAAAGAATAATAAGCTAACACAGCACAGGATCAAAGCTTGCCCACTATTGGTAATGCAAGTGCACTGAGCAACCTTTTTTCTAAGGCCAAGGAGAGTGACACCTTAAACTGGAACACTACTTTTGTGTGCACCAGTTGGTATATATGGAAATGGCGGAATCAATTGGCTTTCAACAACCAAGAGGACCGTCCATATAATCAAAGATAAATAATTCTCACTGCTACTAAGGATTGGGTTAAAGCCGCCCTTGCTGCTGTGATTAAGGTGGATAAGGTGCATTATTTTATCTCCTAGAAACCTCCTGGCCTTGCTCAGTTTAAACTTAATGTTGATGGGTCTAAACGCACCTCCTCTGGATGTATTAGGGCTGGGGGTGTGATTCGTGATGCTTTTGGTAGCTGGATTGGTGGTTTTTCTGTGAAACCTTGGCCAATGACATATATTGCATGCTGAAATCTGGGGGTTATATTTTCGCCTTAAGCTTGTTGTGACTAACGGTATAACCTGCCTTATTATTGAAATGGATGTTGTTGCGGTTGTCCATCTAGTCAAGAATATTGATGGCCTCTGGCTCACCACCCCTTTGCTTCCCTGATTAAGGCTTGCTGTGCTCTCATGAAGCATTTTGATAATTGCACTCTCCTTCATATTTATTGAGAAGGAAATAGTGTGGCTAACGGTTTGGCAAACCGGAGTTACAACTTAGACCTAGGTATCCTTTATTTTGACGAAGCTCCTGCTTGGATTGGTTCTCTTCTCCTTGATGATATTCTTGGTGTAGCAAAACCTAGATTAGTTTGTTATGATTCCTTTTAGTTGTTGTTGTGTTCGGGGTTTATCCCCTCCAGTTTACCCAAAAAAGCGTGCCCTAGCAACTCTCCTTGCTAAGGTCCATCGTGCACATAGTGACAATGATGAAGCTGATTTTTGATAAAGCTTGTGTGTGAAATTGCATTATGCGTGTTGAGAGTTATTGATACAACGCTACTTGATTAATTATATAACTTGAGTGAGGAAAAGAAAAGGAGATTTAGTTTTGTTGTTCTATTTCTTTAAGAGTAAGCAAATTTAAAAGATAAATATAAACACAATTAATGTCTTATACAATATAATAAGGGTTTGGTACTTGGTACAATCTAAATTTAAATTTAATTCTAATTCTAATTATAATTGGATATATCCTTATAACTTATCCAAATCAGCTTTCCTTACTTATCCCCTGAATATTGAATATTAATCTCTCTAAAATCATGGTTGCCTTGCCACTACTAGTAGTACTACTACTACCGGAGTAGTCCAAAGTTTGTTGAACAAACCATGGTGTCACTCACAACTCAAAGAGTAGGTAATGATGATGTGGAAGCAAATGGAGGAGGTAGTGCTGTTGTAGAAGTTTGAGTACCGGCCACATCTAGTAGTAACAAGTAAAAAAAACAAACATGAATGTTAAAAAAAGAAGATAGAAACATAATTTATTTAAAACAAAATAGTAGATTGTGTCTTACTTGCTTCAAGTGGTTCAAGTTCTTTATAGAATGCAAGCTCTTCATCCGTTGGTTCCTTGTAGAAGTAAAATTTATCTGCCTTAAGCCAATCACTAGTACACGCTAATGCCTCTACCATTTTAGGTGTCAATAAACTTCTAAAAGGATTCACAATCCTCTTGCCTAGGCTAAAGGCATTCTAACTAGCAACGGTTGAGCTTGGGATTACAAAGATATCTTTGGCAATCTTTGAAAGGATTGGATATCTACCCTCATTGCCTTTCCACCAATTCAAGAGTTTGAAGCCTTTGGTAAAAGGGCTTTCAAAAGGATCAGTCAAGTATTTATCCACTTCATTGGATATTTCCGCAAGTTGTTCCTCCTTCCTTTGTTGCACAAGTTGATGAAACATTTTCGTTTGAACATCATCGTAGCCTTCAACATCATTTCCAGCATTTTCATCTTCACATTCATTCATTGGTTGGCTCACTAAGCCATCCACCCCTCTATACTCATTATACAAATTGAACAAGCATGTTCTCACTTCACCCACAACCTCACCTATCTTATTTTCTTTGGCCTTAAGATTTTGGAAGCTTATCTAAATCATTTGAAGTTTAAATCTTGGGTCTAGCACTAATGCTACAAAAATCATCTTGTTCACACTTTCAAAACTCTCCCAATACTTGTCAAACCTCCTCTTCATTTATGAAGCCACCCTTTGCAAGAGCGGATCTCTAGGATCATTCATTTTGAGTTCAATCTCAACTTGTAAACTAACCAATTCATAAAAAAATTATATTGGATGTAACCACTTTGGTTGCACTTAGTTTTAAGGTTGTGTCGTAGAATTTCTTAAGAAAGTGAACAAATGAGATTGACTTCTCCCAATCTTCATTACTCGGAGAACCCACTCTCCTCATCCCATCCTTCTCTATCTCCTCAATGTAAGCTTGAAAAGCTACATTTTCCGCCACCATCATATTGAACACTATCTTGTAATTGAATGCACAATCAAGCAGTTTATAAGTTGAATTCCACCTTGTCACCACATTCATTGGCACATTTGCCATCCCATCCATCCTCATCTCCAAGGCATGGTCCCCAAAATAATCCAACCTTGACGAGGATGAGTGAATATATTTTACACAATTCCTTATTCCCTCGAATGAGCTAAGAAGCTCCTTCAACCCATCCTTAACAATCAGGTTAAGGATATGACATACACACCTCAAGTAAAAGGTTATTGAAATCCTTCATCCTATTTCCCACATACACAATCACCCCATCATTTGCCGAAGCATTGTCAACTATAATGCTAAACAATTTTTCAATCCCCCAAGCATTCAAGCAGGGATATAAAGTCTTGTCGATGTCAACACCCTTGTGACTAGTGATCTTTGTGAAATTGATGATCCTTTTATGCAAATTCCACTCACTATCCATGAAATGGGCTGTGACTACCATGTAGTTGATGTTTTGTCCGCTCAAGTTTTACTTTAACATATTAGTTTGTTGCCATCTTGGAATTGGTGGGTTATGATTTTGTTTTCATGATTTATTTCATAATAATGTCTAGGAATATTCAACATCAACTAGCCCTACAGCCGATACCATTTCCATCGATTTTTGTGCATTTACTTGAGTGTGCACCATACTTCACCATAGCTATAACTGGTTTTTCCTATTTTCATCATCTCTCTCCCAATAAGGATTCCCCTAACTTTGCCCTTAAGCTTGTCTGTATCTCTCTACTTCATGGAATATACATAGCCAGTGTTACACTTACAACCATGGGATATGGGGACTTTGTGGCCCATACTATTGGAGAGAAGTGGTCTGCTATATTTGTAATCGGGTTTGGTTGCATGTATGTGGACTATTGTGTCAATTTCCTTATGATTCGGTTAAGTGATAGGATTATCACTCACTTGAATCATAGGATTTTTTCCAATGCCGAAGCCAATGTCAGAAAGATTGAACGCACATCATCAATATTGTTCTTTGTCCTTGCTATGACTGTGGGAGTGATGGATAGTTGCTTTATCGAATGCTACACTTTTACCGATGGCCTTTACCTTTGCTTTTGCTCTTTCACATTGGTGCATTATGGCGATTTACACTTCAAAAACCGGTGGAAAATATTTTGTCATATTTTGGTTGGCTTGGAGTAACCCTATTGTGAAAAGGGCGATTGACATTATCCACTGCCATTATGAATCCTGGAGGAATGGGTTTCCACCTTTTTTGTTGTTGTTATGCTTGTGTTATGCTTCTGTTTAATTTCACTAATTCAAACAAACAAACTAAAACATATAAAGATATTATATATACACACATATATGTTTGCATTTCTGAATTTAAAACTGATATACAGTAATATATATACACATATAATTTATATTAATTATACACTTTGTTTTAAAAACCTTCTTTCTATACTAAAACATTTATTAAATAACTTCTTTAACTTTCCCAAGCAACCAAGTCATATCAATTTTCTTTAACTATATCATCTAGTCATATTGATTTTATTAAAAGAAAAAGAAAAAGAAATTTAACGTTATCATAATCATATTAAAAGAAAAGGAAAAAGAAAAATACCTAGTGGAGCAGTGAAGCAGTGGAGTCGCAGAAAGAGACGAGGGAGGTAGAATGCTCCTTGGAGCAGATAGTTCTTTTCTTCGTTCTTTTCCCCAAAACTCAAAGATTCGCTTATGAAAATCTGGTGTGAAAGCCAAAACCTAAGATGGTTAGGTTTCTAGGTTGAAGTATTAAAATTACAAATTTTAACCCAAGTTTGATATAATGTTCACGGTGAAACCCAAATTTCAAAAAATTCTTACATTCAAGTAGGCATGTGTGGTTCTACCAACAAAACAGAAAACTGGAGGTTCCCGATCGATTTTTCTAAGCCATAAACCGCATTGACCGAAAAATCAACGGCAATTCGGTATTCAAAACCAAGCCGACGAGTCTCGGACACGAAAGCGATATTCAATAATGGAGGAGAGCAGTGAGCAGTGGAGCGGCAGAATGGAGACGAGGGAGATAGAATGCTCCTTGAAGCTGATAGTTATTTTCTTCGTTCTTTTCCCCAATGACCCAAAGGTTCGCTTGTGAAAATCTGATGCGAAAGACAAAACCTAAGAGGGCTAGGTTTCTAGGTTGAAGTATTAAAGTTACAAATTTTAACCCAAGTATGATATAATGTTCACGGTGAAACCCAAATTTTAAAAAATTCTAACATTCAAGTAGGCATGTGTGGTTTTACCGAAAAAACCGAAGGTTCCCGACACATTTTTCCGAGCGATAAACCGCATTGACTGGAAAGTTAACAGCGGTTCGGTATGCAAAACTGAGTCAACGAGTCTCAGACACGGAAGCAGTATTTCATAATGTTTAGAAATATTTAACATCAACTAGCCCTACAACCAAAACCATTTCGATTGATTCTTGTGCCTGTACTTGAGTGTGCAACGTACTTTACCATAGTTATACTTAGTTGTTCCTATTTTCACCATCTCTCTCCCAATAAGGATTCCCATAATTTTGCCCTTAAACTTGTTTGTAACTCTCTACTTAATGGAATATACATGGATGTTGTTACACTTACAACCGTGGGATATGGGGACTTCATGGCCCATACCATTGCGGAGAAGTGGTTTGCTATATTTGTACTTGAGCTTGGTTGCATGTATGTGGACCTTTGTGTCAATTTCCTTATGATTCGGTTAAGTGATAGGATTATCACTCATTTGAATCATAGGATTTTTGCCAATGCCGGAAATACCGAAGCCAATGTCAGAAAGATTGAATGCACATTATCAATATTGTCTTTTTGTCTTTGCTATGACTAGGGTGGGCATTCAAACCGGTGAACCGGATATCCGAGCCGAACCGCATCGAAAAAAACCGGAAAAAAATTGAGTTGACCAAAAAGTCAACAACCAGTCAAAAAACCGAACCGGACCCTTCTAACCCTTCTGATTCGGTTTCATACCTTCAAAACCGAGACCGGGCCAAACCGAATCGGGCCAAACCGAATCGGGCCAAACCGGACCGGTCAAATTTTAATATATAATTATATATTGTTAAACATTTTCACCAAGCCCAGCTCCACCAAAAATCAAATAAATAAACAGGCCCAACGTTATTCCTTAACCATCTCAAAGCCCAACTCTATTTCTTAACAAAGCCCAACTCTTTATATTAATTTGTACCACTCTCCCCCAACAACTTCTCATACCCTAGCCGTCCCATCATCTCTTTTTCCAAAAATTGTTTTTTTCTTCTTATTCTTATTCTTCCCTCCTCTGCCAACTTCTCTTCTTTGTATTTTTTTTTCTTTCTTCTTCTTCTCTCTCCTCTCTCTCTGCTGCCCACTTTTCTTCTTCTTCTTTTTTTTCCTTTCTTTTTTTTCTTCTTCTTCTTTTCTCTCCTCTCTCTGCTGCAGACTTTTCTTTCTCTTTTTTTTTTCCTTCTTTCTTTTTTCTTCTTCTTCTTTTCTCTCCTCTGGCTTCGACTTTTTTCTTCTTTTTTTTCTTTCTTTCTTCTTCTTTTTCTCTCCTCTGTAATGCCGACTCTTTCTTTCTTCTTCTTTTTTTTTTCTTCTTTTTTCTCTCCTCTGTGATGCTGACCTTTTTTCTTCTTATTCTTATTCTTCCCTCCTCTGCCGACTTCTCTTCTTTGTCTTTTTTTTTTTTTCTTTCTTCTTCTTCTTCTTCTTCTCTCTCTCTCTGCTGCCCACTTTTCTTCTTCTTCTTCTTTTCTCTCCTCTCTCTGCTGCAGACTTTTCTTTCTTTTTTTTTTTTCCTTCTTTCTTTTTTCTTCTTCTTCTTTTTTCTCTCCTCTGGCTGCGACTTTTTTCTTCTTTTTTTTCTCTCCTCTTTACTGCCGACTCTTTCTTCTTTTTTTTTTTTTCTTCTTTTTTCTCTCTCCTCTGTGATGCTGACCTTTTTTCGTCTTATTCTTATTCTTCCCTCCTCTGCCGACTTCTCTTCTTTGTATTTTTTTTTTTTTCTTTCTTCTTCTTCTTCTTCTTCTTCTCTCTCCTCTCTCTCTGCTGCCCACTTTTCTTCTTCTTCTTTTTTTCCTTTCTTTTTTTTCTTCTTCTTTCTCTCTCTCTCTCTCTGCTGCATACTTTTCTTCTCTCTTTTTTTTTTCCTTCTTTCTTTTTTCTTCTTCTTCTTTTCTCTCCTCTGGCTGCGACTTTTCTTTCTTTTTTTTCTTTCTTTCTTCTTCTTTTTCTCTCCTCTTTAATGCCGACTCTTTCTTCTTCTTTTTTTTTTTTTTTTTTCTCTCCTCTGTGATGCTGACCTTGTATTTTCCTCACCCCCTCTTGCTGCTGCAGCACATCCCATGTACCTCCATCGCATTCCACTGGCTCCAGTCCCCGCATGCATCCGAGCCCAGCTACCTACACGAGCCAGGCATAGCTCAGATCTCTCCCTGGAGTCTCTCACCTTCTCTGAGCATATTGTAGATCTTGGGGACTGGTTTCGTTGCACAGCGAGATTGTAGATCTGATGTAAATTTGGGAAAAATACAAAAACAAAAAGCAGAGCTTGGGATTGTAGATCTGGAAACAAAAATAGAGTTGGGATTGTAGATCTGGGAAAAAAATAAAATAAATAGATGGGATTGTTTGCCAGTCCAAACCGGGAAAATTGGAACCGAACCGAATTTGAACCGGTTTGGATTGGTTCGGTTGAATAATTAAATTTTTATTAAAACCGGCCCAAACGGACCGTGCCTACTCCAAGCTATGACTGTGGGAGTGATGGGTAGTTTCTTTATCGAAGGCTACACTTTTACTAATGGCCTTTACATCTGCTTTTGCTCTTTTACATTGGTGCATTATGGAGATTTATACTTCAAAACAACTGATGGAAAATATTTTTTCATCTTTTGGTTGGCTTGGAGTACTCCTATTGTGAAGAGAGCGATTAACATTATCCACTGCCACTATGACTCCTGAAAGTATGGGTTTCTGCCTTTTTTGTTGTTATTATGCTTCCATTTAATTTCACTAATTTAAACAAATTTCAAATTCTATGGTGCACAACTTAGTCCCAATGATTGTCAATTAGTGCCATGTTGTGCAAGGGCCTTTGCAACTGAGCAGAGGAGCCAGGCAGGGCAGGGCACAGGAAGAGGATGAGGCGAGAGCAGCACAGGGAAAAGGAGGTGGCGGCTGCAGCAACACGGGCTCTTGTAGAACAAGCAGGTGCATGAGGCAGCTTGAGAGATCAAGGCACCCCCAAAGACCAATATTTCTCCAAGGTTTAGAGATAGGGGTAGCTTTCATAGTTTCAACTTTGAGGTCCTCGAAAAGGAAATAGAGCAACTGCAGAAGGATGATGCAACTTAGTCCCAATGATTGTCAATTTCCTTATGATTCGGTTAAGTGATAGGATTATCACTTATTCGAATCATAGGATTTTTGCCAATGCAAGAAATGTCGAAGCCAATGCTAGAAAGATTGAACGCACATCATTAATATTGTCCTTTGTCCTTGCTATGACTGTGGGAGTGATGGGTAGTTGCTTTATCGAAGGCTACTCTTTTACCGATGGCCTTTACCTCTACTTTTGCTCTTTTACATTGGTGCATTATGGAGATTTGTACTTCAAAACAACTGGTGGAAAATATTTTGTCATCATCTTTTGGTTGGCTTGGAGTAGTCCTATTATGAAGAGAGCGATTAACATTATCCACTGCCACTATGACTCCTGAAAGTATGGGTTTCCGCCTTTTTTTGTTGTTGTTATGCTTCCATTTAATTTCACTAATTTAAACAAATTTCAAATTCTATGGTGCACAACTTAGTCCCAATGATTGTCAATTTCCCTATGATTCGGTTAAGTGATAGGATTATCACTTATTCGAATCATAGGATTTTTGCCAATGCTAGAAAGATTGAACGCACATCATTAATATTGTCCTTTGTCCTTGCTATGACTGCGGGAGTGATGGGTAGTTGCTTTATTGAAGGCTACTCTTTTACCGATGACCTTTACCTCTACTTTTGCTCTTTTACATTGGTGCATTATGGAGATTTGTACTTCAAAACAACTGGTGGAAAATATTTTGTCATCTTTTGGTTGGCTTGGAGTACTCCTATTGTGAAGAGAGCGATTAACATTATTCACTGCCACTATGACTCCTGAAAGTATGGGTTTCCGCCTTTTTTGTTGTTGTTATGCTTCCATTTAATTTCACTAATTTAAAAAAAATTTAAATTCTATGGTGCCCAACTTAGTCCCAATGATTGTCAATTTCCTTATGATTCGGTTAAGTGATAGGATTATCACTTATTCGAATCATAGGATTTTTGCCAATTCAAGAAATGTCGAAGCCAATGCTAGAAAGATTGAACGCACTTCATTAATATTGTCCTTTGTCCTTGCTATAACTGTGGGAGTGATGGGTAGTTGCTTTATCGAAGGCTAATCTTTTACCGATGGCCTTTACCTCTACTTTTGCTCTTTTACATTGGTGAATTATGGATATTTACACTTCAAAACAACCGGTGGAAAATATTTTGTCATCTTTTGATGGGCTTGGAGTACCCTTATTGTGAAGAGGGCGATTAACATTATTCACTGTCATTATGACTCCTGAAGGCATGGGTTAACGCATATTAATTATACTTTTTGTTTTAAAAACTTTCTTTCTGTATTATAACATTTATTAAAGAACTTCTTTAACTTTCTCAAGCAACCAAGTCAGATCGATTTTCTTTAACTTTATCATCTTGTCAGATCGATTTTATTAAAAGAAAAAGAAAAAGAAATTTAACGTTATCATAACCAAGTCAAATCGATTTATTAAAAGAAAAGGAAAAAGAAAAATACATAGTGGAGCAGTGGAGCCACAAAATAGAGACGAGAGAGGTAGAATGCTCCTTGGAGCAGATAATTCTTTTCTTAGTTCTTTTTCCCCAAAACACAAAGGTTCGCTTTGTGAAATCTGGTGTGAAAGCCAAACCTAAGAGGGTTAGGTTTCTAGATTGCAGTATTCAAATTACAAATTTTAACCCAAGTTTGATATAATGTTCACGGTGAAACCCAAATTTCAAAAAATTCTTACATTCAAGTAGGCATGTGTGGTTTTACCGAAAAATCGGAGGTTCCCGACCGATTTTTCTTGGCGATAAACCGCATTGACGGGAAAGTCAACGACGGTTCGATATTCAGAATCGGGCCGACGAGTCTCGGACATGGAAGTAGTATTCAATAATTGAGCATAGCAGTGAGCAGGAAGTCGTAGAAGAACAGAGACGAGGGAGGTAGAATGCTCCTTGGAGCATATAGTTCTTTTTTCGTTCTTTTCCTCCCAAAACCCTATGGTTCGTTTGTGAAAATCTGGTGTGAAAGCCAAAACCTAATAGGGCTAGGTTTCTAGGTTGAAGTATTAAAATTACAATTTTTAACCCAAGTTTGATATCCTGTTCACGGTGAAACCCAAATTTCAAAAAATTCTACCATTCAAGTAGGCATGTGTGGTTCTACCAAAAAAAAACCGAAAACCGAAGGTTCCCAACACATTTTTCTTGGCAATAAACCACATTGACCGGAAATTCAACGGTGGTTCAGGATTTTAGAACCGAGCCAACGAGTTTTGGACACAAAAGCGGTATTCAATAAGAGAGCTGAGCAGTGAGCAGTGGAGACGCATAATAGAGACGATAGAGGTAGAATGCTCCTTGGAGCAGATAGTTCTTTTCTTCATTCTTTTCTCCCAAAACCCAAAGGTTCGCTTGTGAAAATCTGATGTGAAAGACAAAACCTAAGAGGGCTAGGTTTCTAGGTTGAAGTATTAAAATGACAAATTTTAAACCAAGTTTGATATAATCCTCACGGTGAAACCCAAATTTTAAAAAATTCTAACATTCAATTAGGCATGTGTGGTTCTACCGAAAAAATCGAAGCTTCTTGCCACATTTTTCTTGGCGATAAACCACATTGACCGGAAAGTCAACAGCAGTTCGGTATGCAGAATCGAATCGACAAGTCTCGGACACGGAAGTGGTATTCCATAATGGCTAGGAATATTCAACATCAACTGGCCTTACAACCAATATCATTTCAATTGATTCTTGTGCCTGTACTTGAGTGTGCATTGTACTTCACCATAACTATAATTGGTTTTTCCTATTTTTACCATCTCTCTCCCAATAAGGATTCCCCTAACTTTGCCCTTAAGCTTGTTTGTAACTCTTTACTTAATGGAATATACGTGGTTGTTGTTACACTTACAACTGTGGGATATGGGGACTTCATGGCCCATATCATTGAGGAGAAGTGGTCTGCTATATTTGTAATCGGGTTTGGTTGCATGTATGTGGACTCTTGTGTTAATTTCCTTATGATTCGGTTAAGTGATAGGATTATCACTCATTTGAATCATAGGATTTTTGCTAATGCCGAAGCCAATGTCAGAAAGATTGAACGCACATCATCAATATTGTCCTTTGTCCTTGCTATGATTGTGGGAGTGATTGGTAGTTGTTTTATCAAAGGCTACTCTTTTACCGATGGCCTCTACTTCTGCTTTTGCTCTTTCACATTGGTGTAGTACGACAATTTACATTTCAAAACAACCGGTGGAAAATATTTTGTTATCTTTGGTTGGCTTGGAGTACCTCTATTGTGAAGAAGACAATTAACATTATCCACTGCCATTATGACTCCTGGAGGCAAGGGTTTCCGCTTTTTTTGTTGTTGTTATGCTTGTGTTATGCTTCTGTTTAATTTCACTAATTTGAACAAACTAACTAAAACATATAAAGATTGCTAAAAGTCACTTTTGGTCCATGTACTTTGGCACTTCAATCACTTTTGACCATATAGTTTCAATTTCGTCATTTTTGACCATGTGGTTTCATATTGTAGCAATTCAAGGACATGTTTATTTTTGTCAATTTCTTTAACATAGTAACCACGTGGAGGGGCAATTTTGTCAATCCAAAGCCCCACATAAAAGCTTATACCCCACGTAAAACAAAAAATTTAGTATCTTTCTATTATGATTGTTAAATCTGATTGCTATTTCACAATGAACATTTGAGTGTTTTTTTTAATCAAATATGATTGCATTATACCCAAAACAGGGGTCTTACACTTGCAACAAAAAAAGCATGTCTGATAACAAAAGAAGAATTCAAGGCATGTTACAGTTATAGTCAAAGATAGCAAAAGAAGAAAGTTCACAAAAGAATGGAATAAACAAAAGCGTTGGAACCCACTTTATATGCATTGAAAACTCGAATAAAAGTTATAAAACAATTTCGCACATAAAATTGAACCTTTACAAATTCTGAGTGCACGTGGATTATTGAAGCCTCCATCGACTTCACCTCTCTTCTTCACCATCGTCGTTCCTTCTTTACGGAAATAACAACCGATTGAAGTCTGCTAGTCTTTTCGCATCCTCTTGTTGCCCAGACGAATTTCAATTTTTGGGAGCCCTAATCCTAATTCTGCTTCAAAATGGCCAATTTCGCGCCTAGGGAAGAGGTAGAGACAAGCTGCTTTGGACTGACAAAATTGCCCCTCCACGTGAGGGGCACATGGTTACTCCGTTAAAGAAATTGACAGAAATTTTAACATGTCCTTAAATTGCTACAAACATGAAACTACATGGTCAAAAGTGGTTGAAGTGCCAAATTACAGGGACCAAAAGTGACTTTTGGCCTAAAGATATTATATATATACACAGATATATGTATGCATTTATGAATTTGAAAACTGATATACAGTAATATATATACACATATCATTTATATTAATTATACATTTTGTTTTAAAAACCTTCTTTCTGTACTATAACATTTATTAAAGAACTACTTTAACTTTCTCAAACAATCAAGTCAGATCGAATTTTCTTTAACTTTAACATCTAGTCATATCGATTTTATTAAAAGAAAAAGAAAAAGATATTTAACGTTATCATAACCAAGTCAGATTGATTTATTAAAAGAAAAGGAAAAGGAAAAATACCTAGTGGGAGCAGTGGAGCCGGAGAACAGAGACAAGAGAGATAGAATGCTCCTTGGAGCATATAGTTCTTTTCTTCGTTCTTTTCCCCAAAAACCCAAAGGTTCGCTTGTGAAAATCTGATGGGAAAGACAAATCCTAAGAGGGCTAGGTTTCTAGGTTGAAGTATTAAAATTACAAATTTTAACCCAAGTTTGATATAATGTTCACGGTGAAACCCAAATTTAAAAAAAATCTAACATTCAAGTAGGCATGTGTGGTTCTACCGAAAAAACCGAAGGTTCCCGGCGTATTTTTCTAGGCAATAAACCGCATTGACCAAAAAGTCAACGGCGATTCGGTATTCAAAACCAAGCCGACGAGTTTTGTACACGGAAGCGGTATTCAATAATGGAGCAAAGTAGTGAGCAATGAAGCCGCACAATAGAGACGAGGGAGGTAGAATGCTCCTTGGAGCATATAGTTCTTTTCTTCGTTCTTTTCCCCCCAAAACCCAAAGGTTTGTTTGTTAAAATCTAGTGTGAAAGCCAAAACCTAAGATGAGTAGGTTTCTAGGTTGAAGTATTAAATTTACAAATTTTAACCCCAGTTTGATATAATGTTCACGATGAAATCCAAATTTTAAAAAATTCTAACATTCAAATAGGCATGTATGGTTCTACCGAAAAAACCTAAAACCGAAGGTTCCCCGCACATTTTTCCGGGCAATAAACCGCATTGACCGGAAAGTCAACAGTGGTTCAGGATGTAGAATTCAGCCAACGAGTTCTGACACGGAAGTAGTAGTCAATAATGGGTATGAATATTCAACATCAATTAGCCCTACAACCAATACCATTTCAATTGATTCTTGTGCATGTACTTGAGTGTGCATTGTACTTCACCATAGCTATAACTGAATTTTCCCAAGTTTGATGTAATGTTCACAGAGAAACCACAATTTCAAAAAATTCTTTCAGTTAAGTAGGCCTGTGTGGTTTTACCCAAGAAACCAAAAATCGGAGGTTCATGTCCAATTTTTAGGGCCATAAACCGCATTGACTGGAAAGTCAACAGCCGTTCGGTATTAGAACCGAACCAACCAGTTCTGAACACAGAATCAGTATTCAATAATGGCTGGAAATATTCAACATCAGCTAGCCTTACAACCGATACCATTTCTATTGATTCTTGTGCCTGTACTTGAGTGTGCACTATATTTCACCATAGCTATAGCTGGTTTTTCCTATTTTCACCATCTCTCTCCCAATAAGGATTCCCCTAACTTTGCCCTTAAGCTTATCTGTAACTCTCTACTTAATGGAATATACATGGTCGTTGCTACACTTACAACCGTGGGATATGAGGACTTCATGGCCCATACCATTGCGGAGAAGTGGTTTGCTATATTTGTACTTGAGTTTGGTTGCATGTATGTGGACCCTTGTGTCAATTTCCTTATGATTCGGTTAAGTGATAGGATTATCACTTATTTGAATCATAAGATTTTTTCCAATGCCGGAAATCCCGAAGCCAAGAAAGATTGAACGCACATCATCAATATTGTATTTTTGTCTTTGCTATGACTGTGGGAGTGATGGATAGTTTCTTTATCGAAGACTACGTCACTTTTACTAATGGCCTTTACCTCTGCTTTTGCTCTTTTACATTGGTGCATTATGGAGATTTATACTTCAAAACAACTGGTGGAAAATATTTTGTCATCTTTTGGTTGGCTTGGAGTACTCCTATTGTGAAGAGAGCGATTAACATTATCCACTGCCACTATGACTCCTGAAAGTATGGGTTTCCGCCTTTTTTGTTGTTGTTATGCTTCCATTTAATTTCACTAATTTAAACAAATTTCAAATTCTATGGTGCACAACTTAGTCCCAATGATTTTCAATTAGTGCCATGTTGTGCAAGGGCCTTTGCAACAGACAGAGGAGCCAGCAGCAGCAGGGGCACAGGAAGAGGATGAGGCGAGAGCAGCACGGGAAAAGGAGGTGGCGGCTGCAGCAACACGGGCTCTTGTAGAACAAGCAGGTGCATGAGGCAGCTTGAGAGATCAAGGCACCCCCAAAGACCAATATTTCTCCAAGGCTTAGAGATAGGGGTAGCTTTCATAGTTTCAACTTTGAGGTCCTCGAAAAGGAAATAGAGCAACTGCAGAAGGATGATGCAACTGAACTGAAGGAACTGATTTACTTGTGGTGGAGCAACGCATGCTTAAGGCACGAGTTGATGAGGAATCAAACACAGGAAGAACAGCAGGAATCAAGAGAAGAAGAATAATTTGGCAACATATTTTAAAGGAAGCGGAGAAAGTTGAGATTGTGGGTTAGCTAACATGGTTTTGGAGCATAATGAGCCTTGCTATGGAATTGTGAGCAGTGATCAGGCTTGTTCAAAAAGGAGAAAGCTAATTCAAAGGCTTAAAAGATGGGTGGAAGGCAGTGACATAGGAAGAGGAAGAAGATTGGCTGAGAAAGAAAGGCATGAAGAAGTCAAGTGTTTGGAAGACATTTTGTTTAAGATGATGCAGAGGCACATCACATTGCTATCAGACAAGGCATGCACAAAGCATTGATGAAGTGCTATCCTCTCTCTTTTTCTCTTACAAAAACTAAACCAACTAAAGCATTAATTCTTCACCGTCAGTCTTAAGTGTTATTAACCATTATTGCACCATGGAACTCTTCATTCTTCCTTATCACCAACACAATCCAACTTTGCTCCACATGCCTCCCTTCCCAGAACCCATTACAACTAATATATATATATATATATATATATCCTTGTCTTTTGGGGTTCATTGAGACTAAAGCAAATTTATTTGGATTCACAGGCAAGAGACTCTCCAAGAGGAACTCAAATGTCTTACCATGTCAATGCTCATTCCCCTCCTCAGATGATGCTGCAAAACCAACCAACCAATCATTGCACTATGAGGGAAGGAAGGCTATGATTGGTTCTCTCTTAACCTCAGCTTTTTCCTACTTTTCACTCCTTTTTTTTCATAAATCAAAACTTGGAATTTTTTTTTTTCATTATTACATAGAAAATAGTTCTTCTCAGTAAAATGCTGACATTCTTAGTAAACCGTCTTGCCAATGATGATTTACCAGTTAACTGTTGACAGTGATGAAGCTGATTTGATAAAGCTTTGTGAAATTGCATTCTGCATGTTGAGAGTGATTGATACAATGATACTTAATGCTACTTCATTAATTATATAACTTGAGTGAGGAAAAGGAAAGGAGATTTAGTTTTCTTAATCCCGTCTTCCGCTTCTAATGATCAGCCCATACGACAACCCTTCTTCGACTGTGAGGGAACGTTATTTTGCATCATGTGTATCGTGGTCCCCTATTTCATTCTAGCCCCATTGATCCTTACCTTGTTCTTAACGCTTCCAAGAGGGAATGCCCTTGAGTTCCTAGTCCACTCAGTGGCCCTGCAATACCCACACAACAATACCCCCTCCGAGTTTACCGTCATTTGGAACCTAACGCTCCTAGCCATGAACCCCAACAAGAAGTGGGACATCTACTGTGACAGCCTCCAGGCCTCGCTCTTCTACCAACATATTACAGATCAAGATCAAAAGTACCAATTCGTGCTGCTCGCAGCAACGTCGTTGCGTCTCTTGCTTTTAACCACCACCAACCAAACACTTGTTAGTTTCAAACTCTCCACGCTCGATGCTTACGTGGCTGATGACGTGACCAACAAAATCTCGGATGGTAACACCACAGATCTGCTTGGGCTCGAGATTTCGGTTCGATACAGGTATAAGCTTCAGTCGAAAGACGTGAAAATTCCGGAACCCGATGTCCAGAGCTACTACTGCAACGTTCCGAGTCCAAGTTGGAGCATTCTCTGATAATAATAATAATAATAATAATAATAATAACAATACGACTTTGACGGCCAATGAATCAACCCCGCGCGAGGGGATTCAGTATCTTTCTTTGGAATAAATTTTTGGATCATATCATTCCCAAAAATAAGTTTAGGATTTGGGGTAATTTTCTATCCATCTGTACTGTATGAATCATCAGTTGATGCTCCTCTGTGGAAACTGGTCCAAAGTTAATACCTCATCATGCATCATGCATGCACAAACCTCAAGTTATTGAATCAAGTCTGAGTTTTAGACCTCTGATGAGTTCATCTTGTCGCTATCGATTCTCTTCTCTAATCTTGCATAAAATCCGACATGTTTTACCTATTAACCAATTGCATGATCTCTATATATATTAGAAGAATAACTGCAAATTTTAATGCTTGTTTGTTGGAATTGATATGTAATACTAAAATATAGCGATTTTAATTCATCTTTGCTTATATGGGTTGTTTGCATATTGAAGTTTTGTTCTCAAAGTGTGCTTGGACGTTTGAAAGTTGGAAGCTGCGACCGTCCATCACAGAGAATGAAATCATAAGATGCAACAGGAGAAGTGGAGACTGATATCAATGGTTTCTTCAGGAGGTTCCTTCCTTCCTTCGCCTTACTTTCTAGAATCAAGTGCTTGGTTTCTATTGCAGCAGATTTTATCTATCAGGCCCATATAGTTTAATCTTTTGAAGCTTTGAACCCAACAAGTTTTCCCATACCAGGCTTTTATTTTGTTGACTTCCATGCCGAAGTTATGCTAACTTCCAGCCCAATTTCTTAACTATCTCTACAAAGAAAATATGGCTCCCAAAACGGGAGAGAGAGAATTGGCATTCTTTTGTTATAGTTGCTAAACAAACAATTACAAAACCATCATTTGCTCGTACATTTTAGGATTTTGCTAAGGTCAGCCGTGCACATAGCATAGCTCTAAGTAGGGTGGGGCGGTCGGTTCCTTTCGGTCCGGTTCTCATTTCAAATTGAAACCGAAATCGGTACTATTTAACCGATCCAAATTTAAGCAAAAAAAATTCAAAAATCGGCCGGTTCGTTTCTAACCGGTTCCGGTTTTGAACCGGTTTATTAATTTATTATTTTTTTAATTTTTTTTTAAAAAAATATTTTTTTATTTTTTTTATTAAAAATTTATAATAAATAACTTATTTTTTTGGCTTAAAAATTAACAAATAATCCAATTCATACATTTAGAAATTTTTTGAAGTTGAACTTGGAAAAATAGTGATTATAACATTTAAAATATGAGATTATATTTTAAAAATTTGTAAAATAAAAAATAAAAAAATATGACCAGTCCAAATCCGGTGCGGTGTAGTGTAAAATCGAAAAAACCGAAAATCGGTCAAATCCGGTGCGGTGTAGTGTAAAATCAAAACCGGAACCGGTTGGAACCGATTCGGTTTCAAATTTGCTGACTTTTTTGGTCAACCAATTTTTTTTCCTTTTTTTTCACCGGTTCGGTTTAAAGGTGTTTCGTTTTCGTTCCCAGATGCCCACCCCTAACTCTAAGTCTTATTGCATCCGGCAAATCTTTCATACCCGTCTTTGTTTTGATGATGATTAGACGGATCAACCTTGCAACAAGGTATAGAAGTGATATGTGTGATTGTGGCCCATCATCAATCTTTTGGACCAACCAAGCCCGGTAAAGGATTAGAATAGGCTCGTGAATTTTAGCTTTATCCCCAACACCATCCCAAGCTTAATTATTAGGCCTTGTTTGATAGGGAGAACTAGACAAACAAAATGCATACATTGCATGTGCATTTAAGGCATAATATGGATATGTTGCCTAACTTTGAGAAAGAATGGGACCTATCTGTAAGAGGTTAATGACTAAAACCTGTCACCCCCCTAATTCCCTTGAAAATGGTGGGATTATGAAGGATAAGTTTTAGTCATCATAATAGTCCTCTTTCATCCTCCAAGTTAGACAATAATATCCATATTATGCCTTGATTGCATAAGAAATGTAGCCACTTTGCTAATTTAGTCTAGTAATATTCCCCCCTTAACAAACGACGCCTTATAACTCACCAAAATCCTTTTTTTAATCATCAACGGAGTAAAAAATCAAACTCGAGACATTTTTAACATTGAAAAAAGAAAATTAACACTGAACTAATACGGTCCCACCAAAGCTTTGGAAGGCAGAGTTGAGGACGTCAAGTTATTCAATCCCCTAGATATGGCTTCACACCTTGTGGTGCTTAGAGGGTTGTCACCAACTATAGTTTCTAAACCATAAAATAAATTAATCTGGAGGGTTATATTTTGATGTGGTATTAGATATTTGGAACCAAGTTAACAAATAAGACCTCAAATGACTACATGCATTAAGCACACTTACATATGACTTTTACGGCGGAAAGCATTAAACATGCTACAACCTCTCTCTACTTTATACATGCAAACGTGCATATATACCAGGTTGGTAAAAGTCTTTTTTTCTTTCTCTTTTGTTTTTTTTTATAAAAAAAAATCTAGAGAAATGGTTGGTAAACGTCTTTCATGCTTGGCAAAAAAGAAAAGGGAAAAGCAAAAACAACGTCGCAATCTTTTCATGATGGAGATGAAAACTTACTTCACACTTAAAAAAGTAAAAAAAGACATATTATTCGCAAACAGTACACACCATAATCATGACATTCATGAACAAAGCCTCAAACCTTATCCCTTCCTTTACTATTGTTTTCCTCTATAAAATAAGTAAAAAAGAACATTATCCACGATTCAAATGTCAAAAACAGCTGAAGTATACGCACGTTTGTGTCTCCCCTTGTTAGGGTTCTACAGTCATATGTACTCAAAAATCAAACGAACTTTCTCGTTTGTGTGTGTATGTGTAACTTCTTTTTCTAATTCTCAAACAGATTTCACGTGTAGAATAAGACAAGTCATGCCGGCTGGTGCAGCTAGGTCAATTGTCGCTTTCAATTTCAAACATTTATTTTTACAAGCAGGGAAGAATTCTTAGCTTCAAACACATGACTGTGAAACAATATATCAGGCGAAACTAATGGCTGCTGAGACAAACTAAACAAAACAAAACAACGTTTTTCTTTCACTCTTTCATTAAAGCATGATAAGGGAAGTCTAATGAGGCCAACAAAGTCATACGAAAAAATTAACGTCTGGTCTAATAGTCTAGGGTTTGTCTACATGGTTGAAAGTTGAAACTTTCGATGACTGCTAATAGAAAATATAGTTTGCGGGTAAAACAAACAAGCAAAGTCATACATTTTGATTTTATAAGATTACTATTCAGACGGACTACTCGTATTTTTCGTATGGTAATATTATACTTATACCAAAACTGACGTGATTTTAAATTTGTTTTAATTATATTATTAATTTTGGTTTTATAAAATTACTGTTTGGACGGACTACTCGTATTTTTCGTATGGTAATATTATACTTATATAAGACTGATGTGATTTTAAATTTGTTTTAATTATATTATCAATTTTTACAAAAGTCCTAAACTCATAACTTAATGGAGGAATTGGTAATCTGAAGAGATGGTCAACAAAATCTTCCCTCATGCTAAGAACAAAGACTAGGGTTTTTTGAGAACATGGAAGAGACGTATTTGAATGGAGCAAAGCGAACCCCTTTGTTTGCCTCTTGGCGTGCAAATTCAAACTCCAACACGGCGCCATGGGGCATCTGACGTGGAGTGGGACCCAGCGGTCCCTTCTTGTCCTGGGGCTAACAGCATTTCCGATGATGAGTCAAAACGAAGCCCACCACTTCCTAAAACCCAAAACCCTTTTCAAACTCTTCGTGACCGGTCTTATTTCATGCATGCCATGACCATACCCACCATGCATATATGCATCCATGTCATGCCATTGCCATGCAATGTTAGCATCTAGAAATAGCCAGGCCAGCTATAGTTTTGAGTCACAGTCATGGCTGAGTCAGAGTTTGGGACCTCATTCATGACTCACCTTCCTCCCCCTCCCTCAATGTTTCTTTTCTTTTTCCCAATTTGTCTTTGTGCTGATATGGTCATGATATTGCAGACAAATGACAAATCCCATTCTCAATTAAATTTCATTATCTTCTAATATTGCTAAATTAGGTAAAATCACCAAACTAATTTAATATTTGAATTATTTGGTGTGCCCATGGTGTCACTAGTGGAGGGAGCCTGCTACCTCCTCAACCAAGATAAAAATTTGGCACACCTTAAACTATGTGACATGTGAACTATGGTTTCAAGTTTTAAGCATTATATTTTTTATTAGTGAAAATTTTAAATACTTGTAAACTGAATATTATAAACATTATGAGCCTTATTAGACAAAACATGCAAAATATGTTAATGTGTTTGGTAACATTACCACTAGTAAATGTAATGTTCTTTTTGTCGAAAGATTTTACATATTGAGTTTTCAGACAATTTTAACATATCTTGCTATACTACAAATAATAATTAATGACCTAATACATCGTAATTATATAATAAATGTGCCATTTATTATTATGTGTGCTTTCTTATGGTTCCCTCATGCATTTTATAGTTAATGAATACATAATTCTAATTACTCTAATATATACATGTGAGTGTGCGTGCATATATGAGGAAAATATTTTCTTGATAAATATTTTAATATGTTATATATGTTGTTAGATTGTCGTTCTTGAACGTGGGATTATTATTTTTTTAATTCACATTCTCGGCCATTGGTTAGATAATTTGTTAATGAATTATCTGTATAAAGTTATAACGTGGGTTATGATATAGGGTGTTACTTTGACTAATCCAACCACCACACTTATGGTTTTAGCGGTTTTTATAAATCAGCAGGCCACCGCCGTAATTGAAGAAAAGAAATTGGCTTCGAGAAGTGTCAACCGCCGTGAAAATATACACATGTGGTTTTCTGGTGTTGAAATTGGACCCACTATATAATTTTATAATACAAGTTTACCATTTGATTACCATAATGAAATCTCTATGTTTAATACAAGAATTATCTTTGTTCACAATGATTAGATGTTTTAATAGTTTCTAATTTAGCAAAAAACCCTGAACTGCAGTTTGCTGAGTTAAAAATAGACGGTGTCGATCCCTGAATTAGAAATACAGAGTCGGGCCCGCGATTCTTATTTCTTGCAAACAATGTAAATCACCCTCTGAAGCTTCCTGGATATATAATCTTTAGTTAGTGTCAGAAGTTGCCATCATATACTGTCATATTGTGAATTAGGACTGCTACTAAGGAGGAATCATGTTTCAACTTAGATCATCATTATAGAATATACTAATTTGACTTTTCTTTTCTTTTCTTCTAAAGACTTAACCTTTGGCGAAACAAAACATACACAAATTCCAAAAGTCGTGATATAAAAATATAATTAGGGGAATTGTTGTAAGGGTATAGTTGAAAACGGAAAAAAATTAAAATGGCAATTGAATATTCAAGAAATACACATATATTCTTGTTGCTTATGGCGTTGCACTTGATGCATTTCTATGATAACAACGTGAGAACCAATAGAATGGAGTATCGAGTGGCCGAACGAAGCTCATCAAAGCGACAAGGGGAGTGTGGTGTTTTGCAAAACGACTATGTATGAGTTAAATTGATGTTCTTAATGTTTAATATACAAACAAAGGCTTATAAAATTGATCTTCTTGTAATTTGTATAGTTCCCATTAGGCAGCTAGCTCCAACTATTTATACTATCATTTTTGGCCTAATTGCATGAATCATGCATTTGGAGTGTGCTATATGTCAATGTGAGTTTATGTGGTGAAAAAATTAATAATAATATCCGATCTTAGTCCAAATCAAATCGATTTTTTTAAATTTAAATTCTATGTGATGCTTATGTGCGCGTCTTATGTAAGGGTGAAAATGTCCTTTTTAAATCATAGAAGCATGTTCGATCCTTACAAGGACTTTTTTACCCCTACAAGTGATACGTATATTGATTTTAAGTGAGGGTAAATTGGATAGAAGGTTTGAACTGAGATTTGACTAAGCAACATAAAACACAAGGGAATTATATATATTTATTTAAATAAGCCTGATGATTTGTCTTGATATCAGAATGATCTGTTTGTTGCAAAAATGTGTTGGATTCTCTTGTTTAATTTGAAGCAAAACATTGCAAGGAAAACTACATTTTTGAAACATATCATTTTCTACAACCAACAAAAAAAAAGTTTTGGTTAAAAAATGTGTTTGGACAAATGACAACAATTATGGTAATGAACGAATTATAGGCAAGTCCTTAGCCAAAAAAAGACAGGTTGAGTTGCAAATTTTATCAGGTATAGGTAACTTCATATTCATATAGTCCTTAACACCAAAAAAAAAAAACGATAGGTAAATAGTTTACTTGTATAATAGAGGTAAATTAGGGACTTGAAAAATATACGTACCTAAAAGATGTTTTACCCATCCCATATATTTATATTGAAAAAAATATATAAGTACCTAAAAAAAAATTTACCTGAAAAATAGCTTACCTACAAAGATAGGTAAAGTATTGTACATGCATGGAAAAATAATTTACCAAAAAATTAATAACCTGAAAATTAATTTACCTAAAAATAAATAGCCTGGAAAATATAGGTACCTAAAAATAGTTTACTTAAAAAGATAGGTAAATTATAGTAGAGATATTTAGTCAAATACTCATTCTTAGCACTAAAACTATAAATAAACCCTACACTATTTAATTTCTATAAACAAACCCAAAAAAAACCCAAAAAATGACAATTGGCCATATTGAATTTAATTTTTATTATTAAATTACTTTGATGTCCTATTGAGTATTTTGGGCTTGTTTATATGTTTTGGGGTTGGGTTTGTTTTGAGAAATCAATGGCAGTTTTGTAATTTTAAAGAAGTTAAAAGCCTTTTTATTATGTTATAAATGGATTTTGGGTGTGTTTCTAAAGTTCATTTCATATAGGGTATTTTTATAATTTAGGCACCGATATTGGGTATATTAGTGAATCTCCCATTATAGTTTTCTGAAAATATAGGCAGGTTTGTACATGCCAAATTGATACAAAATACCACCCACAGCGTATATCTAAATTGAATATGTTTTCTTCTTCTTTATTGAGAAATAGTGAATATATTTCCTATGATGTACATTATTAGGTTAAAAGTTACATGGACATGGGCGAGCGAGAACTGAAATTAATTAGGATTTGATTTGTTAGAAACATAATCACTTAAATTGAGGATATAATTATTAAATGTTAAAGTCAAAAAATAGCATTATCGGATAGGAAAATGCTAGAAATTAGGAACTGTTTTTATGAAAAACAATGTAACATTCATTTACAAAACACTAGCATCTCTCAAGGCGCTTCCGCGCTTGCGATGGGCTTTTTTTAAAAAAAAAAAATAATTTATTTTAGAATTAAAAAAGAGAATAGGTAGTTGTGTTCCATAAAAATAGGATCCATTATCTGAATTTTCTTTTAATTTTAATTTTTTTAATATGAAAAGTGTGAATTTACCATATTATTCTCATTTAATTAATAATTTCAATTCTTAATGTTTGCATTAACCAATGACATTTTTTGATATTTTGAATGTTTCACCATTCTCTGCCTTTTGCTCTATATATATAGATGAATGTGTATGTGGCACATATTGTAATTTAGTGTGTAATACTAAGACAAATAATAACTTACATGACAACTTATTTTAAAGGCTTAATATCACAAAACGTCCTTTAAGGTTTAGGAAACTATCATATTGCATTCTTAATGTTTTTTTGTATCATTCGTGGTCCTCAATGTTAGTATATGTGCTCACAAATGGTCCCTACTTTAGATTCCGTTAAAACTCTGTTAGTTTGCAGACATGACATATATATATATATATATATATATATATATCACAAAACATCCTTGAGGTTCACACACCTATCACAAATGGTATTGCGAAATTTCTTTATTTTTTATTCTTAAAATTATTTAAAAATATATTTTGTATTTTAAATACACATGACACTATATTATTGGATATGTGGGCTCCACATATTTAACATTGAGGACCATTTATGAACTCAGAACCCTTGGTTTTTTCATTATTAAATTTTATGAATTTTAAATTATTTTTCAAAAACTCCATTAGTTTGTTGATGTGGTATATATGTGGAGCTCACATCTCCAACAATATAGTGTCACGTATATTTAAAATACAATATATATTTTTAAATAATTTAAAATTCATAAAATTTAAATTAAAAAAATCAAAAAAAATTGAATTTTAAATGAAAAAATCAAAATATTTCGCAAGGACCATTTGTGATGCGTGTGTGAACCTCAGAGATTTTTTGTGATATATATGTCACGTCAGCAAACTAATGGAGTTTTGAAAAGAACATAATGGCAATGACCATTTGTGAGCACACATACTAACCTTGAAGACCACGAATGACAAAAAAATACATTAAAGATGCAATCTAGAGTTTCTAAACCTTAAGGACACTTTGTGATATTAAGCCTATTTTAAATTTGAATTTGCGTTGGAAGGAAAAAAAATGGTTGAATTTCTGTCTATAATATATTAGTTATATGGGCCTTCTCCTTAAGAACTCATTAATCAATGATGAAAACAATGATATGTCCTAGAATTAGACGAAGATGTTTATCACTGCCGTGCGCCACCTCTTTATCCTCATTGTCGTTATCATCATGTTGTTGTCGCGGCCATGCATCGTTACGTCGCAGACACCACCACCATCATATTTCATACATCTCACAACTAGCTGTCAATGCATATTTCAATCAACCGAAAAATAAGAGTTTTTAAGACTTGGGGTACATAGGTAGATACATACATACATGATACATCGGGCTATTGTCGGTAACATTGTGGATGATCGATGTAAGAGACTTGCTCATACGGTTTTATTTAAAGAATGTCCAATTTCGACTTAACGAGTATAACAAAATGGCTCATGCTATTGCCGTTTTGCTTTACACGAACAAGGTCTTTATTATTTGTTAGAAGAATGCCCTATATGGCTAATGAATTGTATTATTGATGACCTTATTTTAACCAATGCTTCCGATTAATGAAATTTACTTATTTTCGATAAAAAAAAAGAAAAAGATATATACATACATACACATATAAATTTGAAGTAATGATATACTGCAATATAGATGGTGTAGATGAAATATACATATGCAAAGGTGGTTTTGTATGCGATGTTCATGTTTAATTTTCACCGATTAATTGTCCCTGTCTTAAAGTTTTAATGGCGCAATTGGGGTCGCTGGCAACAAGCATGCATGCTGATGCTTATCCTCAGAATGATTGGCTGCTCTCTCGTCCTCATTCAACTAAAAAAAATAAGTATTGCACCTAACTTCACGTCTCCTATAGATTTTCTAAATTGTATATAAATTTTTTTTTTGTCAGCTTTACTTTATATGCATATTATTTCATTTTCAATCAACCAGAAAATGATTTGGGGTGCTTTTTCAAATCCCTTCATGTTAGAAGGAAAGGTGAGAGAGAGGATTACTTTTCTAAGCTTTAAGAATTGTCTCTAATAATAAAGGCCTCAATCGTGGCTTGATGGCTTTTGGTGGCATGATAGTCTTGTCAAGCCCTATGGTGACGAAGTCCTTGACTCATTATTCCCCCACCATCACAAAAGAAGACAACATAAAAGCAATGTTGGTTCTAAAATTCCTTTACATTTATTATTATTCCAAGTTTAAATCAATACTTGTCATGAGCTAGAAAAGGACCACCACATATATATATATATATATATATATATATATATATAGCGAGTGTCACACGAGTCAATATGAACAAATTATCATTCAAGTCCAGTTCATATGAGCTTGAAGTTTAGAATTTAGGGTTTAGAGTTCATATTTTATAGAATACAATTTCCTTAGGCTAAAGCCCAAGGCACCATTCTAGGGTATTCCACACACTTCCGACTCATTAAGCTTTGGTTTTTAGTGATTCAAATTTGGAAGTAGAAGTAAGCTGGCGCTAAAAGTTTATACAACTATTGTATTCTAATCTATAACTTAAGGATATGATGTTCCAAATTCCCACGGATTCTGATTCTTTTTTGTTGCTTCGATTATAACATATGAGTTCTTTCATTTTCGCGTGTGAGTGTACGTGGTGCGCAAATTATTATCTTCAATTTCAACATTTACTAATATAAATAAACAACACGCATGGTGCCGAAAAAAGTAGTGTTCATATTGAGAATGTTTAAGATATTAAAATTGTATTAGGGTTTTCATTATGATTTTTTTTAGTACAAACCAATGTTCTAAATTAAAAATGAGGGGGATTTCTCACACATATGCATAACTAAGATGTCATGGCGTTAGCATATGAGACCTCTTGTTTGTAAATCAAGATCTTTTTTCACTGGGCTACACCCAATTGACAATAATGAATGGAATATTTTAGCCGAAATTACACCAATATCATATTTTTGTTCATCACTATTGATCTTATCTCGTCAACCAAATTTTAGCACCCCCAACATGAGACGTTTGACTATAATGAATTAATGCTTGAAATATTCGTTACATAGGGTCAATTAGCCTTCATTTCAATGAAAAGGCAATGCCGCGGTCCTTTGACTTGCAATCAGCCGTTAAATCTAATAAGAACCCCTTATATAGTTAGCTGTTGGAAGTCTAAAAGGTCGGCTAAAATAAAAAGGTCAAATAAGATGTTAATTAATTAATCAATATAATAATCTGATCCGATGACATCGCTAATTACTTAATAAGAAGGGTAATGGAAAATTAAGCTACATTTTGGCCTTAATTTATATCTCGAACCTGCTAGAATAACTCTCTCTTTCAATAGACAAACACAATTTTTTAGAGAATTTCGGCGATACGATGAGAGAATTTCTTAAATACTACAAAAATGATATGAAGGGGGCTTAACACTTGACTCCAAGTACAACCATCTCAATAAGAACGTCTTTAATCATATCAGAGGGACTTCAAACCACTCAAAAACATCTAGGCTAAACGCATTTCAACTAGACTAAACATATAGACAGCACACAGAGTTTGATAATCTTCTCTATGGTTTTTGGCCCTAGCTTCCAACTAATCCCACTTAATGTTGTGAATATGTGACACAAAAAGGGAAAAGTTTAGGGATAAATAATTGACGTACGTACCTTTTTGGTTGATTCATTTCTGTATGCCAACAAAAAGAAAAGTTAATCCCATTCAAAATGATGTAAAGTTTAATGGTTTTTCTAAATTGGACGCGTACTTTCTACAACTCTTTCTTTATCGTCACGACATTTCCTACAGAAATATGATTAGAAAATAATGAATATATAGATGTTATTTTATTGACCAAAAAGTATTATTAGAGGATCAATCTACACTTCGTCCAACAAAAAAAAAGAGGATCGATCTACACCATACAAGAAGTTGTGCATTTCCCTAATTTTACCAGCCAAGTCCTTTTTTTTTCTTTTCTTTTTAAACACCAGACAGGTCCTTTCTCTATCAGAAAAGCAAGCATTTCAAAATCGAAAATGCGAAAATGCGAAAATGAAATATTTTTGTAATTAATAAGAGTCCCCCACCACCAAAGCCCCACATTTTATTAACGGAGTCATATGCTTAAATTATATCCTCATGTCACTTTTAATGTCGGTCGGTCCTTTTGTTTTTTGTTTTTGCTACCGTCCTAATTCCTATTATAAACTACATAGAAAATTGGATTGTGAATGATTAAAAAGAAAACTTTTAATAACATCCAAAAAAAATCATCACATACCTTCAATCAAGTTGATTTGAGAGAATATGCTTTCCGAGTTTGAATCCATACACGTAATTTAAATTATATTAAAATAGATTATCGTTACATAAAAAGAGTGAAATGTGTTGACCAAAAAAAATGCGTGAATGATTATTTTTCTTGAAATGCCAAAAACAACTCTATAAAAAAAAACCTCAGGTAGTAAATGTGCTGATGTTGTGCAATTAAATATAATTCAGATTCGGATATAAATCCCATATTAATTAAACCAAAGAAATCAACAATCGAACCAAGTGGCCTCGTCTGTGCCACAAACTAAAATATATTTTGCAATATAAAGGGAAGATTTAATATCATCATTAATATAAACGTAAACGTTTTAAAAATACAAAATAAAAAATTAATTAGCAGAAACTTTAATCATATTGAACCACCAACATCTGAACCGGCTCCACCAGCTGGCCGGCCGGCCGGTCGGTCGGTCTATCTCTATTCCATCCCCTACTAAAAACTAAAACCCATAATAAAACCAAAATTCCATAACTACCTACTCGTAATTATATTTACTTCTCTTATAACCTTTGCCCCTTATTATTTACAATTTGTTGTAATTCCGATTTTGCCCCTCTATTTAACGTAAACTTAATTTTTAATTTTATCTTCGTCAGCCAACCACCGTTCCATCGGTTCAGCACTCTACATCACCGAACAACCATTTGGATTCTCGTCGCTGAACATCTGGGGAGCAGGGTAGTGTTCCATCGGCACAGCGTAGCCTTGGCTCGAAGAGCCTTGGCTAACATGCGCCTGGTGCGCTTGGGCCTCCATGACGAACTTGTTGTGGTTGTATACGTGTCCTTCGTCGTACCAATAGTAACTGGGAGGAGGGTAAGGGTACCCAGAATACTCCATCTTGTTCACCTCCACCTTGGGGGCTCCGCCGCCGGGTGCGGCGGCGACAACCTCTTTCTTCTCGCCTCCACCGGCGGCAGCTTCTTTCTCCTTCTTCTCGCCGCCTGCAGCTTCTTTCTCCTTCTTCTCGCCTCCGGCTGCCGCGTCTTTTGGCTTAGCGGCGGCGCCATCATCTTTCTTGGGTGGGACCACTTCGACGGCCCTCCTGAACTTCTCTCTGAGGTAGGGGACGAGTTCTTTAGCGTCCATGAAGCCCTTCACCGTTACAATGTCTTTGGGTGCGTCAAAACTCACCGAATTAACACCTGCCAACAACAAAATGCACTTCTTTAGATATGAAAATGACAAAATTACCACTTGGAAATACACATGTGAACTTAATTTTTACTGAGCGAATATACCCGTACGGCTTTATATTTCTATTAATTTTGACTAATTTGTCTTCTTATGCAATTTATTAAAATATTAATTAAGGTTTAAGAAGCGTGGTGCCGGTAGGGTGCTTGCATCATCCTTGATTAATTAATTTAATCCAAATTATATATGCATATATATTATTAATAAAATCTTGCGAAGTTTCGAGAATTGAGATCGTCTCTCACCTTTGAACTTGGAGATTTTACTCTTCATCTTCTGCATGCACCCGTCGCAATGCAATCTAATCTTCATGACCACAGTGCTCTGAAACCACCCAACAAAAGAAAAGAATTAGCAACGAAAATACAACCAGATTAAAATACGAAATAAATGCGAAAATTCACTATTGACTGTACCAAAAAAATTTATATTATACCGATGTGCGATCTGTGACTGTGTATTATAATACGGGTGACGACGAGTTGATATATCTTGATTTTAAACAAGAATATCGATAAATATTCGTTTATATTATATTACGTAAATAAATTAAACTACCTGACCGTAATTTACTAAACAAGTACCAATCAGCTAAAATGCATCGCAAATTATAGATGAGGTTGAGGTTTACCTCTTTGGGTGTCTCTTTGGGCTTTTTCTCCTCAGCCGGCTTTTTCACCTCAGCCGGCTTTTTCTCTTCTGTCTTCTTCTCAGCCTTTACCTCTGCAGCAGCTGGCTTTTTATCTCCACCGCCATCTTTTTTGGGCTGAGGAGAAATGAGATCTACCTTCTTCTTGATCTTCTGTTCCAGTTTCTCTTTCAGCCCGGCGGGGTCCACTTTCCCGGTCACAGTCAGTTTGTTGGCTGCACACTCCGTCTTCACTTGTTCAACGCCTAATTTAATTCACAAAAAGATCCACCCAATTAGACAACAATTATTAGGGACCGTGTTTTGTACGTAAAGATTGTTTTAGCCCAACTAATCAAGCTTAAACTACACGACGGAAAATGCATGAACGCAATTAAAGTCAAAATTCTTAAGTGTTTTCCGCACCCAAAAGCCCAAAATCTAATCCAAATTTAATAGCCCCTTCCCAATTCCCATCCTATAATTTTGGACCATTTTTTGGGTCCCCAATTTTCAACGGTAAAAATCTCTGAGCCGGAACACTGAATGCGGATTTGATTCCGGTGAACTTTGTAAAATCCGAAAAACAAAACCCCATTGAAAAAAGCGAAAATCGGAAAAACCCAGAAGCCCAGAATTCTCATGTGATTGAAATTTGATATGAAATTGGTGAAGCTGTACCTGGGAAATTCTTAACAGCTCGTTTGATTTTCTTGGCGCACCCCTCGCAATGCATTTCGGTCTTCAAAACGACGGTGAGCGAGCCGTCGTCCTTCTTGGCGCCGGCGTCGGCTGCGGCGGGCTTCTTCTGGCCCTCATTCTTTGCATCTTCCTTTTTCTGCGACAACAAATAAACCGTCGTTAAAACAGAGAACTTGGGCGGAAATAATTTTTAGCTACGAAGAAGAATGTACAAATTTTGGTTTTTACTCACCTCACCCATGGTGTTGGTGTGGGTATACAAGAAATGAATATGAAGAGCTTTTTCTTTTTTTGGGTTGGTAAATTGGTGAAATGAAGAATTAAGAATGAGGAGGTGAGGTGGGAGATTTATAGGGAGAGGTGGGTTTGTTGAAGCTGACGTGGAATTTCCAAAATTATTTATGGATGGTTATGTATGTATGGGTGATTATGTATGTTATATATGTGTTGTGGTGGGTATACCGTATACCGTATACTTATTTAATATGTTTTAATGGTGGGGGTAGGGGTGGGGGCATTGAGGGGTGTAGTCAGCACAGATGGGCTGTGGCACTGCGGGCTTCGTAGATTGCCGCCGCGTTGGACTAATGGGTGTCGGAAACGACGGCATCCAGACAAGTCAGCTAATTGTGACTAGATCCTGACGTGTCTTTAATCAACCTCCTTCCTTCTTCTCGGTGAATTAATTAAATGAAAATAGAAATATGGTGAGGTAATAGTTTTTCTACCAGAAATATGGTGAATTGATAGTTTCATTAGCCATAAGGTTTCTAACTCAAATAATTAAGAGTTTCACCCGATGTTTTATGTTCAAATTCCCCATCGTGCAATATTGACCTCCACTAACCAATTTTTGTATTCATAATGAGGGACAATATCTTAGTAAAAGACTGAATTTGTTATCTCATATTTACTTTTCGTGAAAAAATACCAGTTGAAGCAGAGGATAAAAATCCTTTCTGGACGGTTATTATTAAGGTTCGTTTTTCATTTTAAATGAGAAAGGGAATTTGAATTCGTGGGCGAACTAACCAAAATACTGTTCTGAAAAATTGATCTAACTCAACTCTGCATTATAAGTTGGTCGTTGACATTTCCAATTACCCCAATAGTAGAGTAGTCTTTGCAAATACCAATTTGAGTGGTGTATGTTGGAAAGAGCACCTCCTATTGGCCTCTTGGGTAGCCACTTATTTGTTTATTTTAAAAACATATACTACTACTATTAGCAGCGGAACTCAGGAATTTTTCAGCGGATGTGCAAATTTTAAAAGCTAAGAACTCCCAAAAAAAAAAAAAAAAGACTACTAAAAATCTTTATAATTTAAACAATACTAATGTTATTCATAATTAATTGAAAAAAAAAATAACATTACAATTAACCTACAATTGTTCCTCGAGTTTGCTATTGATCTTACTAATACAGGGAGAGCTAAATAAGCAATTTTTTTTTTTTTTTAAAGAATAAGCAAAATCAACGTTTGCTCAAGAAAATATATATATGCATCTGACTTACTTTGGATTGGCGTACTCAAGAAGGAAAAGAAAAACATAGGATTCTTGTGATGCATACACACTTTGATGAAATTGGGTGATGTTAAATTGGTCTTTTATAGAGAGAATTTCTAATCCTACTTAATTAAGGAATTCTCAAAACCTAATTGAATAAAGAAAATAGCAGATTAAAACCCAAAGAAGCCCTTTCAAAAGCCCAAGAAAAAGCCTGAAAGCCCACAGCCCAAAATCGTCCTTGCTTCTTCACATGCTGGAAGGCGTTTTTTCAAATCCACCTACTTCAGTAAATTCGAATGTTTACAGCGTATAGCCGCTTGGCTACACTCTTGAAAAGGAGCTGAATGTTTACAGCGTATAGCCGCTCGGCTATACTCTTGCTTTTAGTAAAATGAAAACAGGAGCGCGCACAGCAGCAGCGCAAGTTCTCTTGGGCATTTCGTCGAACAGCTTCTGTGCGTTGATGGTCTGGAGCAGAGGTGCAACTCCAGCTGCTGTAATGGACTTTTCCGGCGACCGGAGGTGCAGGTGCACCTCCTTGCGCCTGCACAGGTCCGCCACTGACTACTAGTATAGGGAGTTTCAATCAGAAAAGGCTGCGTTGAATTATCATCGCTCAATTGTGTCTAGGCATGGACTTGCCCGTGATGCGCAGGTCTCAGCGTCCTCACGTTTTTTCTTATCTTTACTATATATTCCTATTATTGAATTCGCTTTAAAATATTTTATGACGAATGCAATGTTGTCTCGGGAAGGCTCACAGACAGACGCATACTATTTTTAGAGTTGAAAGTTTAGGCAGCTTTGACAACTCAATGGCCATTACAATTCCATTTGAGTGGGGGCCTTTCACTGTATAGCTCTTCAATCTCATCACCTCTCTAACCAATAAAATCTGAACTAGGGTTGAAACTAATCTTTTTCAGCATCATATGCAATTATGCATGTATTGACCAAACCCTAATCGATCGATTGATGATCCAATTGCGTATTGGGTCGCATTTTGTTTCGGCTCCGCCATCAACATCAAAACGGCAATGCCCCCAATTATGTATATGGGTTTCTAAGTGCTAACTGAAACCCCACAAAAACAATACCCTTTAAACAGAGCCGGCCTTGGGCCAGGCCTACCAGGGCCCACAGCTGAGGGGGGCCCAAATTTTTGTTTAAGCTTATGTATATATGTGTATAAAAAAACAAAAACAAAAGAAGTGCGCATGTACCTATCAATGAAAAGGAAAGCCAATCAATCACAATCAGTCTTTTATATACTCAATCTCCAGAAGAAACGTAATGAGTAAGAAAGTCTCATATTAATTATACAATATAATATAAAACAAATAAATAAATTATTGAAATCTTACTTGCAGACCACCATGACTCAAGATAGGCTAAATGGATTAGCGATATTATGCATTGAAAAGGATATGTTAGAAAACATTAAATATGATAGTATAATTGATGATTTTGCATCTAAAAGTGCAACAATAAGACATTTTAAATGATGTTTTGTGGTTCATATTTCATTGCTATTTTTATTTTGTAGATACAGGTGATGATTATTTGCTTCGATTAATTGTGGAGGATGAAAAGAAGATTGATCAAATCAAGAAATGCTTATGGAGATTCGGGAGGAAGCATGTAGACTAAAATATGTAGTTTTCGTTTTTTAATGCAATGTTTACAATCCGAGGTACTCTTTTTCCTTCGTTTGGGGTTTTGTCCCATTGGGTTTTCCCCAAATAAGGTTTTAATGAGGCCCCAAAGTGTTCTTCCTTATCATTTGTAAATTCTTATAATTTTAATAAAATTAATTAATTGATATATCTTATAAATTTAAAGAAAATTGGGAGAGAATTTCAGAGAATATGATATAGAGAAAAGAGCTAGGAATGTGCTCTTGGAACCGTTGTTCTTCTATCTTCTTATTCATCTTTGAAGCTTATTTATAGGCATAAGTAATATATAAAATAATAAATATAGTGGTATAGTGGTAGGCTTATACATTATAGAATAGAAGTTGGGGTGAGTCAATGGAGCATTTACATAGGTGTGGTAAGCATCCATTCCGTATAATGTTATAACAATATATTTTTTTAAAAATTTGTATAAAGGGTACACTTGAGAAAATTTGCCCTGGGCCTTAAAAAAACCCAGGACCGGCTCTGCCTTTAAAGCATAGTGACAATTTTGCAAAAGAGAGGGATGTGTTTGACTCTGTGTGGATGCCAACAAAGTTAGCTAAGCAATGATGGAACAAATCATAGGCTTCAAATTCGAACGTCCAAGAAGGTCAAAAAAATTGTTGAAATATATCTTGGGGACATTTTGGAATGGAAATTTGACGAGGAAGGTTAGGCATTGTGAGTTGGGAAGATGTTAAAAGCTTTGGCTCTTGTGTGTGTTTGCCGTGTAGGGGTTTGAAGACGGTGGGAAATATGTTTGGCATCTTCTGCTAGCTGTGAAGAAAAGCTATGGGAACACCGTACGTGCGCCGATACCAAAGAAAGAGATGCCTCTTTGGGACATCAGACCTAATTGGAAATTTGGAATGATATAGAGAGAGAGAGACATCACGACACAAGAGCATGAATAAAATAATTAACATGCATATAACGATAAAAATAATGTGTTGTATGCGGCAAGTAGTAGTCATCTTGTTTTCAACTTTCAGGATAATGTGTATTATAAATTTTGCTAAAACATAGAGAATATTGAGAGAAGTGAGTGGAAAGTGTAGAGAGAATGAGAGTTGTAGAATATTTTCTGATTTTCACTTATGTTTCATTACTTACAATCAACACATATATATACAAATTCCTAAGATATTAGTCAAGCCCCCCAAGTTAGGCAACCAAACTAATTAGGCAACCAACCTAGTCAAGCCCCCCAAATATTGTAGGTGCCAAACATAGTAGGTGCCAAACATTAATTGACTACATAATTAACACATTTATTGACTACATAATTAACACTCCCTCTCAAGTTGGTGCATAGATATCACCAATGCCCAACTTGCCAAGAGAGTTGTGGAAAGCTATAACAAGAGACTTCTTTCATTAATATGTCTGCATCGAGCTTCTTCTTAATAAAATGTCGATCCACTTCAACATGCCCCCTCACGTAGGACCACTATATGGTGGGCCACACGTGGAGCAAAGGTCACATCGAGGTTAATCATTTCGGTCTGTCGGTGGCAACACCAAATCCAAGTGCAGCCGGTTGGTCGGTAGATCACATAAACCATGCGAACAAGGCAAAGGCAAAGCAAAGAACACAGAAACCCTGTGAACACGGTAAGACACAGAAACCCTGTGAACACGGCAAGGTAAGGTAAAGGACACAGAAACCCTGTGAACACGGCAAAGGTAAGGTAAAGGACACAGAAACCCTGTGAACACGGCAAGTTAAGGTAAAGGACACAGAAACCCTGTGAACACGGCAAGGACACAGAAACCCTGTGAACACGGCAAAGGTAAGGTAAAGGAAACCCAAGAAAAGGCAAGGCAAACCAAACCCAAAATAATAGGATAAGGCAAGGTAAAGCAAATGCAAGGTCAACGGGCATGACCACATCGGAAACACACCGGTAAAGGTAAGAACACGGTAGAAGCAACAACAACACTGTCCTCAACAAGAAACAACAACATCGAGGCGCAAGAGCAATCCTGGTACCAGGCAAGAGAGGATAAGCCACTGGCACCGGCAAGAGCAGGATAAGCTACTGGCACCGGCAAGACAAGGCAGAGCAGACAACTGTGGAGGAGCAACAGGAGAGGCAACTTCTCTTCACTCCCCATCTCCCCCTGAAGAGAAGGGGTCGATGGAGCCATATGATCAGTGGCACTGGCACCAGTGAGAGAAATCTAAGACACTGGCACCAAGCATGAGCAATATAGTAGGCAGCAACAACAATACTAGCAGCATCACAAATACTTCCATGATTTCAGACACAACTTCTCTTCACTCCTCCTCTCCCCCTGAAGAGAAGAGGTTGTCAGAACCATAAGCAGTGACACTTGAGAAACGGAAGCTGACTGAAGCTAGATGTAGAAGAATCAGTCATGGCAGATATGTAACTGAATTGCAGGCAGCGGAATAGATGGGCGCAGTGTCACTCCCCCTCAAATCCGACAACGTATGAGAGTCGAGATTTGGAGAAAGCAACACCGGTAATGACAATAAAGTTGCATCTATCTCCCCCTCAAATCTGACACTGGTAGAGGGTCGAGATTTGGAAGAAGAGAAAATGAAATAATAGTAAAGAGATTCAAACATGTCAGTCTCCGTGGCAGAAACAAATTAATGCAAGGAAAGGTGGAATGGAGATGGGCAGCCGACAACTGGAGAAAAGGAATAAAAGATGGAGTGGAGTCTGCAACAACCCAAAAAGAAAGAAGAAATAAAAATGAATGAAGGTGGATGACATGCGTATGCACACATAGAGAGAAAGGGACAAATATTGTATAGATAGGGTAGGTGATGTTGACAAGTGTAAGAGGTGTTGAAACGGAAGAGGCATATGGTGCAAAACAAGTCCAATAAAATAAAGGGAAAAGGAAGCCAAGTTATTGGCGTAAAAAGAGAAAAGGTAGCAAAGAAAAGATTTTCACATATATATATATATATATATATATATATGGGTAGACAGAAAACTTTGATACCCACCAAAACATTAGGCACAAATGTGGTGTGCATGAGAACGAAGAGATGAGGAGAAAACACCTTCACTTGGGTAACACAGAGAAAAGTGTAAGTCAACAAGGGAGAAGAAATATACCAGACAAAAATGGGATGGAAATAGAGTGGAAGAAATAATTTAAGGAAATAAAGGGGAATAAAGTAAGAAGTATGTGATAGGTGGTGAGAAAAGAAACCATAAATAAGAAAACACAAGAGAGCTCGTTAGAGCTTGAGAGATGATGCAAACACCAGAGTGGCTGTGCAAAGGGAACATCGGTAGTAGAAAAAGTCTGGCAGGGGCAGAGACAAGGCCGAGTAGGAAAAGGCTCAGCGAGCAGTGACGAGGCTCGCGGAGGAAAGGAAATGGCTCGGTGAACGATGACGAGGCTCACTGAGGAGGAAAGAGATCATGGTGATCAAGAGACGTACTGCCCAAAGGAAACAAATTAGGCCATCATAGCCAAGGGACTTATTGCCCCTAAAAGAGAGGAAATTTAATAGAAATAAGGGAATTTACAGCAACATGAAAAAATGCCAACGACTCTCAATTTGATAGAGGATCTTAAGCTGGTACCATGCTAAAACATAGAGAATATTGAGAGAAGTGAGTGGAAAGTGTAGAGAGAATGAGAGTTGTATAATATTTTCTGATTTTCACTTATGTTTCATTACTTACAATCAACACATATATATACAAATTCCTAAGATATTAGTCAAGCCCCCCAAGTTAGGCAACCAAACTAATTAGGCAACCAACCTAGTCAAGCCCCCCAAATATTGTAGGTGCCAAACATAGTAGGTGCCAAACATTAATTGACTACATAATTAACACATTTATTGACTACATAATTAACAAATTTCTACATGAAAAAACCGAAAAAAGTTCCTCAATTTTTTGCTAGTGAACGTGAGTTTAAATTCACAAAAATGTAATAATTTGAGTCAACCACACATGAAATAACACAAAAATGTAAAATAGGATTTGTTCCTCTAGTTGGGTCAAGCTAATTTCATTTTGCAAAGAATTGATGAAATGGTATTTTATTTGTAAGCATGGCGGCAGGACTCAGGAGGCAATTGTGATGATGAGTGCCGTTATTCATGAGGAAACGTTAAAAATTAATTAAAATATTATCAAACAAATGGGTCAGTGCATATGTATGCAGTTGGATAAATTTGGATGCACATGTGTGATCCAGAAACCAAAAGAAAAAAACATAAAAAAATAGATGCGTGATAAACATGAACTTTGATATATTTCGAATTTTATATACATCTGGGTAGGCTCAAAATAATAAGTATAAGCATAAATATCCATGGATTTTAAAACAATTCAAAACCAGCAAAAGGAAACTTTAGTAAATGTGTTTCTGTGGAAGATAAAGAATCAGAAGGAATATTTATACCTGTTGTGGGCACTACTAATCTCATCAACCATGAAATATATTTGGTTAGAAATGGATGGCGTGTTGCTTCTTTTGAGTAAACTTGTATTGGTAATCACTTTCGCATCATATAGGATCAAAGGATAACCCACCATTTCCATTTTGTCGGACAATCATGAAGGTTTTGACATCACTAATCAAGAAAAAGACATTGATTCAATTTTATAAGCAATCCACTTTTAAAATTTTTCAAGGTGTTTATGATTTTCTAACAGCAACTCTGCGAAACTTATAAACATTATTTAATATTGTCAGATGATGAATTTGAAATATACATTATGTATATGATTTAGGGCGAAATGTAAATTAAAGAGCACTACCCTTTACAAACATTACATAGTATTTTTCTTTTCATGTATTACATTAAAAAATTTGCGAAGCCACTTTCAGTCAGAGAAGGCATGTGACCCTTCGCATAAGGTGGCTCTACATGACCATGACGGAACATTACTCCTTTGTCACCTCTGGCTTGAAGTATCAAGAAAATTTCAGATGTAGTTTTGGTAAGCGCAGTGATTACGCCCGGGTTTTTATATTGGGCCAAAACACGGCCCATGGGTTCATACGTGATGCATTTATGGACTCACAACAAGAGCCCAACAAATATTCTCAACCTTTCAACCAGTTTGGGCCTTCACTATTCAAATTGGGCCCCCGCCAAATCGGTACTCCAACGTCTATCCCGTCGCGTTTCGCCTTTCAACTTCAACATCTTCCTCTGCGTTCAGCAAAACCGAACAAAAACCCCACTGTAACCAAAAAGACCGTCGAGCCCTCATCAGCATCACCATGCTTTCCTCCGCAGTCTCTTCTTCCCTCCTTATCTTACACAAGCCCTTTGCTCGCGTTATCAGATTCCCCATCCCCAAGCTCCCTCTCTCTCCAAACCCTAGACCCCTCTCTTCTCTCTCACCCGCCGCTTCTGCTCTCACCCCCAATGCCGTCGGCGCCGGCGGTCGCGCCGGAGCTCTATCTCCGGCGCCGATCACCGAAGAGCTCCAGAAGATCGACGTCAACCCTCCCAAGGGCACCAGGGACTTCCCGCCCGAAGATATGCGGCTCCGCAACTGGCTCTTCTACCATTTCAGAGAGGTCTCGCGGTTGTTTGGCTTCGAAGAGGTCGACTTTCCAGTTCTCGAGTCCGAGGCTCTGTATATTAGAAAATCAGGAGAGGAAATTCGAGACCAGGTTTTTTATAGCTCTTCTTTTACTCGCATTGCGTCAATTGTAAATACGTACATGTACTTACATTGCAATGTGTTGTATTGTGCAGCTATATTGCTTCGAAGACCGAGGTAATCGTCGAGTTGCATTGAGGCCTGAGCTCACTCCTTCTTTGGCAAGACTGGTGATACAGAAAGGGTACTGAAATTCTGATTCTGCTGAGCATTTTCATGTTCTTGTTGCTAATTAAAGACTTGGCTGTATAATGTATATCTGTATGTTTACTCGTGATTTTTTTATATCCAGGTACAGATGCCAGAAATTTTGATTCCCGTGTTTTTTTCTGTCCAGAAAATCTCTATCCCTTCCATTGAAATGGTTTGCCGTGGGGCAGTGTTGGCGGTATGAGAGGATGACGAGGGGGAGGCGTAGGGAGCATTACCAGTGGAATATGGACATTATTGGTGTACCTGAAGTTACGGTATAGAGCTGAAATTTTTTATAATCCATGCAATACTATATTTGATACTGAAATTTTTGGTACGGGAAAAGATAATCCATGCTAACTAGTATTGCATGCTTATATGATTCTGATTTTTTTATTTTTTTTTAATGATTTTGGCACATTGTTGTATTTGATTGTATTATGTTATATGCATTTCCCTAACAAGCTTGGATTTTTTTTTCTCTCCATGTTCTAGGCTGAAGCAGAACTTATTTCTTCAATTGTCACTTTCTTCAAGCGATTAGGAATTACTGCATCAGATGTTGGATTTAAGGTTTCAAGTCGAAAGGTGTGGATGGTTTTTCCTTGCATGAACGTAGACAATCAGATTCAAAGGTCTTCATAACATTTGTCTTTCTGATATTGTTCGTCTATCTGTGGGAGGTCTTTTTCCAAAGGCTTTGTATTGCCACATGCTTCTCAAGGCCACTGTTTGTTTCATTAAAATGAGTTTTGAGGATTTTTTTTTGCTATAGTTTATGACTACTAGTCTACCTTGTTAATCTTTTAAGTTTTAAGAGACATTTGATCCACACTCATCCTCACATTAGAACTCTTGTTTTATTAATGATTTTTGGAAACCAGGGCAGATGATTCTTCTACTTTTCTTACATTACAGGTTTTGCAAGAAGTATTAAGGCATTACTCCATACCCGAAGCTTTATTTGGCAAGGTTTGCATCATCATTGACAAGGTAAATTGTGCAAGGTTGCAAGTTTTGGATTGCATCTGAATCTGTTGTAGTTTTGTACTTTATTGTTCTTGAAAAAAAATCTGATGTGAATGCCATGATGACCAGTATTGTAGTTTGGTTTAATAATTTATTGTTGAAAAATAATTAGATTACAATCATGTTATTTAGTTTGTTAGGTTCTTTTTAAGTAGAAATTCTTTCTTCAATTGATTCTAGGTTTCCCACATGTAAACCTAACAAATCAGTTCATTGCTAGTAACTTTTTTTAGTAGGACATTTTTTATAGTTCATGTTGATTCATTGAAGTTCTTTTGACATGCATTAGTTGTAGCAAGAGAACTTCAACGAATCAACATGAACTATAAAAAATGTCCTACTAAAAAAAGTTACTAGCAATGAACTGTATGTGTGTATCTGCGTGCATCCGCTATTGTTATGGTCCTTGAACTTTGTATGCATTTTGGATTTAGAATCTAACCTTACTATGTGTCTGATAGCACAATGAATATTATATTTTTCTCATTTTCTTATACATAACCATATACGGTAATGAGAATGTAGGTTTTGTTTATAGGTTTCTAATCCTTTTTCTGTGATTTAATTATGAACAGATAGAGAAGATTCCAGTGGATGATATAAAAAACGAGTTGAAATCTGCTGGTGTATCAGAAGAGGCTATTGAGCAGTTATTGCAAGTTCTTTCCATAAAGTCTTTGACAAAGTTGGAAGGTTGGTCTTATCGATATTGATTCAGAAACTATTTAGATAATATATTTTTTGGCTATACAAGTTACATGAGCATGCATGAGTTAAAATGTGTCTTGATACTAGATCTATTGATGGTTGAGGAACATAATGTGAAGGGTGATAAGATAATGTGAGGTAATACAGATAGCTTGAACATGATAAAAGCTTAGCTAGGCTTTTGTATCTTAGCAAAAGGTGAAGGGTGATAAGATAATGTGAGGTAATACAGATAGCTTGAACATGATAAAAGCTTAGCTAGGCTTTTGTATCTTAGCAAAAGGTGAAGGGTGATAAGATAATGTGAGGTAATACAGATAGCTTGAACATGGTAAAGGCTTAGCTAGGCCTTTGTATGTAGAAAAAGGTGGAGAAATACCAATAGGTGACAAAACAAGGAAAACTTAATTAAGGGGTTGCCTTTGTAGGAATTGAAGAAGAGTGAAAAAATAAATAGACAATTTTGTTGTGGAATGGTGATGTTGAGATCAAAAGTTGGTAGTTATTTGTAGAACAGAGAAAAGTAAACTAAAGTTCAAACTTGAAAGTGGTAAGGTACGGTTTGAGGAGGTGGGTTCAGATTTTTAGTTTATATAAGTTGCGGTGACAATAATAAATTAGTTTCTTATTTGTTTCAAAAATTTGTTGAGGAGGAAGGTGCTTTTGGTAATCGTTCATTAGTGCTGGTTTAAAAGTTCTCTTTATTGTGTAACCCGAAAAAAATTATCTATTTTTTGCAGTGAGAGATGATGTAACTCTTACTTAGTATGCATTCCATGTTTTTCTTATGTAGAGATACTTGGAGATGCTGGTGAAGCAGTTGCTGATCTGAAACAGCTATTCTCTCTTGCTGAGAAATTTGGTTATTCTGAATGGATTCAGTTTGATGCTTCTATTGTTCGTGGCCTTGCCTACTATACTGGTATTGTCTTCGAGGTTAGATTTTCCATGTTGCTTTCCCCCTATACTTTTTAATTGCAGATATCAGTCATACTAATAGAATCAAGTTAAAACATTTTTTCCATTTTCTTTAGTTGTTCTGTTGCTCTTGGGGACTGATGACTTTCCTGTATAGTCTGGTACATACCTTTATGAGTGTAAATAATGTCCTGGGCCTGGGGATCATATTTGTTACCACACTTCTATTTCAGGCATCACTCTAGCATGAGGATGTAATTTATAGATATTATCTTCCTGTAAGTCTATACAATTATAGAGTTTGGAATACTGAGCTGAGGCATGGCCTGTGAGCAAAACATTAGTAGCATTGTTATTAGATATTGCAGTAGAGTATTTTAGGTGTTCTGTAAGTTGGTTATGATGCTTTCATCCCTTATGCATGAAACAACTGGCATGTGACATGCCGTGTGATGTGAAAACTTGTGCCACTAAAATTTATGATATAGAAAATGCTTTCAATTCTGCACTAATGTGCCTACATGTAAGAACAAACTTTGTGCTGTAGATAGAAAAAAAGGGCAACAGCTTTTGGCTGTGCATGATTACTTAATCTGTTCATGAATATTAGATCTCCCTTGCGTGTAAAGAAAATTGCTGCGGGTTTCTTCACTGTTGAACACAGTCCCTAAATGATCAATTTTATTTTCAGGGTTTTGATAGAGGAGGAAAGTTGCGAGCCATTTGTGGTGGTGGGCGATATGACCACTTGCTTTCTACTTTTGGTGGTGATGACATTCCTGCTAGTGGCTTTGGATTTGGTGATGCTGTCATAGTGGAAGTGAGTTTCAACTTATTTATTTCCTATTCCTTGCTTTATGAAGCCACTTTCTATTACATTTAAGTTTTCTTGTTGAAGCACAATATGTGCTTATGATTGGGATAAGTACTTCTAGTACTTAAATATACTTCATTTTTGGCTCCTAGAATTTTCGTTTGGTTTATCGTTTATTTGACATTTTGGTGTTGGGATTACAGTTGCTAAAGGAGAAGGGTCTTCTGCCAGAACTCAGCCTGCAAGTAGAAAACATTGTGTGTGCTCTGGATCCTGGACTTCAAGGAGCCGCTGCCACAGTTGCCACCATACTCAGGGGAAAAGGTCAAAGTGTTGATTTAGTCTTGGAGAACAAACCGCTCAAATGGTATTTGCCACCATCTTATTAGGTGCTTGCAAATTTCTATTTCAATCACTCTGTTTCTAATATGTTATATTTCCATGGGTTGAATTTGATCTATGTCAGGGTATTCAAGCGTGCAGCAAGAATAAATGCTAATAGGTTGATATTGGTGGGAGATTCAGAGTGGCAAAGGGGTATGGTGGGTGTGAAAATCCTTTCTTCTGGTGAACAACATGAGATCAAACTTGATGAACTCGAGTGATAAGAATTGATTATTTAGAGGTTGTACTCTATTTGTTTTTGTTTTTTTTATAGGTAGGTTCACCTCATTATTGTCCCCCATTTATGTGCTTACACAATTTTTTTTGTCAAAATAGTAATGAAATTACTGATTTTTGTCTTATTGATCTCAGTAAAGCTTGTGCAACCATTTGTCTACTGTTCTATTTATTAATTTGCTCGTTCTGTAGCCTTTTCATGTCAATTTGAGACCATACTAAGACGTTATGAAAATTAGCCCAATCTTGTGCGAAGTACAAACAAATGATCTTTCCAAAATAGCAAGTTGTAGATAGCTCAATACGGCATAACCATTCCTATTATCAGCTCCAATACATGGATCCTATTTCAAGATGACCTTAGACAAGACTAATAGCGGTAGTTAACCTTTTAGCAATGCTGTCCAAGATCTTACCTGACTGTTGTGTGCTGCTGATCGAAACCTTCTTTGATAGTTAATGAGAACATGTGATATTTTGACAACTGATATTGTGCTTAAACTATTTTGTAATGGACATGAAAGATTAATTTGTCTTGTTTGTACTTATGTAAGGTTTTCTTAGCCCTTTCATTTCCGGTAAATTTTTGGTTTGAGTGCTGTCCCTGGTTGAAAAGAGTGCACATTTGCTGCTTTTTGGTTTGCTTTATAGGCGATCACATTTTAATTTTCACCTAAAAGAAAAATTGGATAGTTAGCTATGTGAAAAATTAAGATGTGTTTCACCAATTCGAAGCTGGTTTCTTTGATGCATTGACATTACTTTTTTGCATCATGTATTTACAAGCTTCTCAGTCACAACACATCCATTGGCACGATTCAACTCTAGGAGTCACATGATTGCCACTTTGGTTTGATGGGTGGACATGACATTCTTGAATACTACCCAGAATACAAGAAGATGAAGGGACTGCATCATACACAGGGATTTTCTCTAAATTCAAATTTTTGAAAGACAAGAAAATGAAGAGAACTTTGTGTTTATGTGAAAGAATTTCTGCTATCTTGGAGTGCAGATTGTGTTTAGAATGGCAGTGGTTGCTAGGATGCAAATGGAAATCGGCTTCGCGAGTTGGATTTCTGGAACTAAAAACACTTGCTGGTATAACAATGTAGTAGAAGAAGAATGCGACCCAGTGTGTCTTCCTCACGAAGAAGAAAGATGCAGATGACATGAAGTCTCTTACAGATTGACACTCTGCAGAATTGTGAAGGTACCATGTGATCTTATCTTTAAGATAACCAGTTTCTAAATTCAGTCATTTTGTTTTAACTTGGACTGGTCTATATTTGCTCTTTAAGAGAAATTTGAAATTGCTCATTTCACAGAGAATGATTTCTGTAGTCATTTTCCTAAAGAGATTTTCTGGGCCACATGATCATCGGTATTGTTGATATCAATATGCTTTGAAGTACTTGGGAGTTCATTTTTGACCCAACAATAAAGGAAGAGGATGGCGTGGGAGGAATTGATAAGTTAAAATTTAGAAAAGATGATTCAGGCAGAAAAAATTAGGAGGTCAGACGATGTGCTTATTGCCAAGTTCCCCAGAGTTCACCACAAAGACAAATTTTCAACTCTTTAGGCTTGCCCTAAGTGCAAGATCCATATCTTCCACTGTGATTTGGCTTTTCCATCCCCCAGCATCATTTATGGCTTGAAGTCATCAAAAACTGCCACAGTATAAAAGGTTAAGTCTAGAAATATTTGGTTTGAATCCTTACTGGTGTTCATTGTCATTAAGCCACTGTAAGAAATTCTCATCGTGGAACATGGAATGATTTTGGTTTTTATAATTGCAGTTCTTGTTCAGTTATGAATGCTACTGCGGTGAGAAAACTCGTTTCTTTTTCTTTGTTTGCATCTTTACAATCTAGTAATACAAGTATCCCAGTAAATGGTGCTATTGCCTATTTAACATTTGGGTTTTTGACTTTGAGGAAGTAGAAGAGGAAAAGTTGGTCACTGTTAAGACTTGAATTTGAAGTTACAAAAGGTAAGTGAGGAAATTTGCAGAGTACCTTTTTCTCCCATTTTCAGTCTATTGCTGTTGACCATTAAAAAAACAGCAATTTGTTGATAATATGCATGCACTGAAAGTAGATGCAGACATTAACTTGTAGCACATCTTCTGCCTTGTTGGTTTCCTGAAGAATGATGATTCATTATTGAAAGTTGTCAAGTATGGTCAATTGCATTCGGAAAATATCATGATTCTCAAGTTGTTTTTTTCTTCTTTGTGAAATGGTTCAAGGTTGCTGCATTCTTTTACCCCTATTATGAGATGGTTCTTTTGGGTCCATGATTCAAATCTAATACAATACTTGAGGGAGTGAGCTACAGCTTAGATGTCACTTTTAAAGTATGGTATTCTTTTGTGATGCTAGGCTTGGTGCTGCGCTAAACTGGATATTTTGTCAACTTGAGAGTTGATTTTTTTATCCTCTTGGCTCAGTTTTGCATTTAGCCAAGCTGCCAACATGACCCTCCATCGTCATCCATAACTTGAGAGCATATTTTTTACTCTCTGGTAGCCCTTCCTCCTCCATCATCACCATAATTCACATCTAGCCGCTTCTATGTTCGGTTGCCTTTTGTGCCTTGTGTTTTGTTCTGGTCTCTTTCTTTTTCTGTTTTTTCTGTCATTGTAGTGTCTCAATCCAGGGCAGAGTTAGCAATCAACTGACGGCCGTGAGTGTGACCGCATGGCTTCATTGGCTTGGCCACCGGTGTTTCAACCAAACAATAATTTATGACTTTTGCAATGCAATTTCACTTTTCTTTTTTTAGATGAAAAAAGAAAGAGACTCCCGAGGGTGAAAAAATGTTGAAAATGTGAAAACTATGGCAAGCCAAACCCTTTGAACTTCTTGTAGGTGAAAAAAAAAAAGTTGAGGGAGTTGTGTTGTGTCAGATGAAATGAGTGGACTGTGTGGAGGAGGAGACTGGAGGGTGTGGCCCGTGGTCCTGAGCTGAATAGCGGTAAATGGCCACGCGATGAAACACCATGGTCATTCTACTCTCTCTCATCACGAGCTTTGGAGTTGACGGGCATGAGCACGTTCACTATTGCCTCAAATCTCAATTCCCACGTGCCCCGTCGTTTAGATCACGTGGTCAGTGGTCAGTGGTCAGTGGTCAGTGCACGCTCTCTCTCTCTCTCTCTCTACGCACCTGTTCTCGTACAACTTACAAGCGAGATGCTTTTGCCAACCCAAGCCTTATGCTTACCCAGAAACAACCATCAATCAAATTACTGTATCTACAGTCGATTTTAAATTTACTGTCTCAATATTCTCTTCAACTTGCAATTTCTTCCACTTGATATATTCTCACAGCACGTTAATTGTATTGCATCCCTAAGGTCTCGTTTGGTGGGTAGGATAAGTAACATAATTAGATTTGTTTAATCCATTACCATGTTTGGAGCTAAAATATGACTGTGGATAGGATAAAAGATAATCTCACCATAATCCCATTATGTTTATTTTTGTAGGATAACTTATCCTACCAAGAAGATGAGATACATAATCCCACTACTCCAACCCCTTGACCTTGAACCTAAGATTCGGGAGTCACGGCACAAAAATTTGGGACACTAGTGCCAATAAAGAATACATCATTTCCAATCCAATGCAATTCAATTCTACCTCCTAATTCAATTCAATTCTAGCAACCAAACAAGCCTAAGAGTCCAAACAAAACCATGATTATCTCTAAGCTATTTTAGTCGTTTGTTTTACTTAATTCGGTTAATTGGAGTGCTTCGCACTTTTTGTAGGTACTAACTAGTACATGACCCAAGTGGATGAAAATGCTTCAAAAACACAACTTTATTGTCAAAGAAAGTCATTGGTTTCCAATTAATTTGTTATGTACATTTACTACCCTTGTTATAAACTCGATTACTAAAACCAAGTCGGCAAATCATGTGATTTGATACACGCGATAATGGGAAAGGGAAGAATCAAATACATAACTTTTAAGTGTATTCCAACGTCCCTCACCTAAATTGTCCTGTACTAATGCCCATGTTCAGGCCCAATGGTAATGGGTCTGAGGCTCTCGGTGTCGGGTTGGGTGGTCGATCTAGCGGTTTTGACTTTTGAGGCCCAATCTAATGTGGCTGAGAATTTCGATACAAAGATGAAAAGATAAACGACGACGAAGCAGAGCAGCAGACTCCATTAACACAAAAATGAAAGTTGGCAGCGGATTGGTGTACGGAGGACCTCGAGCCACCTCTGTTCTTCTTCGGCACAGTAGAGCTGGACCACGCTGCTCTTACTCCTCTGCCACTCCTGGTAACTTAAGGCTCTATTTGGCTTTGAATTATGGAAGTGCCTATTGATATAACTGTTTTAAAAGATTTGTGAACTGATTGTGGTGAAATTTTCAATTTACAGACCATGTGTCTTTCATTAAGGAGGTGGCAGCAACTCAGCCTCCACAGCATTTGAGCCAGTTGCTGACAATGCTAAAGACAAAAGGTGGGTCATTGCTTAAACCTCTGTTCAAGATTCATATTTCCATATTCAAGAACGTCTCTTTGTTGGGTATTATTCAATTCTTGTGTTTTGGAATTTGCATGTGTTGGTTGTTTTCTTCAATGTTTCCATTTTGGTTGTTCAGAGAGAACAATGTGACAATGTAATCTTTAAAAGGCAATGATTTGTTCTACAAATCTCGCCTAGTAGATTCTCAATCTCAAGATTATAGTTGCTGGGTTGTGGTGCCTTTGTGTTGAATGTTATGGCATTGCAAGAAAATGGATGAACTTTTGATGTATAATTTACAGTTATTATACATGATCCATGCTTTTTTTTTTTCTGCTCATCTTTGAAATAGTTGAAGCTTTAAGTAAATTCTCACATACATTGCTATGTAACAGGTGAATCTATTCTTTCTCCAGGAGCCAAGGAAGGGCTAATCCCCCTTGCCATACCACTAGCAAAAAATAGCTCAGGTATGGAAAAGCTTCGCCTCTATTTGGAATTGACGAATCCTCAAGAATTGACTTGTAGTTCAAGCTGTTCTAATTCTGTAAATATTTCTTTGCCAGTAGGTGCTGTAACTGCACTTCTCCGGTGGCCTACAGCTCCTCCAGGGTAAGTGTTTGGCCTGAACAATTTTGTTCCCTCTTTTAAAGCTTGATTCATCTAGTCCAATGCCTGCAGTATGGACATGCCAGTAGTCGAGGTCAGGAAGCATGGGGTGTGGCTTTTAGCCAAGAATGTGAGTAAAACATGCCAGTGTTCCTCATACATGGCCAAAATTTCATTGTAAATGCATTTTTGTACTGGTTATACAACTATTCTCACGGCAGACGTCCTATCTTTCATCCACAGGTGGACCAATTAATTCACAGAATCCTAGTTGAAGAAGATGCTAAAAACTCTGGAGAAAGCAATGAGGAGCTTTTTCATGCTTCTGCTGATGTTGGGGAGAAACTTTATAAAAAGGGTGACTTTGCCAAGTCGCAGATTTCAAAACTAGATATTTACCTTTTAAGAAAAGTACGAAAGAGATTTCTTCTTTGTTTAGCCTCCCAGTCCTCCTTTGGCTTTGTTTCCTTTCTTGTCAATTTTTGTTTTTTCAAAAAATGAAGCGGTTACAAATGGTTCATTTTCAGGTTGGTTTATTTCCAGATGTCTTGGAGCGCAAAGTGAAGTGGCATTTTGAGGAAGGGGACCATGTAAGATTCATCACCTGACTTTGCTTACTTCCTCTAAGCATCATTTTGTTAGTGTGTATTTGACAGTCTAATTACTGTATGTGCTTTTGAAAGGTATCGGCTTTGGTGACGGGAGAATTCTATACAAAGAAGGAGCATTTTCCTGGATTTGCACGGCCTTATGTATTCAATGCTGAGGTTTTGCTGAAGTTCGTAGGAAACTTGTCCAGTTACTTTCTACTAAACGTTTGTTGTGATTTAGTCAGTTGAATCACTTAAGTTCCATCTTCTAAGGAGCCCATGTGTAAATTTTACAGGGTTGGGCGTACTGTTGAAGCAAAAGATGCTGCTAGGGGAGCTCTAAAATCACCATGGTGGACTCTGGGTTGCAGCTACCAGGTTTCTACTTTCCTTGATCATTCCTAGATTGTCCCAGCCAACTTTCCTCTGCAAGAGTTCCTTTTATGACATTATGCAGTTGAATACTTATAATTCAGGAAGTTGCTGATATAGCACAATGGGAGGACGAGCAAATTGAGTACATTAAGGAGAAGGTGACTGACGAGGGAAGGCAAGCAGATCTTAAAAAGGGAAAGGCCCCAGCTCAGGTTTTTGAATCATTACTGCTTATGAACTCCCAAAAACAATTTGTTAAAATGATTTCTTATCATCGCAGTTCCATCATTTGCAGGTTGCATTGGATGAAGCGGCTTTTTTGTTGGATCTAGCTTCTATTGAAGGGACTTGGGATGACCATGTGGAGCAGGTTGCTGATTGTTACAGAGAGGCTGGCCTCACTGATATTGCAAGATTTGTACTATACAGAGATTGATAATGAAGATAAAGAGATTCATGTCACACCGAATATACAGCGTCGCAGAACCAGCTTCATGACTGCAGAGAATTTTTCTGCCGAGTGATTAATATGTGCACCGTCTTTCTGGATTTGTCTCTGTTACCTAATTTGTTGACTCATTGTTGGTACATAACATATCACTTTTTATTATTTTTCTTGTGAAGGCTGGTTGAATTCCAGCTGAGAGAGATTGCTGAGGCATTGGCCCATTATAGAAAGAGAAATGAAAAAGAAGTGTGAATTTTCTTAATCTGCTGTGATCCCCCTTCTGATGAAGGAGAGAGTGTTGTGTTAATGCTTGATGTTAAAACGGTCGTGCAGGAGTTTCTTTTTTGAAAATTTTGTTACATCCCCAGAATTCAATAGCTTTAGCCGGCCGCCAAGTTGTTCATCTATGTGGTAATGATTTGATCTGAAACACCAAATATGGGATATTTAGAATAAAAAAACCATATTTTATTCATGGGAAAAATACACGTGTACAAAACAGGGAATTACATGAAGGGGTATACAACATAACTACATATTCTCTTATTTTCACCCTCATTTCCTTTTTTGGGTTAATGGTACACAAATGTCAACTTCTCTGCTGACATTGTTGCAAAATCTCAGTTGCCTAGAACGATATATATATATATACAGGAGCAATACATAACGTATGCAAAAACAAAAACAAAACCCTCACTCACGCATTCTCCAATATCTCTCAAATGAGAATGACCAACAGACCTATAGCCTTTATTATTTTGCATTACAGGCGTGTGACAAACCAAACCGCCACCAAAACAGAGCAAGGAACACCAACGTTGTAATCAACTTATCATACGATAGAGATTGATCATGAAGCAATCGGAAGGGGTATTTTTTTGCTGCTACCTTTCTTTCTCCATACCAGCTTTTTCCATAAACTCCAGCCTCCCCTTTTCTTGCCGGGCACTATAGCTAAGGAACCAACAGTAGCATTGTCATCCTGGTATTTACCATTTACAACAAGGATATTCTCAAGGGGCTCTATCACCCTCTTAGGACTGAACGTGGAAGTCGAATTACTGTCGACCTCTTTTGTCTTGGGAGACATTAAATCCTTGATGCCAGCACCATCTTCTGCTAACATTTGATCTAGTAGAGAGGATCGTTGGTTCAGCTTCTTCTGTGGGGTTGGGCATGCGGCTTTGGCTTTGAGGGTATTTATATCAGTGGGATTAGTGATGACCTTGTCAAAAAGGGCTGCTTCCTTTGGTGCAGCCATTGCCTTCAACTGCTTCCCAAGGTTAAGTATTGTCTCTTGGCATTCGGCCAACTTTTCTGAAGCAGCTGTTATCTCCCAATCCTGAAAAATTGATAAAATACTATTTACCATTAATTTAAGCAGCAACAAGTAAAGAATTGGAATTCTTTTGAATTATAAGAACGGTAAGGCACATCATGCAATATTGCATCTGAATGACAAGTTGCCAACAAAGCACAGTATCCTTTTTGGATTGAATTGTTTTGTTTCAAGATGAATTCTCCTTTTACCATAAGAGAAAGAGAGTCCACATTTAAGCTGATCACTTTCAATGGTGTTTCTTATAGGACTGTACTGTTTCAGCGAAGATTTTTTAGGTCAAGTAGACCACTAAATCTAGAAATATGAATATAAGTTGAATCTGAAATGCTACAGTTGTCAAGTGACTCATCCTTGAACAAGAAAAGAGCTACTATTCACACATAATTTCCTAGGCAGTGAAAAAATTTATTACTTGTAAAAGAAGATAAATTCTTTCATCAGGTAAATGTAGGTGTAACAAGAGGACATTAACTTACATTTTGCGCTTGCCTTTCGTCTGGATTAAGATCAGAATTTGGGCTTTTCTTCTTCACACTGCCAAAAGAAACATATATCAGATGCATAAGATTCCTCAATAATTTTATTACATTGGTCAATATTTTTAAATAAGTAAAAGCTTTAATATGTAGGTATACTATCTTTGGTGGTATGCATCTGTACCTTTCAAGCTGAAGCTGTAGTTCCAGGCATGTAGCCTCCAATTCTTCACAGCAATTGTATTTATTCTCCAGTTCAACTTCTAGGGATGAAAACTTTTGGCGAGCTTCACTTAATTCAACTCTGGCCACTGTAAGCTGCGTGTCAAGATCTTCATTCATCACCTTGTGATTTTTAATTTGGTCCTGAATGATTTCTTTTGACTCTCTTAAACTTTGTAACTCTGTTCTCAAACTGGCGATAGCCTTTTCCGATTCCTTAAGCTGATTCATCAGGTATTCACTCTTATCACAAGCTGACTGAAATCTCCCTTCCAACTCTCTCTTTGCAGATTCTATATTCACCAATTCATCCTTTAATTTTCTGTTTTCTTTGACCAGATTGGCCTGCAGCTCTTCTATTTGGATGCTATGGCCATTTGAAGAAGTAGACGTGGGCAAACATGATAACTGTTCTCGTGGAACACGTAATTTGTCTGTATCTAAAAAGTGGCCAACCACTCCAACTTCTGCTTCGCTTTCACTTCGTGTATCATCCCAATCAAATTGTTTCTTAATTGCATCCTTCATGCTTGAAACATCTTGAAGTGAAAAGCAGTGGTTTAAAATCCAGTCCAAAGCAGTAGTGAGCTCTTGGGCAAACTTGTCAAGACCAGCCTTTCCATTCAACAGATCATAACAAGCATGAACAAATTGTTGTAGAAGATCACCAAGTTCAGAAGTTTTCCACTGGAAAACACGAACCATGTAGCCTGTGTATTCTGAATTCTTATATGTGGACAAGTTCCCATCCTTCCTGGTCCCATTCTCTGGGTTATAATCTGGAGATGGCACACTGATTCCCTCAATAAGCTCAATTATTTTACATAATGATTTACTCAGATCTGGCTGGAACTGCTGATTACTCCTCTTTGGGCTTGAGATGTCCACATCACTTACTCCACTGGGTGAATCAGTTACTAGATATCTATCTGAACCTTTCCATGAGATGCAGCTTTTAACAGAGGAATGATTGGATGCATCAAAATGGTTTCCATTTGTCCTTGCATCAACCAACTCACCAGGCTTTGGATTTTCTGTGGATGCCAGAGCTAATCTTATATCCTCAAGTATCTGTTCAGGATTTCTTCCTGCAACACGGTTGTGCTCCAACACCAGTTTCACTATATCCTGAATCCAATTGGGAGCTTTACGATCAGGAATATTTTTAAATCCGGTCTCCCTGTTTGACATATTGAAGCCTGACTCACTGTCAGAAACAGGAACTATCTCGCTACCCACAAGTTCTGAGGAATACTCAGTTTCCAAGGTGCCAACAAATGCGTTAGCTGAAGAAACAGGAGAACCTACACTTAGTTTATCAGCAGAAACCACTGCTAACTTTTCCATTTCAATAAAGTCATCCATCAGATTTATGTCTGAAGCTCCGACAGTTTTGCTTGTTAGTGATCCCTTTTGTTTTTCATTTCTAAAGTGCTCCAGTTCCGTAATCAAGGCAGAAGCCCATGAATCAGCACAACTAACCTTATCATCACTGCCAATATCAGACATAGATGCTACAGAGACTTCTTGAGACATAAGACTACTCCTCATTAGCTCCATGGTTGTCTGGCCTCTTGATGATTCTTCAAGCGGTGTTTCAACTTGTGATAATTTTGAAGCTACACGAGCATACATGTTTCTTGAGAACTGGAGTTCATTCATCTTTTTATTGAGTGCTTCCTTGAGAGTCTGGTTTTCTTCTTCCATAGCATATAACTGGTCAGTCAGAATGTTAACCCTTTTGCTGGGAGTCTCGGGAAAGTTGTCAACAGTAGAGTCATACATTAAACCATTTGGATTCAACTTTCTCGTCCTCATGTCAACAGAATCCCGTCCTAGCATTTCAACTTCAGTTTTCATTTTTGCCAAGGCAGCAGGACCTGGCAACCGCTTCCGGACCAGGAGACGCAACCTCTGACATTCTGATTCTAACTTTGCAATTTTCTTTGCACCCTCCAGATTTTGCTTGTGTGATGCATCAGAAGTTCGACGGTTGAATTCTCTCTCCTCATTCCGGATCTCAAGCTCTTTCTCAAGCACTCGAACTTCATATTTCAAAGAAGCATTATCTTTCTCAGTGGATTCTAATCTACTCGTGAGCGCATTGAAATCAGCTTCCACCTGAGTCAATTGTTTTCTTAAATCTCCTATCAACTTTTCCTTCACTAAAAGAGCATTACTAAGATGGGTGTTTTCAGCACCTATTTTAGAAAGTCTTTTAGTGGTCTCTGCTAATTTCTCCTCTAACACCATCTGGGATTTCTCAAATTCTCTTGATGTCTTCATCATAGCATCATGAACCCTTTGCTCCTGTTCTTCTCGAACAAATCGTAGCTGCTGCATACATTCCTTGAGGGCTGCATCCAATTGAGCTATTCTTTCTTCACGAGCTGCTCTGATTTGTAAAGCTTTATCCAGTTCTTGCTTTAGAAACCCCGCATCTGCTTCTACCTTCTCCCAGCCTGCATAAAACACTCATATGAAAAATGCGACAATATATTAACTGAATGCACAGGTTATTGATATATTCCAACACAACTCTTAAAGTAATGAATTACCTTGAACAGCCTCCTGTGCCATTTTGGCATGTTTCTTCACAAGTTCATCTTTGCTGTTACATTCAGAGAGAGCTGAAGCAAGCTTATCACTTAAAGTTTTCAGATTGTTCTCCAGCTCTGCCTTCTCAGCCCGAAGTGCCTCTATCTAAAGAAAAAGAAAACAGAGTAAAGTGAAAAATAGTACCATTAACGCCTCCAAGTATATTAAACAGTTCCTAAATGAAAAACTAAATTCCTAATAAGACATATACAGCAACCTAAAACAACAGGCATCATTAAAAATTCTTAAATGATGATAACTAATTACCATACTCCCTTAGGAATTCAATCTTTCAGTTATTTTGTCCACATTACGAGGAATAACTATTTGACAGCACTTGACTGGTTATGGTCACCAAAATTCTAAAACTGGTTTCAGAATCCCCACAGCCGCACAGGGGAGCCATATCTGTCATCCCTAGGAAATTTACTCTGAGCAGTATGTCTTTTCGATTGACATATTTATTATTGTAGCCCCAATCAGATCTTGGTTTGTGGAATAGAAAATCTTGATCAAATTTAGTGTCTCTCTTTAATGCTAATTTTTGAAAAAGGAAAACTTTGAGAATTTAGGACAAATATGGTATGGTTTCGTAAAGACAAAAACGTGAAATTGCCTTCAAATTGTAATTTAAAATTTCATTAGACTGATTATTCCAGATTCTGAATTGCATCTTGGTATGGTATCTCACAAATTGGAAGTGCTAGAAAGAGGTCTCTCTCACCCGACTGTATAGACATCAGAAGGGCCTGTTTATTTTGCGTGGTTCAGTATATCAATAAAATGTGATCAAAGAAGTTAACAATTTGATGGCAGTAGTTATTCCTACCGAAATTCAACACTAGTTTCAACTTTTAGATATAACACTAGTCTTGCTGGTGAAAACTTCTGACTGATCTAAATATTGATCTCAAGTTTGAAGGCTTAAACATATCCAAATAGAAAATTGTACTTGTCTAGACTGACCCACCTCCCTAGTAAAATCTCTAATCATCAGAATCCAATAAGATATATATAGAAAAAAAAAAGAATCTCTCCATGCAATTATTCAATAGCTGACTCTTCCAGCAATTTATTATTTCTTTGTTTCACCAATGTAAATGCATAACCAATTTTCTTCATAAAACCTGGCTTTCCTTGAGCCAATATAGAAAAATAATAATAATAATAATAACAGAGCAAAAATTATTTGATTTTAAGTATCTTTCAAGTGAAGCACTGAGGATGGAGCACTTTCAGCTATGGATTGTACAAGAACAACACTCTGGGAACTGGGAAGTTAAAGTAAAGCTCTAGCTTGGGCCTCCAAAAGTGTGCCTTAAAGGGGAAAGTAGCATAACACAAGACAAACCATATACATTTATAGCTAATGTAAATTAGAATATACCATCATGGATTTCACTAAAGCTATGAATTCATAGTTACCTCATCTTCATTTCCTTTGCCCAAGACGTTGACTTTGTCTTCTGCTGCTGCTGCTCCAACATTGGGCTTTTCTGTAGATTTCTTCCTCCAAAGCCATGGCTTGTGGTCCATGATTCATTCACCAACCACTTAAATACACTTGCTTCTTCTCTAAAAGCCAAACAGTCAATCCAATCGGAACAAGCAAAGCATGCAAACAGCCTAACCCAAATGCCAAAAATTAAAAAGAAATTAATAGATTAACAAATGAAGTACCAACCAGGTGAGCATTGCATGGATGATGATCCACATTCCAAGAGCAGAGAAAAGAATTGAACTTTCTCTATAGGAAGTGCAATAATGAGAAATGAAGACCGAAAAAACGATTCAGGCAGAGAACATCATCAATGTGAATGATAGCGATCCCACCCCACCGACACAGAAATGTGTTTGCAGAGAGATGACTCAAAGGAGGGAGAAGATGATAACGATATAGAAAGAAAACCAACCACCAAAGCTTTAGCTTTTCTAGAGAGAGAGAGAGTGTGTGAGTTTGGTAACCAGGAAAAGTGAAATGAGGGAAAAGTGAAGAGTGGGAAAATGTAGAGAGAGAGAGAGAGAGAGAGAGAGAGAGAGAGAGAGAGTATGGAGGAAGATACCGGTGGAGGGGGGCCTTGGATTTGGATCTGGGTTCTGACCCGAGAGCCGAATCGTACGTGTGGCAATGGGAGCCGTTGATTTTTGTTTTTTTGTTTTGTTTTTAGAGGGACAACAGTCGTTGGTTTTTTTTTTTCAAGGTCGTTTTTGCGTTCTTCTAACGGACCGGAAGAGCGGAAGTCTCTGTCTTCGTTGACAAGAGCCTTCAACAGATTTGATACTTTTGTGGGGAAAATAGAATAAAATTTGTACCTACTACTACCTAGTAACACATTGTTATCAAATTAGAGTCACAAAATCTCGATTTAGTCAATCTCATTAGAATTTGAGTAATGCTATTTGGACACACAATATTGACACACTTAGTGACACCAAATGATGTGTCAATGTATCATTTGATCTTCTTTCTTCTCCTCTTTCTGTTCAGCGAATGATACATTGACACATTAGCTGGATCAACTAAGTGTGTCAATGTTGTATGTCCAAATAGCATTACTCTTAGAATTTAACGACGACATCTATCACATATATCGACCTTAATTCTATTATTAATTTTTTTCAAAGTGAATACTAATTGGACATTAAATTTTGATGCCATCAGTCTGCACCTTTTATACAAGTTACAACTAGTTCGGGCTCTTTTTTTTTTTTTATCTCAAGTTGCTTGACACCTGTATATTACTAAAATTTCTATTAAAAAATAAAGCATATTGATTTAAGCTCAGAAAAGTCATTGAATATTAATATACTTGTATTATTATCAATTCACAATCACTCACACATAGACTCATATTTTATTTATTTGTCAGAAACCCAAAAACAATGATAGTTGGTGAGCTTTTGAATATGTCTATAGGTTGTAATAATGACAATAGAATAAGATATTGATTTTATAAGAAAAAAGGAGCAAGAGGAAGTGGTTTGATATTTTGTAAATTTTTTTAATAATAATAATAACTTTGGAATTGCATTTATAATTTGGGAGTTTTACTAAAATACCCAAAATGAGGCTGAAATTATAAAAATACCCAACACCCAAAACACTTTATAACCATACCCAAAACTCATCATTACATACACTCAAAACTCATTTATAAACACACAAAAAAAATATACAATTGTTGATTGTATGGTTGATTTTGGGTATGTTTCTATGTTTAAATAGTGCTTGGGTATTTTTATAAATACATGTCTAGGATTTGGTATTTTTATAAATATCTATTATAATGTAGCCAAAAAAAATTACTAGCCATAAATGGCCAATACAAACTAACCACAGAGAGTCATTACAAAAACGAAGCGATCTAACATCAAAATTAAGATATTATGAGGCCCATCCACTAACAATCACACACGATCAAAAAAATTGTGACATAGTCATTCCAATTAAGAGTGCAAACTCAGAACAATCAAAAAAAAGATAAAGCTTAAAAAAACAAGCCATAACAATACAAATAAAACTCTCACATAAGAGAGTTGAAAGTTCTCATGAAGGAGAGGTGAAAGCCTCTCACAAAAGGAGATGTCAAAACTACACAGAAAATCCAAAGACTCTTTACAACTTATTACAAACATAAAGAAACTGCAAAAAGGATGGTGATAGAGATCCAACACCGAAACGCAAGTGGAGATCTAACGCCGAGACACATCTACGATAAGTTAAGGAAAATCATAACAAAATGAAGAATATAGGAGAAACCTTATATCTATTGAATGAGCGAAGAGATGAGGGGAAAAGGGAGGAAGAGAGGGGTTGAGAGGGGTTGAGAGGGGAGGAAGAACATTGACTTTCTTCACCCTCAAAGTAAAAACGGCATTTTTTTGGAAAGAAGGAGTTAGGGTTTTCAAGAGAGATTCCTAAAAAACCATACGTACATTCAATGCAAACTTCTGTAAATTTTTGTTTCTAAAGGAAAAAGGGTAAAGACAGTATGATGCTTAATGTCCGGATCGATCTCACATAAAAACAAGATGCATGCTAAATATAAAAATGATTAATAATACAGTTGTAGTATCCTAAGCCCTTCTTTTATATATATATATATATAACTGATCATCATGATGATATAGTTGACCGGCGGCCCCTCTGTTGAATGCCACTGCCACCCACAACAAATTTTAAAAAAGACATGCCCCATATTCTAGGCAGCCCTTTATTTGCGTTACACTCTTGGTTGATTCTTTCTTGGACAATTTATATATTAATTTACATGTAATTTTGTATTGTATTGCTCCGTGTCTACAAACCACAAACAACCAAACGTGATACTTACAATACTACTGCTGGATTATTATTTATAAATATATAATATATAGTAGAATGGGTGAAGTATACATAGTTAAAAGGTGAATAGTATTAATTAGGTAGAAATATCATTATGTTTCTTCTTTTGTTCACGGAGGTCATTGTAATTGCCTATAAATAGGCTCCCTCTTAGTTGCAGACTACACAACCAATTCAGAGAGAAATCTAAGAAAGAGTGAGTAAGAATCCTGAGAGTGTGAGAGCTCTATCAGTAAAGAAAGTTTTGTCAGTGTAAAACCACAAGAACTAAATACAATTCTACTCTCAATATTCAGTGGTAATTCCTCATACTCTGATTATTTTATTTTATAACAATCGGCTTTTTAATTTAAGGTGGCAAGTAACTATTATATATACGTTGGACAAAGTTGGTGAAAATGGATGCTTAACATTAATAATGTACAAGGCATGATGTGTGATGATATCGTCGTGACTTGGACCAAAGAACTTCACATGTTTCATGCATGAACTCCTAATCAAGTTTGTTGATGCCCAAAATGGTTCGGCCAAGATTGGGTCCAACTTAGTGATGAAGTGTGATGGATGATGGGTGAAGGGTTTGGACCTTCAGCATGTATGTGAGGGCTTGGCCAATTTATAAACATACGTCCACAGAGAAGATGTTCTCATTATGATATTGTTTACATTTGTACAAAGGGGATTATACCCAAAGATAAATGGAAGAAGGCCTAGGGCCTAAGGTACAAAGTTAGGAGTCTGGAGCCCAGGTGTCAGTTCCCCTGGGTGGAGACCCAGGACTTGAAGGCCAAACTGGCAGGAGAGTCCTGAAGAGGAAGCCCAGCTGTTTCCGGATCCTCTCTTAAGTAGAGAGTGATATGCTTTTATAGGTGAGAGAGAGTCTTCACTTCTTGTAGATTTTCGATGTGGGACTCCTCTTGCTTTGCTAAGAGTTTCTTCTAGTTGCTTGGTCAATTATGGTGTCAACAAAGTTAACTAAAGTTCTAACCGATCTTCGTCGTCTTAGGGTTTAAAGTTAAGCGCTACGTATTTGAAACGTACACTAAAGTATAATTACATAGTATGATAGTAAGTACAATATCAACAATGCAAAACCTAAACCTGTGCAAAATGGGGTTGAATTGATGCTTTGCTTACTGAAGTTGTGTGGCAAGGTTTTCCACTCATCCTTTCATCTAAAAATGGCACTTGGCTTTGTCTCATGTTTTAATTACTTACTGTTGCCACTGTTTCCAGATGCCATCTCTCTCCCTCTCACTCTCTCTGTGGGTAAATGGAAAGAGAGGTGCAAAGATTTAGAAGATTGCAGGCCCACTTTGTCAAATATAGGGAGCACTAAAATCAGACTAGACCCTTAGTGTTGGTTGCTCTTTCGTCACATCTTAGCTAGATTTTGTGTTTCTTCTTTTTCGTCTTTTTCACTCACCTGAATATATGTGAACAGGTTTAAGGTCACATCTATGGCCTCTTCTCCTTGTTAAAACGGCAACAATAATTTAAAGTCGGCTGGTTGGTGGTCTGAGATTTGACTCAATTTTAGCAAGGAGCAAATAGTAAATGGATCTAGTGGCACTGTGGCACTACATTTACAACTCTTTGATGCTTCCCTTTGCCAGCTGTTTAGCATGTGTTCTCATTTATAGCTATGTATGTATATTAGCTAGGTGTGATGAATAACTATTTACTCTCCCCAATTTTACCAAACTTTCGACTCGGTATGAGAATTAAAAACTTCGAGTTCTCAGATCACATGAAGATATTCTCTGAGTTTAGACGTCCTTCTTGATTTTCTTAATTAAGGTTGGTCAGTTATTATATGTGTAGTATGATCCCATCCCACCATGTGATGTACTGGGGGATGGGATCCTTGAATTTTCCTTCCTGAGAAAATATCTTGTAATGTCTGGCCTAGCATGCAATGACTAATGGAGCCTACCAACAACCTGTAAAAATTGGCCTAATGTTTGAGCCATTCCTTTGACCCCTTGCCCTGCCTTAGCTTTCTGGTTGAGGTTAGGGTTTATTTACATGTAGTACTGCTTATGTGGAAAGGTTGCAATCAACTTATGAAGAAGGAAGGAGATGGGTTTTATCAAACCAATTAAGCCAGTCACACAACAACTTTGTCTAAAAGCCCAAGCCTTGTTTAACTTAGGACCAACAAATCTTTTAAAACAACCCAAAGCCCATTTAAGAAACTTAGCTCATTTGAAGAAAGAAGCTACTTGTTTGTAGCTACAAGCCTACAATTATCTATCAATGCACAAATTTAAACAAGAATAATTTTCCTGTGGCCCCTTTGGAAATTCTTGTCAGCTTCTTTTGGGACTACTTATATAGGAAGTACTTCTACTTATAAGCGCTTTTATTATAAAGACGTTGAAATTTTCATAAGAAATGGAAGTGCTTTTTGGAAAAGCACTTGGGAGTGCTTCCTAAAGAAGCACATGGTAGGTGCTTCTTCAAAAAGCATTTCTAAACTTTTCTGCCAAACGCTGTCAGAAACCCTTTTGGTTGTTAGAAAGCTCTTTTAATTATTTCAGAAGCACTCACAAACCAACCCTTAATTTCATGCCAAACCCTATTGTGGTCATACATAGACCAATCTACCTAATTGGGTCATCCTATTTTTGTAGCTGAAGGCTATATATACAGGCCTAGCCTGGTCCAAAAGATAGGTAGGGGGAGGCCTGAAACCTGGCTACCCTAAACCCTCAAAATTTGGGCTTTGTTTTGTAGACTACAATTGGAGGAGGGCTGCCTGCCTATTAAATTACAATTAGCATGTCTTGTATAATTGGAGTTTCAACAACCAGCTATGGCAAACTGTTAGAAACCTCTCATCACAAACTTCAAAATTGCGAAAAAAAGTATATATCAAGCCATTTTCCAGTCTTTCAAACTTTTTTCTTTTTGGGGTAAATTATTTTTCAGTCTTTGAAAGTTGCAAGCAAACCCACAAACAAAAAGTATATATCAAGCCATTTACAAGGCGTATTCTTAGCTTATAAAATAGAAAAGATTACAATTGGTGGGTGGGTGACAAGAAAAGGTTACTTTAAAAACCAAGAAACTTCCATTTAAGGGAAGAGAGAGTGAGTGCAGAATGCAGCCCCAAAGTCCATATGAAACGACATGCCTCAAAATCAATCACAAAAAAGAGAAAACCCTAAATTGGGAATTCAAACAACTTTATCAACTCCCATTTTTGCTAATTTTGAATATGACGAGACATCCAACCTGTTTTATTTTTTGGGTGATGGCTTTTGTTTGAAACACGAGACAGAGAGTCGTCATTCCCAAATTGGAAATTGGAAACTCGTAACCAAATTGCTCATGCATTAAAATGGAAACTTATTCATTTTCTTCATGCTACTAATTAATCCGCAAACTTTGACATTTTGACAAGAACCGTGATGAGCAATTGTTGTACGCTTGTCTTTGTTGACAGATGCGTTCCCTTTCATCACAATTTTCTTGAGTGATGATATCAAGGTCTTATAAGATATTTATAGTAATGCCTCTGTTTGTCACTCAATAATTTTTCTATTTCTTTCCTACCAATCACTCGATTGTGTTTTTCCTTTTCCTTTTCCTTTCTCTTTGTTGGGTACATGAATGCTTGAATTTAAGAATATAATTAAAGGTAGGTTAATTAGAAATTAGGGTAATTTTATCAATAATGATATTTGTAATCGTGATTATCTTGGATAGTATACTTTAAGGATGACATGTGAATTTTAAAAAATTAGGGTTATAATTCAAATTATTTGGCTCGTATATAATTAATGTTCCACCGGACAATGCTTACCAAATGTCTCATTCTATAACGATAAGTGATAGAGAACATAAGTTTGAAAGTTTCATCAAACTCGCCTTTTCCCTTAATATATATATATAGATGACCATAGTGGGATGATAAATATGTAATTGTTATTATAATGATCGCTATCAACAAAACATCAAGGTGATGTGAAAAATACAACTTTAGTTAGCTGTTCCTGGCCATCTTACCCAGAACCCAATCAATGATGAAAAAGACCAATACTGCATTTTGGTTATGATGACAATAGTGGAAGAGACAGCACCAACTAACCAAACATGAGTCTTTCTTTGTACTTGAAAATTATTCAATTTTTTCGCGTTGCTTGCTATTATACGTACCAACTTTCATGAGAAAACATACCACAATGGAATACTATATATGCGTGCATTCTTTTTCAGCTCCTCCCTACTAAGCCAACTCATCACACTTTTCAGGAACATCACATGCAATAAGATGATGCTTTCATAGAAATGGAAATATCCAAGCCATGGTCATAATTAATTAGAGATAAGCAAATCTAAAAATTAGGGGAAATATTTAACTGGGGTCACATGGGGCAAGTGTAGTCGTCTGGTTCGAATATCATAAAGGAAGCTAAAGTTTCTAACCTGAAAATCAATTAGCAATAGGTAAATATAAACTTTTTTTGGAGATTTCTTAATTTTCCAACATGACACCATTTTTCATATCCCAGCAACATGTATGTACTCATTGTCATTGAGCCTGTTGCTAGCTTAACCTTCGCACACCCCACCACTTTCTTACTTTCTTTATGAGAGGAAAGTGTGATGCATACCTAACATGCAAGCAACCTTATAAAATCCAACCCCAATAATTCCATTTTACATTAATACCACCTCAGAGGGAACGAACGGCCACAGATGAATGCTTTTCGTGGCCGCTTTTACAACCCCACCAAGTTTTTGTTTTTCTTGTCGACAATCTTTTCTATTTTTGGAAACCATTCAAAATCAACTCCAATTATAGATTAAGGTAGAGAGAGATAAAGAGGCCTTTTCACTCTCATCTCTGTCATCTGGGTTCCACTTGCTATGAATAATCTTTTAATTTTTGTGTCTAATTTCAAAGGGTAACTTTCACTCATATGCAAAGTGCGTGAGTGTTATATATGTTAGGACGGGTCAATTTTATTGTATTGTATGTATGTACCACGTGCGTGTGAAGGTATAGAATGCAATGTAAACATTTACTTCGTCAGAAAATTTAATTTTTTATTTAAACTCGGTCGGTGTGCACTGTGCAGTTTGCAGAACGGCAGTCCTCGGTGAAGTGAAGGCAAAGAAAAACGCAGTATTTTCATTCAAGATAATGAGGGTCAAAATTAATGGGAATAGAGTAGGAATAGTCTATTTCAAAAATGATATTAATTCATCCAAATGAGAGTAATAATAATAATTAGACGGACTATGCACAAGTATTAATGTATGTGATAGCAATTACGAGATATATATTAATCCCAAATTTTAAAATTGTTATTTTGCATCTTAAACCATGAAAAAGAATTTCAAGAAAAACGATACTGTAATTGTGTCCATGGATTGAAAGTATAAAAAGAGAAAAAGTACTTTCAATAATTATATTATTTTATATTATATTATATTATATTTTATGGTGGGTGAGGCATTGCTATTCACCCAAACTTCTTAATAATTATGCTCAGAAATTAAACTGGTGTATGGTACAATACCAGCATGGTTCCTTTAGGATTGGGTTTCGTTTCTTGTATTGTAGACAGAAGGTAGACAAAAGCTAGCAAGTAGCTACTTGCTGCTACCGGGCAAACTCCAGCTCCTTCTGCCTCCATACATCTTCTATGGCAAAATGAAGAGGATTCTTGTAAAGTTTTTGGAGTTAGGATTCTTAACATGGAGTCGTCGAAATTTCAAAATCACTTCCATATAGGTTTTTCATCTTTAACTGGGAGAGCCAACACTAATCTAATTGCAATAATTGTATTGTTATATCATATATTTTATAATATGTTACAAGAGACTAAAAATTAAATGGGGGGAGAGCCAGGGCCATGGCAGTCTTGATGTGGCTCCGCCCTGCATCCAAATCTCATTCAACCACCGTGTAATTTAATATCATCCATACAAAAATAATTAACTAAGTAGGTTATCGGAAGCATTATGTTTGTCTATTTATTTTAATGCCTTTGAATATATAAATATATGCATCATATATGTAAATATAAATAAAAAAATAAATAGAGATAATGGTTAACTTTTAAGAGCATCCCCTTTGCAACAAAACTCTTTCTAAAAGGGGGACCATGAATCAACTTTATCTGTAGCTGTAGCATTCACAAACAGTAGTTTTGGTATGGTGGTCCAATCCAATTGCTAAATGGGACACCAATGGAGAATTCACAACAGAACAGCTCATTATCTTTTGCGATTTATGAAACCTGTGGATGAGAAAATTAGACATCACAAACAATTGTGTGGGTTCTTTGATTCCTAGGCAACAACTTTCTCTTTTGTTTTTCGTTTTCAACCATAAATAAAATTGTTGGATTGTTGTTACAGGAAATTGATGTCCTCACCCACTGTCTCACTGAACTCCCATGATACCATAATTGGTGTTCATGTTAATCAGAGACTAGGGTTTTGCTTAGCATTTTGAGGCAGGAAGAGGCCCTCTAGGAAAGGAAACTTTTGATCTCCTTCCCCCAAATGGACCAAGCAAATCTGTTAACATTTCCTGAATTATAATTTGCAGAGTAATTGAGAAACTCTAGGCCATGCATATCATGTTATTTATTATTTTCTTGAGGCACCGAATGATACTTTTAAAAACCTCTCCCACTTATAAGTTATATCCCAATTCCACCCAACTGGGTTTTCAACAGTTTGGCTAGTGAATAGCCTAGATTAGCCCTTACCTACAAACCATGCCTTGTCCATTTTTCTTAACCTATTAGAATGGGAATCGGCTGGTAGGACAAGTTATTTTTGCTTTTGTTGGCAAAGTTTCAGACAAGTTCATGCAGCTATAGCTATCGCCTAAGTTGGCTCCATCTATGATTCTACATATTTAGGCTAGTTTTGTCCAAATCCTTTGAATGCAGGCTCTTTCCTTGGTGGGGGATCCTTCCATATGCAAAGGTACCCATGCTTTATGATTAAGCTCTACTCAAAAGGAGAAGGACAATGTCACGCCCACGCATTTTCAAATCACACACTCATGCATCAATAAGGTTTTTATCTCTTAAACAACATAAGTATGTGTTAGAAATATATTATTCATACGTGTCAAACGAATTTTCATATAATCAAACCGTTTCTAATACTAGTATATATAGTATTATCAAAATAAAAATATGTACTTTTTGAGAATCTCTAAACTATCTTTAAGAAAAGCTTTTTATTACAAATGATCCTTAAGGTTTGCGAAAATAATCATCTTTGATCTTTTATGTTTTTTTGTGACATCGCCCCTTAAGGTTATGTTCCTTACATCAAACTCTTGAGTAAAAAATTCAAAAGGAGAAGGACAATGTCACGCGCACGCACTTTCAAACCACACAATCATGCGTCAATAAGGTTCTTATCTCTCAAACAATATAAGTTTGTGTTAGAAGAATTCTTCATACGTGTCAAACATATTTCAGATAATCAAACTGTTTCTAATACTAGTACAGTACAGTATGATCAAAATAAACAATTGTACATTTTGAGAACCTCTGAACTATCTTGTAGAAATATTTCGATCCTTAATGAAAGTTTTACATGCTTGTAACAGAATAGGGCAGGTCGGAGAAGAGGTGTTAAATATTGAATGATATTATTAAAGAGGTCCGTGCAAGGGAAGGTGTGAGGGAGCAGATGGGTTGTAAATTTTGTGGACATAATAACGATGCCCAAAAATGGAAATATATGGAAGCAAAGAGAGTAAGTCAGAGAGAGATAAAGCAAAAGAATTGATGGGTGTTTTAAAGAGAGAGAGAGAGAGTGAAAAGCTTAAGCGCGTCCCAGAAAGGGAAACCAAAGAAGTAGTTTGTCTCAGTGAATGATGAAAGCGATCTAACACACACACTGCACTGTGCACACGGCATATATATATATATATATTTGATATATTTATATATAATTATACACCTTTCACAGTCAAGTCCCAGTCTGAGTCCTTCACAGAGTCACAGTGACATTCATCAGAAATACGTATATGGTTTTAGACAGAAAACAAACGTGAAAAGACAAACGCTACACGCACCACTCTCACCAATAATGAAACCAAAGAAAGAAAACAACTCCTCCAAAACCATTTCCAACCATTCAAGCAAAGCAATCACATTTATGGAAGGGAAACCCCCTCCTATTAAAAAATAATAATAAAAAAAAGCAAAAATTTAATTATCCCAAGGCAACCCTTGTTTAGCTAGACCAAATGACATTTCTTCTAGATTGTTAGCACGTAAATAACACTCCGACCAGGACGGATCTACATAGTGGGCTGTATGGGCTACAGTCCAATGCGGATTTTTTTTTATATGTAATAATACCATGTAATATCTCAAGAGAAATTTTTTTTAATGAAAATAGCTATGCAAATTTGCCAAATCTTTACACTCTCCTCTCTCATCTCTCTCCATTTTTTATTCTTTTCCTTACACTCTCCTTTTTTTATTCTTTTCCTTCTCTCTCTCTCTTTTTTTCCGTTGTTTTCCTTCTCTCTTCTCTCCCTCTTTTTTTTATCTTCTTCTTTCTTTTCCTTCTCTCATCCCTCCTCTCTCTTTTTTCCGTTCTTTTTCTTCCATCTTCTCTCCTCTTTCTCCCTGTCTTGCACAAAGATTACGAAACATGATTGATAGGGCTATAGAGCTCGAGGTGGAAAGCTAAAAACGGATGTCATAATCAACGTTTATAAAAGGAAATAAGGGAGAAATGAGGTCACAACTGGTTAAAAAAAAATCATAGCTCCGCCAATTTTCCTCCTTCCTATTTCTCTCGAAATAAATCTGGTTTTTTAAAAATTAATTTAGTCCCTATTTTATCAAGTAGCATTCCCTCATCATCTCCTCCAATTTTTGGACCGTTTCCAGCCTTCAAGAATCTTGATTCCATTTTTGGACCGTCATCATCAAGTAGTATTTTTTGTTATCTTTGTTTACTAGTTTCTATCTTATGTATTATATGCATTTTGAGGGATACGGCTCATAATGTTCCCCCGTGCCGTCGAGTTTTATTGTAAGGTAAATCCAGCCCATGCTATTTTGAATTACTGGATCTGTCCCTGACTCCGACATGTTATTATCAGATAATGAATAGGATAAGCGTATTCGAACAACAACTAATCCACATGATAAATGACATCACGCTATGTTGCAAGTTGCAAGAATGTTGACAAGACAACATACCCAATCTATCTCTCGTCCTCCTTCTTCATAGTTTTCTGTTTAATTTTCCTTCCTTTGGTCCCCACACTGCTCAACAAGGGTTGTCTTATACAGACCTGGTACACTCCAACGCATATGCAACATAGCTGTGTTATCAGCTATGGCTGTTTTTTTCGTTTTTGGTTCTTTTTTACACCATAATAATTAATGGTAAAAAGGATATGAGATATATATATATATATATATATAATAGAGAGAGAGAGAGAGAGAGAGAGAGAGAGAGAGGGATAAAATCTGTTTGTCTGAGTTATAGCAGTGCTTCGTAGATCCGATGCAAAGGAAAGGATCTTAGGCAAGGGGGCTTTAAGCAACTACAGGACAATGTCGCTTTGTTCTCTTTTGGAAAATTGGAGTTTTTCCTCCATTCAATTCACACCCAAATCATATAAAGCCGCGTGGCCGCGTTAGTGCTTTGGACCACTTCATGGATCACTTACGAAGAAATCTACGGCACACAAAAGTTTTGGTATTATTCTAAAATAACAAAATAAAAATACATATTTATCTTCCTTGTTTAAAAATCAAAGTAAAATAACTAACGGATCTAGCTAAATAATGGTCTCAAATTTGAAATTCTCTTTCTCTTTGCGTATCCCTTTTATTCAAAAATAAAAAGAATAATAAAATCAAAGTAAAACAGAAGTGTATGTATGTATGTATTGGCTTCTAGTCTAGGTCAAAATGACAATGAGGTAAAGTGGCAGTGAAAATCAGAGGGGTACGAACGATTCTTTGCTTCAAAACCCAAGTTTGCTGCTTTCACATGCAAAGGGACAGAATCTCTGGCTCTTTTGTTAGCACTTTTAGATTTGCATTATTGCTCCTTGCGTAGCTAATTACAATCTTAATTGGTCATTAAAATATATAATTAATCCACATTTTCCTTGTTAAAAATGAAAGTACAATGAGCTTACAGATGATGTTTGCTTTGTTTTGTGCACATTTCAAACTTCAATCGAAGATGCACAAGAATGTCGAGCCAGCTTTAGCTAAGTTTTCACCAGGAGGGAGGTATATACAAATGTACCTTAACTTAGGCATGCATTTACATATATTTATAATATATATATAAAATGCAGACTTCAAGAAATGGCTCAGAGAGTCAGAGAGAGAGAGAGAGAATATAATTTGTATGCGCCTCAAAAAAAATCTTGGTGTGACGCGCATGATGATGCAAGCAGCTCTTGTATTTTATTTGCATCTGCCCAACTTACAATATCTAATTAATATACTATTTTATTATTTTATTAAATAAATATAATAATAAAAATAGGTTCTTCGTATTGTCGCATGTTCTAGGTCTAACTTGACCCCATTTTTCTAACTAAAGTGTCTTTTGTGTTTGCTTTGTAATTAAAACAGACACGACTAAACATACGGGAATTAGGTGAGTTGTTTAAGAAGAGTCGGTCACAAGATCGAATCCCCCTCTCTCTCCCTCTATCTCTCTCCCTCTCTCTGACATGACTGAATTTTAAACCCCAAGTAGAACCCTAACCCCATTGGTCTCTATCTTTTCTTTTTTTTCTTCTTTTTTTCGGTCCTTTGAAATATATGAAAGGTCCCTGTCGTCATAATAGCAGTGTCTGACTACTGCTTTTGAAGGAGAGAAGAGAACTGATTCAAAGGACACCGATGATGTGGACTATTCATCACCATCGGGTGATATTTCCAAGACATTACAAAATACCTGTTTTGGTATGCCTGAATTTCTCTCTTTGAAGCTTAGATTTTCTTCCTCTCTGTTTTCTCACCCGAGTAAATATGTCATGCATTGCCCTCAACCCCAACCTCAACCCCACTTTTACGACCAAAAAAGTTGAAAAAGATGACAACCTTTGGATTCAAAATATCATAACTTAATCTAGCAGCTAGGGAGCAATAAGTCAGTAACAACATGGTCTAGAATCAGATAGTAATAAAACAACAATAAAAATTAAAATTAAATCAGATATATATTGTTGTCAGAAACTCAGAATATCTAGTTGAAGATGGATTTTTTCCATTTGTTAGTTTGACCAACGACCATACATTTCCCACAAAACAGGAGACTTTCCGTCCTCTCTCTTTTGTTTTTTCTTTCTCTTCCTCTCCTTGACTAGTTTCTCTTTTTGGGACTCTGAAAAAATTGGAGTTGGGGATCAAATCAAAATGCTTACAAACACAAACATATCAAGGGGCCTTGGTAATATTAATTAGATGAAATGGGGCATGGTGGAAATTAGGATGAAAAATGTAGGAGGGAGGCTCATGGCTCATTGGTCATTGGTCATGAGAAGAGCTACAGCTAGCTAGTGTCTTGTGAGAGAGTGGAAGCCACTTTTCTGCAGCCAGCAATTTTGCGCGGACGGTCTGATTTGAGGTGGGAATCCTGATGATGCTGCAGCAGTTGCAAATATATCTGAGGTCGGCATGCCGGATTGCCATTGTTGTTGATGTTGGTGGTCACTCATCGACAGTGAAAGATCACTGCCGATGCGGCCTCCTTCGCTGCTGCTCGGAAACTGAACCTGTGACAAAAGGAAAAATAATTCATCATCAACCTAGCAAATCATGAGTTGAAAATTATTTAATTGTGCTTACATGGTGGTAATTGTTTGGTGAGTTGAAATGTGGTGGGAAAGTGTGAGGCATTTGGGTGTCTCCAACGTTAGGCCTCCTACTAAACTGCCCATATTTATGCATTTCAGTGGGGGCTGGAGAATGAAGGTTGGTTCTGAGTAGAAGCTGCATGGCTTCTGTCTCTAAGTATCCATCTCTTCTGTGTGCATCACTCTCCTCTCTAGATCGATCCCTTTGTAGGTTAAGCTATTAAATGTAAGAAACAAAAAAAAAAAATTAGACGGATATATGATATAATTATGTATGAATCACACGTTCAGGCAAGAATTAACGTAATTAAATAAAACAACATTTGTTACGAAACCTTTTGTCGAAACCCTTGATTCCGCCAATCGGCTTCGAGTTGCATTGAGGCAGAATGTTGTACTTCCATTGCAGCATTTTGGCCATGATCAGTACTCCCAAAAGCTTGATTGTTTTTCTTCGAGTTTGAATTGCCCAAACTCAAATCGAGATTGTGTTCTGCAGCATTAACGCCGGATGATTCTACGCAAACACATATATCCAAATGATCAGATTAATTACAACGCATTAATAATGTTTTTACAATTTGAATTACCAGAGAAGGGGTTCAGCTCGTTCTCGTAGATGCTGGGATCAAAATTAGTGACAGCTTCCTTGCCATTGCACTTGATTGCTGCTTTGTCATAGGCCCTACAAGAATTGAAGTAGCATAAAATTAACCCCCCAAAAAACACTCAAATCTTTAGGAACATTCTAACCGCAAATGAACTCAACATTACGAGATATATATATATTTATATATATAGAGAGAGAGAGGATCCGTAGCACGATATCATGTATATATATACGTACCTTGCAGCATCAATCTCGGTATCAAACAAGCCCAAATACACGTACCTATGAAAATCATTGAGCAATTCGTGAAGCAAGGAAGTAGTAGAAAAAAATGGTGAAATGAGAACTGAAGGGTAAAGCTAGAGCGAGAGAGAGAGAGAGAGGTTGATTACTTTTTGCCTAAAAATTGGCCCATCCTGGCCTCCCATCTCCCACACTTATGCAAGGTGACCCCTCTATATTTGGAGCTACCTCTGGGGAACCCGGTGCTTTGTCGGCGAAGTACATGCACAAATTCTTCCTTTGTTAAATTGGTCATCTGTGTTTCATTTCATGCAAACATCCCAAGAAAATTATAACAAACCAAAACTCAAAAATAAAATTTTTTAAAAAAAGAAATTTATTTATTTATTTTCTGCAACTGTCGAAGATAAGGTATAAAAAAAAAAAAAAAAAAAACTGTTGAAGATAAGTTCAAAGCCCTTTCTCTCTTTTTCGGGGACCGTACACACTCTCACCTGTTTCAAGTCTTCTTCATAATCCTCGATGCTAAAATTTATGTCAGCCTCCACTCCCCGGAACTTGATGGCCGCTCGATCATAAGCACTGCATAACACAAAATAAATTCTAAACTTTTTTCCAGCCCCCGCATTTCCCCCACAAAATTAAAGCTTGTTTTTTGGAAGATGAAGAATTAGGAAAGGAGCTAACCGTGCAGCTGCATGTGCTGTGTCAAATCCACCTATTAATCGTATTATGGAGAAAGAAAAAAAGTCCCATCAGCAAAATAAAATTAAAATTGCAAGCCAAAGCACAAAGGCATCATTTTTGTCAGTCTTACCAAGATAAACTTGCTTCCCACAATCCCTGTGCCAAAGTACAAAATAAATTAAACCCAAAGAAAAAGAAAACAGAAAATTGTGATTGGCAAGAAATATATATATATATATAAATTGTTTGAAACATAGGAATAGTAACTCAAAAAATTAGTTAGTAAGTGAAATTAACTAACTAATAACTGACCAAATATGAGACTCCCATCGGCCAGTCCTCCGGTAAAACGTCACGCCGCGGTACTGAGAGCTCCTGGAGCGAGGCCCACGCCGGCTCTTCTTCATGGGCTGGTGGGCTGTCTCCACCGGGGCCGGCGGCTTCCCGGGGCTGGCCGAATCCGACTGCTCGAAATTGACCCCGACCCAGTGGGCCCTGGGAAACGACGACGACGAAGGAGGAGGAGCTGGAGGCGGGACGCCCCCTCGTGTGGGCCCCATTATTTCAGAGGTGGAGTCTAGCTCCACCGGAAAGAACTGTCGGGTCACGGTCACGGGCGGATCACTATCCATGGACTCCTCGTGAGTCATGGAGAACCCGAATATCTTGCCCCTTCCTCCTCCCCGCGTCTTGGCGAGCTTGGCGGGGCCGTCTTCGTCTTCTTCCTCGTCTGATCCGTCGTCCTCGACGACCACGGCCGAGGAGCTTGAATTGGACACGGATCCGACCCGTTTGCCCTTTTCTTCGTCTCCGTCGGCCGAGGTCTTCTGGGAGGAGCAGCCCTCCGATTCATCGCCACGTGGACGCTGATCAGGCGAGTCATTGAGATCCCACATTTTTTTCTCTCTGTCTCTCTCTGTCTCTTTGTTGGGTTTGTCTACCAGCTGTTTGCTCAATGTTCAGTTTTATTTTTTACATCAAACCCAGAATTCAGCGTGGCCAAAAAAAAAAAGGCCACAACAAGAAACACGAAAAGGAAAAGTTAAAGAGAGAAAAGAGAGAGGTGGGTAATGTTGCAGGTTTTGTGTCTTTGCAAAAAGGCAAGAGTTGGAGGAGGGTTAATAGCTTATACAGAGAGAGAGCTATGGAGCTATGAAGCTATGGAGCTATGGACTCCAAGATCCTGTGTTTGTATATGGCGCCTAAAACTGCCCAATACAGCATAGACGAGGCCAGTTTCAGTAAAGCCTTAGCCTCAAGCTTTCTCACCCCACCCTTAATACCCCTCTCTCTCTCTCTCCATCTCTAACCACTTGCTTCCTTTTCCTTTCAATGACTCATAATTCTCTCTCTCTCTCTCTCTCCTTTTTATTTTGTGCAATCACTCAATTTTATAAAATTTTGTAGTATGCATTTTTGGCATTTATATTAAATAAAGATTAAACTTGAAGTTTTTGGGCTTTAAACTTGTTGTGTACAGTTCAACTTTACTCTCTCTCTGTTTCTTTTTTTCATCTTTTTTTTTTCCTTCTCTTTATTTGGGGTTATTGGTGGGTTCAAAGGAGCATGGATCAGATGGGGTAATGGGAGAGAAAAGAAAGAACCATCTCTTTCTTACACAACTTTCCCACGTTAACCAAATCGAAAAGCATTCTATTCTCTCTCTCTCTCTCTCTCTTCTATTTACCCACTAATGGAAATAGACAGCCCAAACACTAAAATAGATGGCTAATTACTCCATTACCTTTATTAGCAACTTAATTATTTCAACGTTCACATCAGAAGTCAACAAAATTAATAAAAAATTATTTGTTTTCACTTTTTTTCACATATTCAGGATCTTGTGTTTCACCTGGTTTTTACCATAAGGAAGAAGGCCAGTAAATAGTGGGTGGAGAATCGGGGCATTTTGGGAAATAAAAAAAGGGTGTAATTATCAAATCAAGGATCTCTCTCTCTCTTAGTCTCTCAGGGAGAGAGAGAGAGAGGTGTTGAGTGGTGACTGGGTTGTTATTACTGGGTTTGGTTTGGTATCAGAATAAGGAAATGGGAATAATTGTAGGAAAAGGAAGGTCTTTCCAAATAAGTCCAATCCAAGAGTACGGGTAGAGGGCCACCTTTGCCTCTTTCGTTCTTCCAGCGACCAATGCCTCTTCCTATTTGCTGTACCTCGTATTGTTGTGGCCCTTCTCTCGCCCCCCTCCTCTCCTCACTCTCTTCCTTTCCCGCGTCTCTTACAATTCTACTTCTCTTCTTCCTTTCTTTTCTCTTTCAACTTTATCTTTCCCCTTGTTAATGCTTTAAACAATTTTTTACAAATTACAAGATTACTTCTTCTTCATTCATACTATATTCTTTTTCACACCATGTGTGGTCCTTCCTTCACTTGAATAGTTTAGTCCGACTATGTTAACGGGTTGTTACAAATACTCAAAAATTGTAACATGTGTAGGATTAGTAGTCCCGTAATTTTGAATTTCTAGTTTAAGTAAATAATAAGTGTATTGCAATTTAAGAGAATTTGTAAGTTCACATATGCCCTGTGAAAATACTGTCACAAGTCAAAACTAAATTTTATGGGAATCAGCTTTTTTAAACATCAAATGTCGACATTATCGTTATTAAACCTTAAGGATTTGTTATCGAGATTGTAATATGGTCAATCTAGTTCAGTAATATGGTCCAATACAAATAATTAAACTGCCAAACTTGCAATAAAAGAACCGAAACCATACTTTAGGCTGAATTACAAATTTAGCAACTCTAGTTTGTTAGGGTGTCTATTTTTGTTCTTATAGCTTAAGAATGCATAAGCATTACTCTTCTAGTTCACATTAAGTTGCAATTGGAATTTATGGAATGATAGCGTGGTCATCCCTAAATACCTAAGTTTTCTTAATATCTTTTATGAATCCATGTTTAGGGTGGGTTGGTGCATGACTAGTAGGTTTTATTGGCACATTAAATCATGAAAACACCCTTTGTAAACAAAAATGAAAACCAAGAAGATTCATGAAACTTAGGGGTCCTCTCAAAATGAGAGCAAAAAATAAAAAATAAAAAATCCTAGCCTAAGGAATTATAGTCGCCGCCCCTTTCCCCTTTCCCCATTTCCCATTCCTCCTCTCCCTCTTTGCTTTGTTGGTTTGGTTTAATGTTTTTTATTAGCATATTAGAGTTTTCATATCTACTTTGGATATGTGTGATTTTCCTCACCTTGGATTTTGCCTCAAAGGACTGGCATTTTGGCAAATCTAATGTCTTGGAGACTTTTTTTTTTTTTTTTTTTGTGGTCGTCGACAAGTTGCAGTTGTATGTGCCCGTGTGTTGGTTTGCGGCTATTATGGAATGCAAGGATTGTAGTACTTTTCAGTTTTGAACCAATACATGTTGAGAGAAGTCTTATATGTGCAAAGAATTATGATGCTGAATTTCAACATTTCCATTTGCTTCATTGTAAGAGGCCTTCTTTGTTAGTTTGTAAACGGCGTTTGTGATGGTCCCTGTTATAAGATGGTTTAGAGTTTTAATGTTATGATGCATATGTTTAACCTATAAATTTCAACCAAGAAATATTATTTATTATTTATCAAACTTAATCTTATTACTTGTTTCATATTCAGTCAGGTTTAATCAAAGTTGCTTAAGTCATTTTCTTAGGATACGTTTTCATGGTTTGGTAAATGACATAAAAAGAAAAATAATTGCGATACGTTTACAGAAAAATAGGAATAGGAGCGTGAAAAGCAGTCTATAGATGCGCGTGTGGGTCTAAGTACTAACTTGAATGCTGGAAGCCAACTCAAAGCCTAGATAGATTGGCAGATAGATTCGTAGATTAAGAGATAACATCATGCTTGACATCATCAACACTAAACTCTCCATTTGCTTTATGTTAAACAAAGATATTTTCAATTAATAAAATCATATTTGGTATTAAAAATTTTAGGAAAATACATTTGTTTTTAGAGGAGAGAGAGTAAGAACAGAAAGATAAGCCAAAACAAATTTAAAGAAAAAAAAGAAAAAGAGAGTGGAATGGGAAAATATTTTACAATTCTTTAGTTTTGTATTTTTAGTCAATATTCTAGATGTCGACTATTCTGTACAAAAAAGGTTATGAATTTTTACATATATAATTGCAAATTTTGGCTGTCTTCTTCTAATATAAAGATAATGACTGCCGACAGTCTAAACCACATTTTATAAATTTACTAAAAAAAAAAATCATATTAATTATCTAGATAATAAGGTATTCCGCGAACTAGAGTCGTAAAAAACTAAAATACATGTTTGCACTAAAACTTGAACAGATAAAGATGAGTGCAACTTACAAGTGAAGTGGACGATCGAGAGATCGATTGGATGCTGAATGAGGATCTTTCCTGCCTTTGATGTTAATGAGATTCTTTCCTGCCTTTTAATGCTAATCCTGAATGGAAGGAAGCCGAGATTCGTGAGGTCTATGGAACCGTGTGGAACCAGCCTAAGACCCTCCAGATGCTCAAGTAAGTTTGTTTATAAGAGCTCTTGCGTTGACTATATAGAAGTATAAAAGTCAAGCTGAAAAGTCTTACCCCTTTGTTGATGGTGAATGAGTGTATTTATAGATGGCATTTGGGATGCTAGTAGTGTTCATTTCCGATGTGGGACTCGTGGGAGGGCCCTGAGGTTGACACGAGTCCTTTGATATTTCGGGCGGGTGCTTCCGAGGTTGGTTCTACAATCGGTAAGGGATGCCGATTGTAGACGACGAGCTGGGCCTGTAACGGCGTTTGCAGCTTTGAGACAATGCCATCGGTAGGCGATGCCGATTGTTCGAGGCCTTGGGTGCTTGGGTGAGCTTATCTGATCCACGTGTCGTTGTATGAGTGGAGGGTCAGATATGGTACAAACAGGAGTCCCCCAAGTTACCGATTGAGAAGCGACTTCTTGGTTGGGGACTTGAACTTGTCTTCGGCGTTCTGGTCCGGATCCCGTGGTCTTGTTATTGCCCATGGTGGCATGTAGTCCCCCAAGTGCCCGAGCGAGTGAGCTTGGAAAGAGACGGCATCGGACACCGAATGGTTTGAGAGTGATACCCGACGGCTGTGCGCCGCTGCCGTTCGGCACATCCGGCGTTCGGCTCATGGGGTGAGTGAAAACGCACGAATGTGTGCCTGCCGTTCGGCACGAGGTGTGAATGAAAATTCACAAATGTGAGCCTACCGTTCGGCACGAAGGGGGAATGAAATTCACAAATGAGTGCATGCCGTTCGGCTCGAGATGTGAATGAAAATTCACAAATGTGTTCCTACCGTTCGGCATGAAGGGGGAATGAAAATTCACAAATGAGTGCCTGCCGTTCGGCACGAGATGTGAATGAAAATTCACAAATGTGCGCCTGCCGTTCGGCACGAGATGTGAATGAAAATTCACAAATGTGCGCCTACCGTTCGGCACGAAGGGGGAATGAAAATTCACAAATGAGTGCCTGCCGTTCGGCACGAGATGTGAATGAAAATTCACAAATGTGCGCCTCCGTTCGGCACGAGATGTGAATGAAAATTCACAAATGTGCGCCTACCGTTCGGCACGAAAGGGGAATGAAAATTGACAAATGAGTGCCTGCCGTTCGGCACGAGATGTGAATGAAAATTCACAAATGAGTGCCTGCCGTTCGGCTTCCGGCGTTTGGCACATGGGGTGAGTGAAAACTAACTGCCGTTCGGCACGTCTGCCGTTCGTTCGGCACGGTGTGATAAAATCACAATGTGCGCTCCGTTCGGCACGGGAAAAAACAAAGTCCTCTCCCGCGCACATGGGTGAGTGCCGTGTGCTCCGTTCGGCACTCTCGTTCGGCACGAGGTGTGATCGAAAATTCACAAATGTGCGCCTACCGTTCGGCACGAGATGTGAATGAAAATTCACAAATGAGCGCCTACAGTTCGAGATTGGACTTCATCCAAAATTTGTAGCGCGTGAGAAGTGAAACGCGTCGGGTTCCGTCGATTAGAATTCTGACGATTGGACTTCTGTATGCATTTGTGACACGTGGCGGCATGGCTCTCTGAGAGGTAGCGTCGTTTCGTGTTTCGATGCATAGCTTCGTATCCCGATGCAACGTTCGTCTAATAAATAGGAGAAGGGGATGAAGGTTGAATCACTTGGAAATTTTTGAGAGCAATCAGAGCTCGTGAGGCGATTTCGGCGATTGAGCGAAGGCGTTGAAGGCGATTTCCGGGAGGTTGTTTTAAAGGAGGAGGCGATTTCCGGCACAAAAGAACCACCGTGCAAACAAGGTATGTGGCTTTACTTCAGCTTGAGGTGGATCAAAGTTGTTGATTTTGTGCATGAACATGTATGAACACGTATGAATGTTGATGAACACTTATGAATGTTGATGAACATGAACCTCTAGGGTGTAGGATGAGTGTTTGATTGTAGCATGACATTTAGTTTCCCTTCGTTTGTGTTTGTAGATGTCTGATACCGAATCCGAGAGTAGGCGTAGTCCGGGTTGCGTTTGAGGACGAATCGTCCTCGGGAAGTTCTCCTGAGGGCCATGAGAGAGCCGATTCTCCTAGGGCCGGATCTGCCAGGTCCTCAAGTGTTGAAGTCCTGGGGGAAACGGAAGAGTGTGCTGAGGGGCGGGGCACTTCTCGTGCGTCCTCTCAAGTGGGAGATGCACCGAATGCTGAACCGATAGGAACAAGGCTCCCACCGAAGCTGGGGATGGTGGGGACTGGTGAGCCTTCCACATCAGGTCGTGGAGCTCATGCGGCCGATGTGTCAGTGGCTGTGGCAGGGGAGGGGGTGGTGACCGTTGTCAAGGGTAGGCAGCGGATCCCAATGGCACAGCCGAAGGAGTTGGTGTTCGGAGTAGATCACCTAGAGCCGAACGTCTTGACCGAAGATGAGCTGGCCAAGATCCGGGCGGAGTTTAACATTCGGCTTCGGTAGTGATGCGGATCCCAGAGCCGTTGGAGTCGTTAAGTGATAATGACAAAGGAGTTGTCTTTTGCACTGATGTTTTTAAACATGGGCTTCGGTGCCGCTGCGGCCTTCGGTGCAGAAGATCCTTTCGGCGCTTGGATACGCGTCGAGTCAATACAATCCAAACTTTTGGATTACATTGATCGGGACGATTGCCACGTTCAACCAGGCTGGGAAAGGGAGCCAACCTATGAGCAGTTCGCCTAACTGTACAGCGTGACGAGGGCGAAAGTGGCGATCAGGGGGGATGGGTGCAGTCCAATTGTCTTTCGGCAGGGCAGCGTGGACATTTTGTGGTTGGGGTGCCGAGCTCCCAAAAGACCTGGCGCAAGCGTCGAGTTATTGTCTCGGGTGATTGGGAATCGGCACCGGGTAATTGTAGAGAGGCGGATCCCTAGAACCTTCCAAACAGTCGGTAGGTCTAGCTGTACTGTTCGGTCATCAGCTTGTATTTTTTTTTTTTTTTTGTGGTTCTAACGTATACTGTTTGTGCAGTGTCATTGAAACGGCCTGCCGCACCGATCCGGGAGATAGAAGCGATCGAACGGGTTCGAGAGAAGATATCTGAAGAAGGGCGCTTCTTCAAAGAGCTGCTCAAATTCCGGAATCTATTCAAGGCAGGGCTGATCGGAAAGGCCGAGCATGACCGAAGGGTGAAGGAGGGAAGATGAGGAGCAAAAAGGAGAGTAAGTGGTGCCGTTCGGCTCATATTTCCGTTCTTCTTCTCACTTTGTTTTTGTTGCTGATCTTAACTTGTTGTTGCGGTGGCGGGTGGGAGGCCGATGAGTGAGAAGACAAAGCGCCGGCTGGAAAGTCAAGGGGCGCAGAAGCAAAAGCAAAAGCAGAAGAAGAAGGGTGAGTCCTCCATGCCGAAGAAGAGGAAAGCCGCCGCATTGTAGGGTGACGAGATGACGGTGGCCGAGCGTCGCCAGGCGAAGAGGGTGGCCGAAGCCGAAGCCGTTCGGGAGGTCCACCTCCAGGTGACTGGCAAAAGGCAGATCGAGGGTGCCCTCGACGTGACGCCGTTGCCGAAGAAGCCGATGGGGCCGAACGAGGGGACTTCGGTGCTTATGCCCGATGATGAGGGGGAGGAGGATGAGGGCCTGTAAATATTGCTTGCCCTTGGTGGGCCGTGTCGTTCATCAACAGGCATGATCGATGGCGCTCAAATGGAGCTGTCGAGAGATTGAACAACTGTCGATGAAGACGCTGCGCTAGCATACCTGTTGAGCTTTCCGGCTTCAGGCTGCGGTAAGTGTTTGCTTTGTTGTTTTGTTTTTTTTTGTTGTTGTTGTTGTAATCGGTCGTGATGGATTGCCTGTTGTGCAGGCTGATATGGAAATGTAGCTCTGCATAAAGCGAGCCGTAAATGCTGCCGAACGGTACCACACAAGGGCTGAGGAGCACCGTTCGAAGCTTGCCGAAGCTCGAGGGCTGCTGGAGGAGGCGGGTCGGCATGCGTAGGAGGATAATGCTGCGAAGATCGTAGAGCTCTCCTCGAAGTTGGCGGCGGCCGGAAAAGGAATCGGCGGAGGCGCTGCGGCGAAGGCAGCAGGAGAGGTGGCAATGGGTGCGGCCGAACGGTCGCATGCCAAGGAGGTGAGGGAGGCGAAGGTGAAGGCTGTCACCGATTATCTATCCTCAGAGGCGTTCACTCCGATGCCTGGATAAGGAGGTGATGGATCAGTGTGAGGACCTGGTATACCTTTTCAAACGGTACAACGCAGGTAGGAAGCTGAACCTAAACTTACTTCGAGACCCGCCGCCGCCCGAAGGGGTGACTGAGGAGTTGGTGGAGGACTACAAAGGGGAGGATGCTGATGTGGAATCGGCTGATGATACCGACTCCAGCAGGAGTGAGGAAGGTCACCCAGTGCCAACAGCCCCAGCGTGCCTGCCGTCGAGCCGTCAGCCCGGCCCTGAAGCTGCCTCAGCCTGGTGCCGAGTCTGAGTCGACCGAAGCTGATCCCCCTTCCTCTTGATATTTTTTTGATTATTTTTGGAAAGTTTGTAATATACGCACATTTTTGTTACTCCGAATGGCAGTTAAGACAAGTGGCCTTTTATGGCCTTCTATTTCAAAGTCTATTTTGATTCGGCACTATTTTGAACTTTCATTCTATTATGTCTGCATGCCGTACGTAGCATAGTGCTAGACTTGTGATGCCGTATGTATATAATGCGAAAGTTGGAACCGAAGGGCAGATTACTTGTAATAATACTTCAAATGTTCCACATTCCAAGGATGGCCGAGGGTCTGTCCATCGTGCCCGTAATCGGTAGGTGACGACTTCGTAAGGTCCTTCCCACGAAGGACCTAGGGTGCCGACCTTGGGACCCTTTGTGGCTAGAGAAACCTTTCGTAAGACCCAGTCCCCCCACTTTAAACGATCGGCACTTAACGCGCGAATCGTAGTATCGTGAAGTCCTTTGCTTGTACGCAGCATTCCGAAGCTGTGCGTTTCAACTGTGTTCCTCGATGAGATCGAGGTTCAAGGTAAGCAACGTCTGGTTTTGCTCCGGTGTGTAAGATGCCGTTCGGCACGTGGGTGCGCGTTGATTTCGACGGGTACAATAGCTTCGGTACCGAATGCGAGGGAAAATGGTGTTTCACCAGTTCGACCGTCGATACGAGGTGTTGATGGCCCTTCAGCCGTGCCGAGCTTCTTCTTCAACGTCTTTTTGATGATCTTATTGATAGCCTCTACCTGGCCGTTCTGTTGCGGGTACGCTGGTGACGCGAAGAATAAGTTGATGTTGAATCGTGACACAGGTGCCGGAATTGAGAGGAGTCGAACTGTTTGCCGTTGTCGGTGATGATCGCGTTCGGGAGGCCGAACCGACAAATAAGGTTCTTCCATACAAAGTGTTCAACCCGGGCTGCGGTGATGGTTGCCAGTGTTTCGGCTTCGGTCCACTTTGTGAAGTAGTCGACGGCAACGATGGCAAATTTAAGCTGTCCATTTCCTTGGGGCATGGGGCCAATAAGATCCAAACCTCACTGAGCGAAGGGCCATGGGCTGACAATCGGGGTGAGCGGCTGGCAGGCCGTTTTGGGATTGAGCCGAAGCGTTGGCAATGATCGCATTTCGGACTAGTTGGGTAGCATAGGCATGAAGGGTCGACCAATAATACCCTTGCCGCACGGTTTTGAAGGCCAGAGATCGGGCTCCAGAATGATCGCCGCAAGCACCTTCGTGAATTTCTCGTAATATGTAGTTCCCTTGTTGTGGGGTCACACACCGAAGTAGTGGTAAGGAGTGACCGCGCGCCAGAGAGATTCTGATTCAAATCAGGTACCGCGCCGATCAGCGGCGTTGGGTTTTACCTTCCGCCCTTTCATCCGGTAGCTTCCCGTCCTTGAGGTATGCGTGGATTGGATCCATCCAACTTGGGTCCTGCCGAACGGTATGTACTTCTATTTCCGTAGTGCTGCGCCGAGCGAGGACCTCGATCGGCACGTGACGACCAATGTTGTCATCGATCGCCGAAGCCAGGCGTGACAAGGCATTGGCATTTGCTGAACTTGATATGCCGCAAAGTGGTGAAGCAACCGGCGGGCTTGTGTCAGCAAGCAGCCATTGACGTGTCCTTGGCTTCGAATTCGGCGAGTACTTGATTAACGACAAGCTGTGAGTCGCTGCATATCTTGAGCTGTTTAGCCCCCATCTCCTTTGCCAGCCGAAGACCTGCCAAAAGGGATTCATTCGGCTTCGTTGTTGGAAGCCTGGAATTGGAACCGGATTGCATACTCGATTGTTGTTCGATCAGGGGCTTTGAGTACTAAGCCAGCCCCGCTCCCCCTCGGTTGGACGAGCCGTCCACATAGAGAGTCCATACATGGATCGATGGATCAAAGGGTGCTTCGGTCGGCTGGTCGACTGGCGTCGCTGAAGGTGGGTCGGGGGCAACATCCGCGGGATCCTGCCTCGTGAGTTGCCGTTAACTCGGAGATGAAATCAGCTACGGCTTGACCCTTCTCGGAGGCCGAGGACGGTAGTGAATGTCGAATTCACTGAGTTCAATGGCCCATTTCACTAGCCGACCTGACGTTTCTGATTTCTGGAGCATCTGGCGCAGAGGCTGATTGGTGAGGACGGTAAGACTGTGTGCTTGGAAATACGGCCGAAGCTTGCGTGCCGAGAGGACGAGAGCGTAGGCGAGCTTCTCTAATTCGGGATACCGAATCTCGGCATCCTGCAGGGCATGGCTAGTGTAGAAAATTGGAAGCTCTATGCCGTTCGGCTTGCGGATGAGCACGGAACTGAGCGCCGTTGATGAAACCGAAAGGTAGACAATGAGGTCTTCGCAGGAAAGAGGAGTGGACAGTAAGGGCGCCCTGCTCATGTAGGCCTTGAGGTCTTGGAATGCTCGGTCACATTCGGCCGTCCAGACAATCTGCCGTTTGCTTCCTTTAAGAGCTTTGAAGAATGGAGCGCATCGATCGGTAACCTTTGATATGAACCGGGCCAGGGGCGACGACACGCCGGTGAGGCTCCGAATGTCCTTCTGTGTCTTCGGTATCTGCATGTCGAGCAATGCCTTGATTTTTTCAGGGTTGGCCTTAATGCCCCGTTGGCTAATCATGAAGCCAAGAAACTTGCCCGAAGAGACGTCGAAGGCGCACTTGCTTGGATTGAGGCGCATGTTGTACTTCTTCAAGACATTGAACATGAGGGAGAGGTTGTGAAGGTGAGAATCGGCCGTTTTTCTCTTGACTAGCATGTCGTCCACATAAACCTCCATCGAGGTACCGATGAGCTCCTGGAGAAAATTTTGTTGACCAATCGTTGGTAAGTTGCCCCAGCGTTCTTCAAACCGAACGGCATGACGTTGTAGCAGGTAGAGCCCTTTGTCGGTGATGAATGTCGTATGTTCACGGTCGGTAGGGTTCATGAATATCTGATTGTAGCCTGAGTATGCATCCATGAAGCTGAGAAGTTCATGGCCCTGTGGCATCTACCATCTGATCGATCCTCGGGAGAGGGAAACTGTCCTTTGGGCAAGCCTTATTTAAATCGGTATAGTCCTGGCACATTCGCCAGGCGCGCCTGGTTTCTTAACTAAGACCGAGTTTGCCAGCCAAGTAGGGTACGTTACCTCCTGGATGAAGCCGATTGTCCTTAGTTTATCCACTTCGAGCCTCGTATGCTCTCCGTTTATGTCTGATGGGTTTGAAGCTGGGACAAATGCTGAGCTTGTGGGTGATGACATCCGGGGGCGATGCCGGGCATGTCATTGTATGACCAGGCGAAGACCTCTGTATTTTCGCGCAAAAAGGTAATGAAATCGGCCCGTAGTGCCGAACTCAAAGTAGTGCCGATTCGGACCCTCGGTCGGGCTGTGCTTCGGAAAGGATGACCGATTCTAATTCCTCGCAGGTTGCACTTGGGGTGTAACGGCCTCATCTCTGGGATCATCCGGTTTCTCCGACCCCCTGTCGTTCGGCATAGAGCTTGTGGAAACGGAGTACGCTTCACCAAGCGTAGCTCGTGCCGATTCCTTTGTTGCTGATACATAACACGTCTGTGCACTCACCTGATCTCCTCGCACTTGGCCTACACCAGCGTTCGTGGGGAACTTGAGGAGGAGCATGTGTGGTGAGAGTATGGCTTTCATTTTGGTGAGGGCCGTTCGGCCGATGATGGCGTTGTAGGCCGTTGGGCAATTGACTACCAAAAAATGAGTGTAGATGACCGTTCGTCTGGGGATATTGCCGATGGCTAATGGGAGCTGGACCCTGCCAATCGGTTCCACCACGTCGCCAGAGAAGCTTAGGAGGGGAGTGATATCCTTGTTTAGGTGTTGAGAGTCTATGCCGAGGGCGTTGAAAGCGTCAGCAAACAACACGTTGACCGAACTTCGGTGTCTATGAGGATTCGGCCCACATCGAAGTCTGAAACATCGGCTCGTATGATCATAGGATCGGAGTGGGGGAAGATGATGGCTCGCTCTTCCTCTTCAGAAAAGGTAATAGGTTCCCAGCCGATTCGCCGAATCTTGTCATTGCGCCCCCCTCTACGCTGAGTATCTGGGGATGCCGAACGGCACGGACGTAGTTTTTTGTGGAACGGTTGCTTGCTTCGGCAATGGATGGGCCGTTCGATGGATGGGCCATTCCCGCACTGATCATGTTGATCTGCCGATTCGATGGATGGGCCATTCCCGCCTTCGTACCTAAGTCCTGATCCAGCCTTCCTTCGTTGATCAGACGCTCGACAATCTTTCGAAGGGCGATGCACGATTTCTGGATCGTGGCCGTTGTACTGGTGGTATCGGCAGAAGACTCGGTGTCTTTCTCGCTCTCCGAGGGAGCTTCCGGTTGTTTGGCTTCGGTATCATCGGACCTTCTGTCATAAGGAGATGTTCGTAGGTTGTATTGAGCAAGGTAAACGTTTCTTCGGGCTGGGTTTTCTTTGGACTGCCGAAGCCACTTCGCCTGCCAGGGTCCGCCCCCCTTTTATTGCTGTCCTGCCGACCCCTGAAGTTGTCCTTTCGTTTGTTTCTCCCTTCGTAAAAAGTAGAGGCGGGGGGTGCCGTTCGGTATGGAGCATGATTCACCTCCGATTCGCTGGGAATCGTTCGTAATTTCCCAGCGGGTGGCCGATCGGTTGGTGCTGCTTTGGTGGTTGGGGCTGAAGTCGATCCCTTTGAGTTGAAATGCTCGGCCTTGGCATGGATGGCCGCTTGTTTCATCAGCTCGGCATAGCTGGTCCAGTTGCTGCTATGGACCAGGTAGCGAAATTGAGACGATCGGAGGCCACTTTTGAAGGCACCGAAGGCCGCTCTATCGTCCCGTTTCCGGACATCGGGAATATCGTTGCTGAATCTAGCTGCGTATTCCCTTAGTGGCTCATCCTCCCATTGCCGAACGGTATAGAGATCATCGGCGGAGTACAGGCGATCGGTCTGAATCATAAAATGGTTGAGGAAGGTCTGCTTCAGCGATTCGAAAGAGTCTACTGTACCTAGCTCTAATCGGAAGAACCAATTTAATGCAGCTTCCGGTCAGGGTGGAAGGGAATAGTAAGCATTGGCCCTCGTCAGTGAACCCCTTGCATCCCAACGCTGATTGAAAGGTGTGGATATGAGTTACGGGGTTTTCCACCCCTGAGTAGAACGATATTCGGAGTGCTTGAATTTCCTTTTCGTGTTTGAACGTCCGAATTCGATTGGTGAACGGTCCCTCCTACCTTTCCCCATGTTGGCGTCCGAGCTTGGTTTTGTTCGTTTTCGATCTGATTCATCTTCTGGAGGAGAAGGCGAAGGTCTGATCGGTTGGGGGAAGGTCGTCACCGGAAGTGTTCGAGCGCTCGGTTCTCCGTCTGTCGCTCGGCAATTTGCCCTTTTGTGTCCCGTTCTACCATTCGGCTGGGGTTTCTGCCATCCGCCTCTTTGTGACGATCATACTCTTTACTTGATCGACGACTTTAGTGCTACCGTGATGAGCCTGCCGATCGGCCCGAGGTTGTGGTGCCTGGCGAAGTTGGAACGTAGTCGGATTCGTCAGTCTCTTCTACACCGATCGCGCGTACCTTCGGCGTATGGGGGACTTCGGTCCGAGGGACTCCAGACGTTGATCATTATTTTGGCTCGGACTTGGATGGGTGAAGGCTGTCGCTCTTTACGCTGCTCATTGATTCGATCGCGCGCAGCGAGAGTAAACTCGGATACTCCGGATGACGCGCCTTCGGGAGGGTACAATCAGTCTTCGGGAGGCAGATGGCCTTCCTGTGGCTTGTTGTTTTCCCTTGTCCTGAGCACGGGGCTCCTGGGACGCGGATGACTTCTCCTGCCGAAGCGCTCATGGTTCGTTCCAGACCTTTCTCCAGTTGGGTTGAGTGTGTTTGCTGATCGTGCAGCTGCCTCTGGGTGTCATCAAGTTTGGAGGCGAGGATATTGTTGTGCTCCTGCATTTTCGCCATTTCCCGTTGTAGAGTTTCCATGCGAGCCTCTATAGTGCTCTGCCGAACATGTGTTTCTGTTCGGGGTGTTTGAGGAGAGCAGGATGCGGCTCGCCACCAATGCCTAGGGTCGGTCCATCGGTAGGGAGGGCCGAAGATGGATTCATTTTTTGGTCTCAGAGTGCGGAGTTTTGAGATATGGGTTAATCGATAAGCGATTCCCCAGACGGCGCCAATCTGTTTGCACTAAAACTTGAACAGATAAAGATGAGTGCAACTTACAAGTGAAGTGGACGATCGAGAGAGATCGATTGGATGCTGAATGTAGATTCTTCCTGCCCTTCGGATGCTGATCCTGAATGGAAGGAAGCCGAGATTCGTGAGGTCTATGGAACCGATGTGGAACCAGCCTAAGACCCTCCGATGCTCAAGTAAGTTTGTTTATAAGAGCTCTTGATGTTGACTATATAGAAGTATAAAAGTCAAGCTGAAAAGTCTTACCCCTTTGTTGATGGTGAAAGGGTGTATTTATAGATGGCATTTGGGATGCTAGTAGTGTTCATTTCCGATGTGGGACTCGTGGGAGGGCCCTGAGGTTGACACGAGTCCTTTGATATTTCAGGCGGGTGCTTCGAGGTTGGTTCTCTCTACAATCGGTAAGGGATGCCGATTGTAGACGAGCTGGGCCTGAGCGGCTATTTGCAGCTTGAGACAATGCCATCGGAGGCGATGCCGATTGATTGTTCGAGGCCTTGGGTGTTTGGGTGAGCTTTCTCTAATCCACGTGTCGTTATATGAGTGGAGGGTCAGATATGGTACAAACAATACCTTTGTCGTATAAAAAGTGTTACTGTGCTCTGAAAATAATCGTTGTCAATTTGCTATGAGAGAAATCAGCTATGAAATAAAATAGTTTGGATTTTGATAAACTTTTTGCTAAAAGTGTTGTTGGTCCTGATTCTTGCATTATCAGAAATTGAAATTACCTCATTAGCAATTATTAACAATAAGTAATTTTCTCATAGTTTATCAACAAAACCGAGCTTCCCTGTTTTTTTTAAAATTATTTATTATCCCAAATAAGCAATGTTAAACAAACACTAAATACAATCGAGGATCCGTCAACAACATCTAACTAGACAATAAAATAATCCTCCAACTAGAATCACAAAAGGTTAGTATACCTTTGCCGAATAGAGAGTGTTTCATATAGAAACAGTCTCAAACAGGTCCTAATTACAGTTTAATTCAGTAAAATCCAATATAGTAACAGTCAGAAAAACTCACATTTAATTCTGGTAGTTAAGTTTTTGAAGTTTTCTTTACCAAAAAATATCTACATTTTGTTATAATTATGAGAAGGGGGTGTTGTGTCAGAGAGGGAAACAAATATTGTCTGAGAGGGTAGGGGCCCAAGAGAGAGGAGAGGTGAAAAGGGTGGTCACGTCACACAGCACCATACAAAATTCCCAACAAGCCCCAACCCAACCCAAAAGCAATTTATATTAAATCTGCCTCTACGCGTCTAATCTCTCCTCAACAATCTCAGATTTATTTTCTTAAGACAATGAGTGGGGGAGCAAATGGTTGCCATTGCCAAATAAAAACCTTCTAATAATGGAAGTGGGACGAGGCTATGCTTCAAAAGAGGTTGTTTTCCTCAAGTGGAAACAGTACTACTACCTTCCAAAGTGGGCCTCCACCATTCAATTATGTCTAGCCCAGGCCCACCTATCACTCTCCCCCTCCATCATATATCAAAACCTCCAGGGCCACACCCTTTATGATCCTTAACCTCTTTCCTTTCTTTCAAACCTACCCTCATCCTTCTGTCCGATCAATTTTATCCTTGTCATTGTAATACAGCCACATAGTCTTAACACGTGTAAAATCCGTTAATGATAGCATTAAAGGTGGTGTTTACTGATTGAGATTCAACTGGATTATTGGATCGTATTGAATTGGATTATATCGGATTGGAGATGATAACGTTAATACAACGATATATTTGATACACCATATGACATAATTATGAGACTGAGTTAATCGTGTTAAAAGCGGTGTTACAATCAGATAAAAATTTCCATTTTTGTCCGATCCCTTTTTTTTTTCTTTTTTGGGATACTCGCATTGTGCATCATTGGATCGTCCAACATTTTTCCTTTTGATTGCCAAGGTCTAATCACAACTTTAATTTTGCGAAATTGGGTGGGTGGCATATGTTGAAATGAGTCCACATGACAATTTTTCATAATTGTTTGTTGTGCATACCAACAAAAAAAAAAGAAAAAAAAAAGACTGCTAGTAGACAAGCATGGTGTTATCTCATTTTGTCTTTTGTCTTGGTAACCAAAACAAAACAAAACAGAATGATACCACCACCCACCACAAGTCCTACAAAGCAAATTTCCATCCCCAATTGTGGATTTGCCAACTTGCTCACAAATTTTACTCTATTCTTCAAAAGCATGCCAAATTTGGGTACCCTTTTTCCTCATGTAGACACATGGCCTTCATTAAATGTCACACAAAGTAACCTGCCAAACTTAAACATTGTATTAATTTTGGATTATCAAAGAAGTAACTCACAAGCTTGATTTTTAAGCTAATCTTGGGCTTACTTAAAGAAACAAACCAGAGAGATAGATGTAAGGTGAAGAGAATGCCACTGAGAGCAAGATGACAGGTAGAGGTATGTCCATATATGCATATGGAACTCTAAGGTTGTTAAAGATCATATTTATTAGAGATGCCATTGCCATCAAACTTCAATTTACATTTAGTAACAAAGTATGGTTACAATAAATTATTTTAATGAAATTTAAGGTGCCTTAAGTGTAACTAAACTTGACATAAGTTTATGTCAACTAAAGGCGAGAATTTCAATACTTGTAGTATTGTGCGTATAAAGTTTTACACCGCCTATTTGAATTTGACAATTACGCTTTATGTCGTATATACTGTCTTCCATGGTAATGATGCTAATAACAATGTCCAAATACATGACATGGTTCATTGCCTCACCGGGAAAGACAAAAGGAGGACAAAAGAATGTCATAGACCTAACTTATACAACCGTCATCTTTGATTAAAAAAAAATATATTTTTTATTTTGCATAAAGCTGCACATGAGAAACAACAAAGGTACATCATCAAATTGCACCATGTGTGTTTATGGACAGAAGTGAAGTGGAAAACCAAGACCAAGAGAAAGAGATTTGCGGTAGGCCTTCGTGTACTTCCCTAAAATAGGAAAAACATATTTAAATATTATCTGAAACCTCCAAAGAACTCCAATGAGGTAATGGGATCTCATATTTTTTTGGGGGACAAAATCTCCGTAGAGATTCACATCGATCTACCTAACAATGTTGCGAGAGAGAGAGAGAGAGAGAGATAGGGAGAGTGAGAGAGTGGGCTTGGGCCCGATGGTTGATCCAATTCATAAACCACCATAAGTTTTTGATAATATTGACCGGGCCCATTTAAATTCCTTACCAAAATAGGTCTCCTAATAACTCTAGGATAGAGTTTCTTCTATAAATACAACCTATGTATAAAAATATGTACGTAACTTCAAGCCTCTAGAACCTATATACAACCTATAAATATACCTAAACACATACACTCTATCTAAACCTTCCAACTTCCACTGTGGTTCCGGTAGTACTACTCGCAATTTTAATTGACATGATTCTCATACTCTTAATTTTGCTCGAGACGCCTTTAAAAAAGACGAAAATATCGAGCCTCGATGAGATCAACCGCAGCTGCTATGGGACCGCTATGCTGATAGTCGTGGGGAATATCATTTTTCTCGTGATGATTCAGAAGCGTGGGATGATGGGCCATTTGAGTCTTGAAACCACTCTCATTGTGTTGTCCCTATTGCTTGCCTTTGTGATAGACCGGCTGCATTGTCGTCTTGCTTCTCTTGAAAAGGGCTTGGCTTGCAATTTAAAAAGGATCAAAGAATTAGAAGAAGAGAATGCCTGTTTAAATTTGAGGTTGAGGCACAACAGAAATCAGTGCATCCAATTTCATCATCTACCTTTACATGACCAAAACGTTGACGGGTATAAGAAATCATTGAATCACCGTAGCCAAAGTTTTTAAAAAAATGTTGCTGTAAATATTGAACGAGTATGCCATTTAGATTTAGGTAGCAAGAAGAATTATTCACACCATTAATTGTAACGATTTGGAGATTCTATGTACTTTTTCTTCTTCTTCATTTTCCATGGAAGTTGTTTGGAGAGTTCGAGGATGTATTTCAGTTTATTGCATTTTTTTTTTTGCAATGAAATTATTGCCTTTTCTTTTTAAATTGTACATACCATGCATATTTCATCCGATTAAAAGTGTATTTTATTCCAAAAAAAACTATGGGCGTATTGATTTGATAACTAGTTGAAGGATATTATGTCATCTATATATAATCTCAATAATACCATTAATTAATCAAAATGTTAAGAAATAAAACAATTTATGAATCTAAGAAATTATGGGGTGGGCACAATTTCTAGTCAATCCGATCAAACCGCCCAACTCGATTATTAGATGGATGGGTTGAGTTGAGTTGAGTTGGCATAATAATAAGTTGGTATTGGATCTAAGAAATTATAAACCGCTATGTACGGGTTTGAACCAAAACTTAAAAGTGAACTTAATTTTGAGTTAATTTGACCGAACCACCCAACCCAATCACAAAAGGGTTGAGTTAGCCTAATAATAATGACCGGATTTTGAATCCAAAAAATCATAAATTGCTATATATGGGTTGGGTTACGAATTGGGACCAAAACCGACTCAACACAACTCATGTCCGCTCCTAATTAACATGCGTGATACATGTAATAGACGCATTAAGATTTAATGTGATAATGAAAATTCGGATTTGATGTCCACTCCTACTACGTCTAACGCATGCACTACCAGTTTACTACTTCAATAGAGATTAACTTGTCACGTGACACAATAAGTAACATGTTTTGTCCATTTACAACATGCCATATGCTATAAGTTTCTATTTATAATGGTCTTTGGGCTCAATCTCTCAGTTGTCTATCAAAAGGGGCTATTATTGGGTAGACTTTTTTGCAGCCCAAATACAAAGTTCAAAAAAGTATGGTCCCAATTCATCAACATGTGACCCCAATTTACCAAAACCTTGAAACTAGGGGTGGGCATCAATCCGGTTCGATCCGGTTAATCCGGCCGAACCGATTATATTGGATTGGTTTGGTTTGGTTTTGACCAAAGAAAAAGTCAACAGTTTGAAAAACCGAACCGAACCGGTTTGGTTTGGTTTCGGCTGCGGTTTGGGAATTTCAAAAACTATCCTAAACCAAACCGGACCGATTATAAATCAATTTATTATTTATTTAATTTAGTTTACATGTGGCAATGCTTGAGTGGTTATTTAGAAGTGTACCATGTACCCTGCAACACTTGATTGGACTCCAAAACTACAACTCACGGACGCATCTACCCATTCTCTCTCCCTCAGATTTCTCCTTTCTCCTTCCTTCCTTCGTCTCTTAACCCTAGCCGCAACTCCCTCTCATTATCTCTCCATCTCTCTCTGCTACCTCTCCCTCTCTCTCTGCTACATCTCCCTCTCCCTCTCCCTCTCCCTCTCCTTCGACGCTGAACTGAAGCCAACATGATTCGAACTCGGCGAAACCCACCCATTCGCCCTCAGCGAAATTCATCTTTGCGAAACCCAAGTTCCATCATCGACCACCAGTTCTCTGCAGCCATCGCTGTTTAGAACGGAAGGTCGTGGGTGGGGTCTTTTAGCAATTGAGAATATGAAGGTAATAGCTTACTATTTCCTGGAAAAAAATGAGAATGGCAAGTTGGAGTTTCTGAGCTGCCTTCTGTTCCATATATACCCAAGCCATGGTAAATAAAATTTCATCTTCCTTTTCTGTAATTTCTTTTTTATTCAATATTGTGCTTGTTTTGGTTTTAGTGCACCCAAAGTTAGAAACTTTTTTTTTGTCTTTTAAAAGTTCTGCGCAGAATTCTTGGCTGCTACCCGTTTTTCTTTGATCTTGTTCATATTGAAATCATTAACTGCTTCCTTTTGACAGGTTTATATATACATGTTTAGGTGTGAGAATGGATGTCTGCTTAAGCACACTTTGCGGTCATTTTCGGACTCCAACTCTCTCACATCTCATCTCATCTTCGTTGCTTTTCTTCCTTGAACACGTAGAGCCTCACTCAACCCATTTGAACCCTAGAGAAGCCACCATTGATTTGAAACCTCCACTGCTTCAATCAAACCCATTCTCACATCGCAGAAACCTCGTCGGCGTCGCACCTCCATTGATTCAAACAGTGCTCCTCTCATATCTGATTCGAACTCTCAGGCAAAGTTCTTGCAAGGAAGCATATGATTCGAACCTGTGCTGTGGTTGCAAGGAAGCATCTGTCTGTATGATTAATTATTTGCAAGGAACCTGTGCTGTGCTCCTCTCAAACCAAGCCCGATGGATGAAGCTAACTCAGTGCCAATGATGGTGAGTTCTTCTAATTTATCTAATTTCTTTGCAGCTTATGCTCAACTAATTTCTATGTTTAGATAACCAGCTTTGCCAATCTGATTATACGTGGTTTTATTTGTTTGAAATGTTTTGTTCTTGGTAAAGATTACCATCAAAACAAACTCATTCCTTAGCTTTGCCAATCTGATTATAACCTTTTTCTTTTTCACTTTTCACATTGTGAATCACAATATGAGCTGAAAAACAAGATGCGCAGATAGTTATTGATGTGTAAGACGTGTGCTTCGTTTGGGGTTTAATTTAGTTTTAGTTGGCTTGATTAGATTGGTTATTTGGCTTCTGAGTTTGATAATTGTTGGGTTTTCTTTTCCTAATTGTTTTGTGTTTGGGATTTTTTTAATTTCTCATTTTTGTTCTTTTTTAATTAACATGAGTTTGGACTTACCTGGAGAATAAGTTAACTCGTAAGTTTTATTACATTTGGGCTTCGCTAGCTCTTATTGTATGGTGTTTGTTTGTTCATGATCATAATGTTATAAATTGCTTGCTCACAGGTAAGTAAAAGTGTTTGACTCAGTTGATCGAGAAAAAGAAGAAGGGAAATTTATTAAGGTTTAGGATTTAGTTTAAAAGTGCAATTTTTCTGATTAAGGTGCAATTTGTCTGATTATATAGATGGAGATAAACTAGGGGTGGAAGAAGGTTTTGCTTCTAATCAGCCATCACCTATGACTAAAATCTGCACCGCAGTTGTGACCTCTGAAGCTCAGAATGTTTGTTTTGATGGAAATTGTGAACTTAAATGCATGCTGGAAATTGGACAGCTTTTGATTAAATGGAAATTATGAACTTGTATTTTGGGCAGCCTTTCATTTCTTAGTTTTATCATCTTGTATTGATGGAAATTGAACAGCTTTTGATTAAATGGAATGTTGTTGTGTTAGCCTTTGATGGAATGGAATGATATAATGGCAAAATGTTAGCATTATAATGTAAGAGCAGGTTGAAAAATGTATGGTTTTGTGTTAGGCACAAACCGGCCGAACCAATCCGAACCAAACCGATTATAAGTGGTTTGGATTGGTTTGGTTTTCATTATGGTTTTAGGCTAATCCGAACCAAATCGGACCGTTATTTTCTTATTGGTTCAGTTGTGGTTTGAGAGTTAAATCGAACCAATCCGGACCGTGCCCACTCATACTTGAAACCATTACATTAGCATGCTGAAAATATTTTGTGATTAGAAATAAACTTTCATATGTGAAACTAAACTAATTAAATTGCAGGATGCCAACGGGTCTAATCCAATAAAAAAGTGCATTTTCTTGTGGATTAGTGGTTTCATATTCAAATCTTTATATCGTGACAAAAAAATAATAATCACTTGTATAAAAAAATTCACCTTTCCCAATATCACTTGTAAATATATATATATATCAAATGGCAGGGATTTTGTACAGATACGGGCAACAAACAACCTCCCATGTCAATAATAGGGAAAAGCCAGAGATTTAAGCTGGGGGTTGCTTGTTTTATATGATCATTCTTGTTATGAAAAAGTGAAAGGGCAAATACTAAGTGGGGCCGTGAACAAGAAGAGTGTTTGTCGTGAAGCTAAAAGAGGCTTTTTTCACATGGCCATTATTGGCATTCTCAGTTTTAAACCTAGATGCTTTTTTTTTATTTTGTTTTTAGTTAAAATTTTGTAAGCGTATGATTCAAGATTGCACCTTTGGCCCTCCCTACTTGATTCATACGAGCAAATGAGTGGTATAACCAAACAAAAGAGTAATATGATGAACTGCGGGGGTCCATTGTTCTTCCTAGGCTTAATCCATTGTTCTTCATAGGCTTTATTATGTTATATTGACGTTATTGTTATTATTGGGCTTGTTAACGTAATTCAGGCATTTCTTTTCAGTGATTAGATTAATTTAGAGTAATTTGAAAAAGATATATTTTAAAAAGTGATTATATGCTAGTTATGTTTGCTCTTGACTTTCCATTGGAGTCTTTAAGTGCATAAGCTAGATTACATTTACACTTCAATGTTGACTTCATATTTCCAACACAGTATAAACAAATTCAAGTCCATTGAAAATGCAAATCATAAAGAAAATAGTGATTAATCTTTTTATTCTCGAATGTAAAGGGTTATTTGGAAGTGATTATGGATAAGCCAATAATTACTTTGATGTAGAATCGCTTTATAAGTTTAAGTGATTTTATGGAGAAACACATTCTCATAATCACTTAAAATTACCATAAGTGATTATAAGAAAAAGGCACCTCCATGTAGGTGCTTCTTCTCAAAAGTGATTTTAGCATATCTAAAATCACTCACAAACGAGCCTTAAATGTGATTGACATGATTGCAACAAATAGGCCAATATATAAAATTGATTAAAAATTTAAATGAAATGAGCAAAGAGTTATGTTATCGTCAATCGCTCGTTAACATTAGCATATTCCAAAACAAAGACCATTCAATAGTGCATCACCCTATTTTATAAGAGCACTTTCACCCTAAAGGGCAAGGGCAAGGCAATAGCTGTCACTATTCAAAACACATTCCTAGAATCGTTTAAAATTACCAAAAGTGATTATATGAAGAAGTACCTCCATCTAGGTGCTTCTCCTCAAAAAATGATTTTATCATATCTAAAATCACTCACAAACGAGCCCTAAATGTGATTGACATGATTGCAACAAATAGGCCAATAGATAAAATTGATTAAAAAATTAAATGAAATGAGTAAAGAGTTATGCTATCGTCAATTGCGCTTTAACATTAGCATATTCCAAAACAAAGACCATTCCATAGTGCATCACCCTATTCTATAAGAGCACTTCCACCCTAAAGGGCAAGGGCAATGCAACGTCTGTCACTATTCATATGAATAGTACCAGCCATTGCATATTCTGTTTCCACCCCTATGGGCAAGGGAAATTACTATTCACTTTATTTATTTTCTATTTTTTATACTTAGACGATTAATTTTTATAAGATTTTCAGTTGCCACATGTCACTATTTATTATAAAATTTTCATCTAATATTTCAGATAACATTTTTGGAATAAATTTTTAGATAAAATTTTCGGTTACCACATGTCCATATTTATTATAACATTTAGATCTCAAATTTCAGAATAAGATTTTCGATTGCTACGTGTTGATATTTATTTTAAAATTCTAATCTCAAATTTCAGAATAAAATTTTTACCCTCTAAAATTGCGTCACATGTCATCTCTATCTTCTAAATCCCTCTATAAAACTACATCCTCAACTCAGACCTCTCACACCATATCTTCTCTATCTTTTCATTTCTTAGATTTTACAAAACACATTCTACTCTCAAAGTCTAACCTGATGAGGGTCTTGGAGAGGCAACAACAAGAGGATGAAGAAATCGGGTGCATACGTGCTGAAGAAGATCGTGAGTTGGATGAAGAGGAGGATGAAGTTGTTTTAGCAGTGGGTATGCTCAATCAATCAAGGCAACACCACCATGGTCGTGTCCCAAACGTGGACAGACATAGACACTCTCGGGGTAAGAATCTATTGGAAGATTACTTTATCCCAAATTCGTTGTATTCTATTTCTAATTTTCGAGGGAGATATAGAATGTAGCCCCATTTGTTCCAAAAAATCATGCATGATATTTGCAATTACAACACATACTTCGTTCAGAAGTATGATGCTATTAGGGTTTTGGGTTTTCTTCCGGAGCAAAAACTTCCAGCTGCGTTACGGATGCTTGAGTATGGGGCATCTCAGGACCAGGTGGATGAGATTGCTAGGATGGAAAAATCAACTATCCTACAGTGCTTGGTCAGATTCTGTGATGCAATAGAAACTCTCTACACGAGGGATTAACTCCGCAAACCTACGTATTGGGCATCTACAGGACAGGTTAGATTGTGTGCTTGCATTCCACACGCCAACAGGTAACAAAAATTTGAAATTCTTGCGCTGACACCAACCTGACATCAGCAGCCCGAAGGCAAGGAGACGGGTCAGATCTCCCCTTGGGCTTGCCCGGAATAGTGGGTCCCACGCCTTGCCCCGGATTGGATCTTGCGCGCGCTGGAGTCTCCTTTCGGGCCAGGCTCCGTTTTGCTTGGGCTAGCCCCCGGCGGTGGAACAGCTCGAAGGACGCTCTTGTATATGCTAGAGTGATGCCAAACCTAATCACAACTGATAACGCAATTTCCACCGTCAGATCGCCTCTCTGGCCCACCCTGAAACCAGAGAGTGCCACGTAGCAACCTAGTCAGCTCAGTCAAATTAGTTTTTAAATCCGTTACTATTTAACAGCTAGCGCGGTCTCGATCACAGGGCGGTTACTCTGCAGGCCGCGCAGCTGATAACCAAAACCAAAACACAATTGCTTGCCAGCACCACTAGACACAGCCATGGCCTCGATTTTCGTTCCAGAACCTTCACTCCTGCCTAATTCCACAGCTTCCGTTTCTTCTCCGGCTAATCGGCTGCCGTGCCTGCGGCTACGCCGTCCAGACCGACGCCTCTTCTCAATCTCCGTCACCACGTGTCGCGCTTTGGGGCTCCGGAGGTCCTTCAATGTCGCCGCCAGCGCCGCCTTGACGTCTAATTCCGTACCGGTATTTTCTTCTGATCCACTCCGTTCTCCGAATTTCATCTGAGTAATTTTGATTAGAATTTGTAATTGAAGGTGTTTGATCAAATCGAATTCAAACGGTTGAAAATTTGGAAATGTAGCTTAATTTGTGTCTTTGGCTAGAATTGGATCACTTGTTGTGATGAGCAGAATTGCGTCTGGTTTACCTGATAATGTGCAGGAAAAGAATGGAATTCATGTAGTTGGCGATTTTATGACGCCTAGAAAGGATTTGCGTGTGGTTAAGCCCACAACTACTGTAGATGAAGGTACTATTTGTTGTATGAGGTGAAGCTTATTACTGCAGTTTTGTACATTTTTCATTTTCTGATGGAATTAGTTTTTATGCCTGCAGCTATAGAACTTCTTGTAGATAACAGAATCACTGGTTTTCCAGTGATCGACGACGACTGGAAATTGGTAGGTCTTCACTTTTCATATCCCTTCTTTCTCCAACACTTTGTGTTTCCATGTATTCTCTTTCAAATTTCAGTATCAGACTTTATAAGTGATTTCCAATTTGCGATGTTTGAACTCATATATCAAAGTCTTGTCTCTTGTAAACCGAAAAGAAGAAGAAAAAAGTATTGTCTTACTTAAGGTACATTATGTCATTCTGATTGTATGTGAGGATTAGGTGTTCACATTGGAACTGTGAACGGACCAGGAATTTTTTTCTCGTGGAACATTGTTCTCCTCCCCCTGGTTGGTTCAGGATTTTGTTATGACCTCAAGCATCAAGAATTCACACACCTGCTTTGTTCGTTTTGAAACATATCTGCAATATGCTCAGCATAATAGTGTATGCATGCGGCCTGCATTCAAGCAAACACACATATGTCTATTTCGCAACCCCCATGGAATCTCCTGCGTTTTCTCATGTTAATGTTATAGAAACAAAAACGTCTTTCTTTTTCTGAGGAGTTGTGACCATCGTCTTTGTTTAGTCAGTATCTGTTTCTTGATTTGTGCTTATATGGTTGAGCAACTAATATACAGTGGTACTTTTTTGATGCAGGTCGGTCTTGTTTCAGATTATGACTTATTAGCATTGGACACCATATCAGGTAATTCAATATGTAAAATTATATCTTAGAATTTTATTTTATTTTTTGGTTTATCAAATTTTGCGTTTTCATTCAAGTTATCTCTAATAGATTTCATGGTGTTTTCTCTCATTTTCATCTTCATTTGATTTATGATCATATCTATGTATCATTTACTTGATAGCTAGGCCACCACTTGAAAAAGGGTGATCTGAATCTTGTAAGCACAGTTTGTTTGACATGCATGATAGTATATATTATTTTATTTTTTGTAAACATTTGACGTTATTTTACATCCAATTAAAGTAGATGAGTATATTCATTCTGAGGTAGCGGGTAGCTTCGATTGATGATAAAATGAGGGAATGATTTTCTGGTCATATACAGTATGAAGATACAAATGTACTCTGTGAAAGAATAAGGCTATTCAAGGAGGACAATTGAACAGTAGAAGGATACCAAGAATGGCATTGGTGGAATTGATTAGGAAGGATATGTCCGCAAGAAATTTAGTGAAGGATATAGCTCTATATAGGATTAATATTAAATGGAATTTGAAAATTCCTGTGTGAAACCTGGTAAGTATGTGATTGGAATCCATGTAACGTAACGCAAATATTTGGGGTTACAGCTAAGCTTAACATAAAGAAACATAAGCGCAAATCATGGTGTACTCACTTTGGCTAGCAGAGTATTTAGTTTTATCATTGAGAAAAAGAGGTGTCAAAGTGTCGGCCAAGGATCTCATAGTAATTCACATCCCTTGCAAAAAGGTCAAAATGTTATTGTTTCCCTATCATTTGTTTTTAAAAAAAAAAAAAAGGATCAACTACATAAAATGGGCTGTGTAGTTTGAGGAGTTTTATAAGTATGATTGTCTGGAATAGTTGAATTTCTTTCACATCCTGTTTGGAACCTCTGCAGAATAAGGAATTCACTACTTCAGTTCAGTTGCAACTGAGTTATATAGGTATGCCCTTAGAATTCGAATTTTTATTGGTGGGGAAATATTTGGATTTCCATACAGGTTCCAGTCTGACCAAAGTAGATTGGTTTTTCTCATGGTTCCTTTCATCTGTTGTGACACTTTTTCTCATTCTAACGAGATCCCTGCATCCCCTTCTAGTTTCTCCACTGCTGCCCTCCCAGTTTTTTCATTATTCAAAGAGATCTCTGTCCTTCTCTCTCTCTCTCTCGGGCCTTCAATCACTCATCTACCCATTTTTCTCATTGAAACCAAATGGTTTTAACTCGCATTAATGCGTATGTTAAAGACATAAGAGAATACCAGATTGGTCTTCAGTCATTCAATCACTATCCACCTATTTCTCTTGGTGTGGCTTACGAATTTTGAATAGATGACCCTGATGTCTGTATTCTCCTTTTTGTGCTAGTGACTTTGGGACTTCATTTGATGGACTATCATGTTCTTTTTCAAATATAGAAAAAAAAACTTTTAAATTTTTTTTGTTTGTTTTAATATTTGTTAGTTCTGTTTGTAGACGTAAATCAAATACTTCCAGTCTGTGCAACTTTTGCATATTACAACAGTGCCAGTGCGTAACAGTTATCTGGTTAAAGAAGTGTAATTTTGTTAGGACTATATTCATTTGTTTCTTCTATTGGTTTGTTCAGTAAAGTGAATTCAACTTAGTTATTCAGTTAAGTTTCAAACAAATGAAATGAATTGGAAATCTGTTCAATTTAAGTTTATTTAATTGCAATATAGATAGAATTGGTTACAAATGATGTGTTTAGCTATGGATATACTCCTTTCTGTATGGTGAGGTGCTATGATCTCAAACAGAACTGTATGATTTTCTGTGCACAATGATCAAGATGGTCATCTCTTTACATAATACAACCGTCCAAATATTTCACCTGATAGGTCAAGGAAGAACTGACAACAGCATGTTTCCAGAAGTGGACAGCTCTTGGAAAGTATGTGACAAATTTTCTTTAATTATATTCATCTTTTACTGTTCTTGATGTTTGTCTGCATCTGTTTATGTTGTTTTTATTCTACTTAACACAAGATCTCAGTAATGGGGGTAAAATGGAGGGTGGTTTAAGAGTTTTATTGCACTTTTATTTTTCTTGTATATCCCAAGAGAGGCAATTGATATCAAGAGGCATGATGCTTTTGGCTCCATAGCATTTGAAATTACCTCCCTGCGAAGATAGCTTCAATGAAGTCTGACCAGTACTTTCCTATTTCTGCAACGAATAATTTGCTTTACAAAAATGCTTCTTTAATTGATATGGTTGCAGACTTTCAACGAGGTACAGAACTTGCTCAGTAAAACCAATGGGCAGGTGGTTGGCGATTTGATGACACCAGCCCCAGTCGTTGTTAGTGAAACCACTAATCTTGAGAATGTTGCTAGGTTTTGTTTTCCTGCTCTACTTTTTCCCATTTCTGCATCCTATTATCGGTCTAGCTGGAAAGGATTAATTTTTGTTATCTGATGTCAGATTATTGCTCGAGACAAAATATCGCAGACTTCCAGTTGTAGATGACAGCGGTAAGCTGGTAAGAGATGCATTATTTTCTCTTGATCTCTCTTTCGCTGTCGCCATAATACTCTTTCTGTATCTTTCTGTATCTCTGATATGCCGCTGTTTTCGCTATGAAGGTAGGAATTATTACAAGAGGAAACATCATTAGAGCTGCCCTTCAAATAAAACATGCTAGTGAATCGAAAACATAACAGCCGAACACATAAGGATCAAATTTTGTTCCAGATGTTTATGGTGCAGTCGTAGAAGATGTTGGAGGAGCTGGTCTTCTTTATAGGCACAATTTTGACAAAGTGTTTGTGTAAAACAGCAATGAGGTTGTATTAATTATGAATAACACAGAAACCTACCAGGATTAAGGGTTTATGGACCATCCATGCTAGTCCCTGAGAAGGGGCAGGAAAAGAGACAGTTGAGTGGTTAGCCGTTGGTGGAATCCCATCAACGGTTGACAAACCACACACACATGGCGCACATGTATATCATTTCTCTTTAGTCTAGATGCTGTCCTGCGTTTGTTGAACTGAAGCGGCCATTGGATTGGTTTCATGATTGCCAAATTTTCCGCACTAGTTGTTGAACAATATGGTTGAATTGGGGAGGTTGTAGACTTTATCTTTCTTTATTGGACTTCTATCTATTATTGTTGCGCATTTGTGCGTTTAAAAGAGAATAGAAAATGTATGATAGTCAAAATGATTGCCTCATTGGATTTAAAAGATTTTCCCTTTGATAAAAAGAACATGTGGAACTACAATCAATCAAATCTTTGAGGTGAAAGAGGGAAAGTGTATATTTATTTTCCTTGGAAGTAACAATCAACAAGGTCCTTCATTGGAGAAAATTTGAACTACGGTGCATGTAGGTTTAACCTTCTTCAACAGTTAACCTTGGACATCTACATCATTGAGATATGAGCAACTTTTTAAAAAATAATTAACAACTCACATTAGCGTAGCTATATACCCGATTCTCCGCTAATCTTGGATTAATCGTTGCCGTTTAGTGGAAAGTAGCATGGAAATGGTTAAATTAAACCAAAAACATGGTTTCCAGCTAATCCATAATTTGCACCAGCCAAAATCAGAGTGTTTATGGCTCTTAAAATCTATGCAGCCATTGCTAATCTAGTTGTCCTTGTTCAGGAGCACAGACGGATAGAGCAAGACATGGCAACAGTGTCATTTGACCAGAAATAGAATCTGAGACTGATGATGAGAGAGGCATTAGCTAAGGGGGACAAAACCGATAAAGGGCAACACTATGCATACCCATCAAATCACGATCATGCACCCAATTTGCCCCTCTTCCTCCTCCGTCCCACCAAAATCAAAACCCTACCACATCACCACCACCAGTGCACCACCACCCACAACCATCCCATATAATTGAAATTGATAACCCCACCCATATAATTCACAATCAATGAATCAGGTACAGTGGTGAGAACCAGAAAATACCTAACTCAAATCTGAATTGCTTTTTTCTCCAGTAGTAGTTATCGCTTTAGTGGTTAGCCCTGGCCCCCTTTGTCTCCCCCTCCCTGTAGGCCCTTTCTGCTCCCCTCTTCTCAACTTCTACCCCCCTCTCTCTCTCTTTTCCTTTTTATCAATTCCATTTTTGCTCTGTTCCATCAAAATTCCCATTACCAATTTCCTACCAAATTACCACTTGGAAGTTATATCTCTCACCCACCAAGTTCCAACTAGGAGGAACAAATAAAAATAAAAATAAAGGATTAAATACATAGCAAAAGGGGAAAATTAGCTAATTTTCTAGCATAATTTACATCTTATATCACGTTTTCGTAAGGGCCAAAATTTCTCCATCAAAACGAAAAAATCTTTCTGAACAAAAAAAAAAAAAAAAGAAAAAGGATAGAAAAACCAAAAACGGATACAGTAAGCTAATTCTAATTCTCTAATCCAGGACCAGGACGAAAGCTTCATCATTGCTTCAGCAGTCACATACCTCCCCTGCGCATGTTAGCAAAGCCTCCCCTTAATTTCCGAAACAAAGAGATTAAGATTAAGATAAGTCTCTATCTCTCTCTCACTAATTCGTCTCCCACTCGCAGTCACCGTCAGAATTCTCCGGGTCCGGCATCTTATTCAGGTCGACCCGATCCACGAATCCATCCACGCAGGGCTTAATCTCAGCGGCACCTCCGTTTGGCGCCGCGGCGCCACCACGGTGGTGGCGCATAGCAGTCTCGACGGCGTCGACTCGGGCGCCGACCTCGGTGGCCCGCTTGCGTATCGAAGCCGCCGACATGTCGCCGCATCCGCAGCCGACTCCGCCGCCTTCGACCACCAGAGCCTCGGGAAAATTGAGGCGCGCCGACGGGCCCCGCAGGTAAAAAACGGCCGTGTCGTAGGCCCGAGCGGCGGCGATGGGGGTGGAGTAAGAGCCGAGCCAAATTCTGGAGCGCTTGTTGGGTTCTCGAATCTCAGCCACCCACTTGCCCCACTTCCTCATCCTTATCCCCTTGTACGGCTTGTCGTTCTCAACCCCTCGCTTCCTATTAGTTTCTGCCACACCTCCTCCACCGTCCATCTTCTTCTGGTTCTTCAATTGTTGTGGGGTTTGGGGTTTGGGTTTTTGTGGGTGTGAGAATGCAAAACGAGTGGGCTGCTTTTTGGGGGAGAGAGGGTTTGCATGCTACTTGGCCACTAAGCTTGTCATCTGGGTAAGCCTCCACGTCTCTGAAACCCAACAAAAGAAAACAAAAAATTTAATCCCAAAAAAAAATCCAAATTCACCGACACAATCCCACCCTTTTTTTTTTTTTTTTTTTGTGGGTATTTGGGTATTTGGGTTTTGCCTTATTAGCGGTGGTTTTAGGCAGACTCAGAGGACCCTGTCTTAGAAACACAGGGTACTTGGCCGAGTAGAAGAAGATGGAGATGCTCTGTTTTCTCTTTGCATCTCTGAGTCAGAGTCTGAGTCTGAGAGCTCTAATAATCTTTTCTTCTTCTTCCTTTCTTTTTTCTTTTCTTTTTGTTTTGCTTTTCCAAATGGACCAAAATGAGATGGGATTTATTTATACAATTCAGAATGTATAAATAAATAAATAAAATATCTACTGGGTGGTGGTGGAGGTGGTGATGGGAGAGCTGTCTGTTTGTTTGTGTTGTGGGCAACTGAAGTGGAATTCAAAGGTTGTGAAAAACATTTCTCTTTTCTCTTTCTATACAAATTATAATGCTCACGAAAAAGTCTTTAAAAATAATAATTAATTTTAGTTTCATGTACAATTTGGAAATAATTATGCAGAAAAAGTTTTATTATTTTGTTCCTTCTTATTTTATTTTATTTGTTTTCTAATACCGTTAGGAATTGACTTTTCCCTCCACGCAATAACGATCTCAAGAGATAAGACGATTCTCTCCTCCCCCTCTTTGACAGGTGGCGGGACGGTAGGGATAATATGGTAATTTAAAAATGGTAATGACCCCTCCAAGTAAAAATGGAAAAAACCTGTTGATCATCTGATTGGGCCGGCCTCATGATTTTATGCATAAAAGGTTACGATCTGATTTTTTTTGTGTGTTTTGAGTTTGATTCCCTGAATTTACCGCCACACACACACAAAGTGATTGAGAGAGACCTACTTTTGTGGCGGTCGAATAAAATCACACTTCCTTTCCCTTGTAACAAGTCATAAACATTAGTAGGACAAACAATGAGGTTGGAGGATTGGACGCTGTAAAGTCGAAGGAACTTGTCTTTTCTAGTACAGGTAGAAAACTAGACAACGGTTAAAAAGGAAGAAAAAAAATATAGAGCGTGCGTGAGTAGATTTCATGACAACAGTCGTTCACGTCTGTGAATGATTTCTTGTCATGAATGCATTGTATGTTTTCAACTTTAACAATTGTATACTTTATTATACAACACATGTCCCTTATCAACAATACATACATTATACATAATAATATTCCACAATGACAAACACCTAGGGTTCATCGTTTTTTTCACGCATCATACGACCCACACAAACATGTGGTTCAAGTAAATCTTCCTTTTAAATACTACAAGGAATGATCTTATGTGTTTGTCACCGTCCACATTTTGTTTGCATTGTATGTTACCTACAATAAGGGTTATTATGACCAATAAACGAATCTCAATCATTCATGGATTTGTATGGACCTTATTGTATATATATGTATATAAAATGACAATAATTTATGATCTGGTTGGTTCCACATATCTTTGCAATTTGCATTTCATTCTGGAAATAAGTTGGATTCTAACAAGTATTATTGCTCTCTGAAATTCCCGAAATATCAAAAAGAGAAAACAATCTCACACGACAGTGTTGAGTAATATAATAATCCAATTAAACAAAAATAACACGTATTTAATTAGATTTACTCATAAATTAAGTAGCGACGAACAATCTCACTGTAAGGGACGGACCGTCCCTATGACTAACCTGAGTTATAGTGCAATTTAATTTTTTTTTTTCTAGTCTAAAATAGCAAACCCAGCACACTTGAGTTCACCCCCCAAGTTCCAATCAACCCATGTAAATGGACCCCAACTGACAAATTTTCTATATTGACTTGTTGGAGTTGTGTGTGAGACACCTCCAAGTCCATATCATGTTTCACCACACTTCCCAGATTTTATTAACATTTAACTCTTCACATAAATAAAAACAAAAACAAAAATCTTCACATACAGAAACAATTAACATTAAAAACCACACTTACCCGTTAAATTTTTGTTTAAATTAAAACCACTCCCCATTCCTTAGCTTTAAAATTGTAATAATTTTTTGTTTAATATTGTAAAATTAACATAAAAAAGAATTTTGAAAAATTATTTGAGTATGAGATATACATGAATTATTCTATTTTAAAAGGGGAAATTTTGGATTTGAGTTATCTAGCATTAGAGATGAACTTAATAATTTATACGAGTTATTTTGAAATCCTAAATCCGTCATTTTTCCGTTTTTATGGGCATTAAAAGTTGCCCATAAGGCATTCAACAACAGTGGTTACATATGTGCGTTTTGTATGTAGTTCCCAACTTTATGCGCGGGTCAGAAGAAACCCACAACAATCAGACAAGAAGGTGTGCATCATTAAGAGCTGCCACTACATGCAAACATGTAAAAAGCACCACCGACCATCGCACATACACTTTTTCAAATTTGGCTACTTCTAGGGTATACGTTTACACTGCTCAACCTGCAACTTTAACCAGTCTAGTGAAATTAAAGAGACTTAAAAAACCACTATGGCTTGTCGCCTGAAGGTGGGGGGGGGGGGACCTATATATAAATAAATAACCTAGGGGATTTTTCAGCTACATTTACAGCTTCGATGGCTAAGTTGTATTTTAGCCAAATAATAATTACATATAAAAATAAAATAAAATTGCTAAACTTTGTAGCCCCTGAAAAGAAGGGGGGGCCTCTCTCAATGTTTTGTTGTGTTTTGATTTGAGATATTAAATGGGTCAAATTTGAAAACTCTAGGTTTCAACGCTAGATAGAGTGGGGGTAGAAAAAATTGTAGATGCTGCGTCTCATGAGGCCAGTCTCCATGTGTTTGGTAATTCGCTCTTTCCAGGGACTTTCAGCTGGCTTGGAAAAAAACAAGAATGCTAATTGCGATTGATGGTTGATGGTTGATGGTTGATGGTTGAAATAAATCTTTTTTTATTTTTTTATTTTAGGGTAGTTGTCCCCAAAAGTGGAGAGCTTATCCAATCTTGTTGACCTTTTTAGTGTCCAAAGAAAAGGATGAGGAAGTAATTAACAATCTAATCACGATTAAGCGAAGTAAGTAGTAGTAATGTTATAGCCAAAGACATTAATTAGGTTCCATCATTAGTAGGTTGTTTTCCATTTACTGTTTGGGTCAAAGACATTAATTGGGCAGCAGGTCGGCATGAATGATTCGAATCATTCATGCCATGATGACGTGGCATGCAGTGTGAAGGACAGAGTGTGACAAATCCGAGGGAAGAGGGAAGTTAGTTTCCCTCGACATAGGAATAGTTTAGGATGCACCATGTTGACCTTTTTCTATAAATCCAAAATAAAAATTACATGTCAATTGATGCGTGCACGGTGCACATGTCTCTAACTGCGTTGTGTACTATAATTATTATTCATTAATGTTATTTGATGATTTGAGGTTGAGGTCGTGTGTGTTGTGTGGTCTGCAGAAGATAAAAAAAAAAAAAGAAAAAAACAAGAGAAAGTCACATGTGTGGAAAATGGAAGATGTCACATAGCATACACACTACTAACTTAGTAATTAACGATGGATGCTTACGTTACGTGCCTCTGTGCCGCCCTGCATGAATGAATGAGACAGAAGGCTTAGATGGGTTCTTAATTATTTATTTTATTTTAATTATCAGTCCACTTACGTTGAATTACTTTTAGGATAGTTATGTTAGTCAATATTTTTACATTAATGCGAATCCACACGTATTGGACGAGCTTAACACCGCTTGATTTTACAATATGAAAAGTTTTTTCCCCGGATAAAGACAGACGAGCCCCAAACATCACAAACTTCAAACAGCTGCTTCAATCAATGCTTCTTCATCCGTGATCAGTTGAAAATATGTTGTTTTGATTAAATCTTGGACTCTTGTAGCGATAAAATAGTAGAATCTGGAGGATCTTCGGGCAGATTTTACAAATCTTTTCTGTTTTGTTTTGTTCAACTCACAAGTTCTGGTTCGTATTTTGTTACGATTTACACTTCCACTCTATCACCACAAAAATACGGGGATCGCTTTCCATTCTGAATTTGAAGATTTAAAACCATAGCATCACGAATTCACAATGGGAATGGAAAAAAAAACATTTCCATTATTCAGAAAATGAACATAAATCATCATAACAGTTAACCCTGATACTAAAGTCTACCTATTCTTGGTACAAGCTTAATGTAAGATGTGGATCCGCTTGTGTGGGCATGGAAACGAGCAAAAAGCATACATCTTGTTATTTTCTTCATATTACTTTGGCTTCTTCCGCATTCCCATTCGTGATTTGGCATACCTGAGATTCTTGTTAAGCAAAACTTGTGACACAAAAATCAACAAAAGTCAAGGACAGAAAAACATAGGAGGTGAGCTAATTAAAGGATACTCCAATCTCATGCCTTCGCCCGTTGTCGACGAGTAGAGAATTGTGCCTTGCAGATGACTCAGCGCTCCAGTTGAGCACGCCGTATCCTTCAGATATGGCAAAGAATATAATTAGAATTGCAAAGCAGCTCTAGAGGTGTTCGGATCAGGAGATTGGAAATTATACCGATAACTAGAGGCTTCTCCTATATACTTGAAACAATAAAATCAAAGAATTTACAAAATGCAACAGGATAAGGATTACGGAATTTTACTTTCAATTTTCAAATGCTATCTACAAATAGAACATTCCATATCCAATGTAAAACAAGGTTCAACCGTTCAAAATAAATGAGAACTATGTCAGTTTTCACAACAAGGTTCAGCCCTGTTTAAATTAAACCAGAATTATATCAGTGTTATTTACATCTTATTAGGCTCCCTCTCAGAAAGGCCGTGTTTTATGGTTATATTTAAGACGGATGATAGAACCTAACAGACATGGGTACCTGAAAATCAACAAATGCAACTGGAGCTCCATATGTGCTCTGCATCTTCAATTTTATGAACCCAGGGCACCTAATAAAAATAGTTAGAAAACGACATCACAGTATTGCGGACTATACATATGAATCTACAATAAATAAAGTATAGCTACTAACCTTGAAAATACTTGAATCAGCTCTTGCTCTGTACAAGTTGGCCCCAAGTTAGCCACGAAAATAGTTGGGCATGGAGTATTATTTTGTGGAAAATGTTGTGCTGCAGAATTATTCTGCCAATGTATAAAGGCCAATAACACTCAGATTTCCGTATATAAAAAAAACACTCGCATGTCCATATAAAAAAACAAAAACACTCAGATGACATTTCACATGCATATTATCTAACATTTAATTTAAATAAAAAGTGAGATTCCAGAAGAAAATATATGAATAGGAGAAAAATATAAATAGATCTGCAAAAGGCAAGCTTAGGAATCCATTATCTAACAAGAGATGAACAACGACTTGAAAATGAAACTACCCTGAAAAAATAAAAGAGTGCAAGTAGTGAAGAGATAAGATACCACGTTTCCGGCTATTGTCTCATGTACAGGTATGCCATTGAAGTTTCCATGACTGAAAAGTGAAGAAAAAAAAAATGAGTACAAGGAATTCATTAGATTTATTAAAGCGACTATTTCAAAAAGGAAAATACTATACTCCAACTTCATGGACCAGGGCGTCCAGAAACTGCTTTTACTAATCCCTTGGCCTTTCAGCTAGTAGTAATATATTTTAAAATAATATATGTGCTGATTATTGAGCTACAAGTAGTCACTTCCATGTAAACAAAACAAAACGTGTGCTCAAGCAGTGCAGATGACCTTGGTGCAGATGGATAACCAATGATGTTGTAAGCAGAATTACCCATTCCAGGCATGTGAATGCTGCCAACACCTGCTAGTGCCCAAGCGTGCAAAACATGTGCAATGTGAGCTTTTAGAAGAATGTGTCCTCCATGTGACTAAGTAATAGTTTCTGATCTCGTAGACCAGTCAATCATCAAATAGATATGGTAAAGAAAAGCGATTGTAAAGCACAGTGAGATCATAAAGTACATCAGGATAATTAGCGACAAAAAAATTGCAGAAAAGAATTTCGTACAAGCTAACTCCCTTACACAAGCAGTTAGAGGCAATCCTCTTACCAGAATCAGGAGCACCCCTTGAATACGATGAACCTCTAGCTTTCTTATCTGAGCCAGATCTTTCATCATCTACATACAATGATCAACAATAGCACAGATTGCAGTTCAAGTCAGTTAAGATGTGGAAGAGAACAAACAAAGGACAAAGAAAGTGAATAGAAATAGACCTGTTCTTGAGCGTTTTGACCTAGAATTAGATTTTGCTAGATCAATATATAATGTTGACCCCTTCTCAAGATCAAACACCATCCCCTGCAAACACAGTTCGGAATCAAGAGCTCTTAGTTAAAATTTTCACCTAAATTTTACATACAGTGTAAAACTCACCAACACAGTGAACAATAATAAAACCCATACAAACAAACAACACAAAAGCCAACTGCTAGTACTAAAGATCCGCCATTCTCCACACATGAATAGGCATAAGCTATTTTATCCAAAGCGAGGCTCTTCAATTCAAACAATTTGCAACAGACTTATAAGTTGGGTGTTAGTCCCGAAGATAACTATAAACTGTGAAATACCAACCAATACTATCCTAATTTCCTCTACTGTATAGTTGAGACAGCATTGTATATTACAGCGTTTATATACAGATACCCAACTATTAATGTCACAAACAAATGCAAGGTCTACTCACATTCAGAGCATGCATTGCCCCGATCGCAGACTGCTGATCCAAGAACACCGCAAAAGCAAAAGGCTACATCACCAAAAGACCATGTCAGCCCACAACAACTTCAGTGACAAAAAACCAATATATATTCCAACCCAATTGCAAAGCTCCAAACTTTTTGACCGCTACAGTAAGCTGATAACCAAAATCACTCAAAATCACGCATTAATATTTCAATTATCAGCAATACCTGAGACTTCTCGGTTGGGGTCCGGAGGTGGGAGGACTCGTAACCCGGAAACTCGCGAAAGAGGTTGTAGATTTCTCGGGGCTTGACATCTTCGGGAAGACCCGCGACAAATAGGGTCCGGACCTCGTCGTGTGAGGGTTGGGGGACGAGAGCGGGCGCGTAGGAAGAGAAAGGCGGTGGGTGTTGAGGGAAGTAGGGCTGAACCAGGTGGTGCTGTAGCGGTGGCGCCACCGACGGAGGCGGTTGAGGTGGTGGCGGTTGTTGGTAGTATGGGTAGTGGACGGAGCCTGGTGGTGGAGGCGGTGGCGGGTAATAGGCAGCCATGTCGTCCATTTTGGAGCCCTAGAAGAAGATGATTTTGGGTTTCGGGTTTTTTGTTTTATGATATTTGCATCGGCAGTGCCGCAGTGCCACAGATGGGCTGGGCCGGGAAGGTTGGAGCTGCGTGTATTTTATTTTATTTTATCAAAATCCTACCTTTCTTTTTGTTTCAAAATCCCATCTTTTATTTTGATCATAGCTCAGTGTTTGCTTTTTATTTACTTTTCGATTGGAACTTGAAATTACTTCAAATGTTAGATAAGATATTAGAAGAAAAATAAGTACATTTTGAGTGGGATTTCAAAACTAAATTATGATAAAAACATTTTTGAATAAGAGATCAAAGTATTTTTCACTATGTTAGACCCCATTGGCTGTAATATTTAGTTTATTTGCAAGTGAAAATCAATTTTCACTAGTTGAGATAAACAGAAGTGTAACCATTATGACAATGGAAAAAGGAGGAAACATTATTTGGGCATCAATTTATTGGATCCCCAACCCCAAGTAAATCTTTAATCATGGGCTAAGTGAATCATGTCAACCATTAATGCTGTAAGAAAAAGTTTGGGTGATTTATTCAAGAGATATTTATTCAAATGACCCATTTTAAGAGGAAGCTCATCCACTCATAAGTGCTTTCTATTTAGAAGAACATTGAAATTTTGCACTTCATGAAAAAACACATGGAAATAATTCCTGAACGCTTCTCCGCATTTAAGATTTTCTGCCAAAGGTTAATGGACCTGATTATTTTGATCCAAGGATCTCAAAGTCTGCAATTTGCATTTTTGCAATACCTTAATTACTAGAAACAAAAGAGATTCAAAGTGAAACTGAATACGAATAAACACAATACCTTGAAATCAAATCAAATGGTATCTAATAGTGTTTGAGACTATTTTGGTGATTGCATTAGCCTTTCTCACAACCAGGAACGAGAAACTCATAAATTAACACAATTGACATAGTCCTCCCAACACGAAAGATTGTGTTTCTCATTGACACAGAGTATGACTGGATCACCCGCTTGTGTGTCATTCACTAGCATAAGTTAAATCCAAATGATAAGAGGAAAAATAATTCAAGCAAGTAGTTCTACACAGGTTGTCAACTAAAACTTGCAAACAACAATCTCTTACATGAGCAGTTTTAACACTAAACAAAAGGCAACAACCGATGGTTACCAGAGTACCAGCATTTTCTTGGACTAGAAAGCCAGCTTTGCGTTAAACTAGAGGTGGGTATTGCTTGGCCTGCTGCCGAACCCTTTTCTTGTACTCAGTGGCATCCTGCACAAAGTCGAATTGCAGAGTGTAAGAACATAAACTCAAGCAAAGCAAGGGTAAATTAATTCCTGTTTAACTCATAAGCGGTGGTCACTTCTCCACACTCAATCCTATTCTCATATGTATAGCCACCAACAGATAGCACAGCAATGGCACCCTAAAGTTGCAGTCACTCAGGGTGAGTTCTGATGCTAATTGCCACTGCCAGGATTAATGACGCTAGATGTGACTTTACTGGACGTCCCAATAATATGCCATCACCTCAGAAAATGTGGGAATGCAACCTTCAGAGTTTGCAAGATGTATACTGCATTATACTAGCTTTACATTCATTAAAGAAACAACAGAGCCTTCCCTCCAAATTTTGCAGAGCAATGGGGAAACAAAAAGTTGCTAAGGAGCAACATACCTGAATGAAGAGGTGATACCCTTCTGTCTGTGCAGGATCAGCAGGATTTGGCTGATCCAGTAAATCCTGAATGCCCACAAGAATTTGCTTCACGGTTATTGCTGGTCTCCAACCCTACATATAAAACAAAGAACGCTAAGTATCATGGGATAAAAAAGCTCACAAATTCTCCATGCCAAAGAAGTTGCTATATGTAGAAAACTTAAACAAACAGAAGGTACTCACACTGTCCTCATTAAGAATTGATAGACAAACAGTTCCAGATGGGTATACATTTGGGTGGAAGAAACCTGGTGGGAATTTACACTTTGGAGGCTTGCTAGGGTAGTCTTCACTGAAGTGAAGGGTAAGTGGGAAAAAACCCCCCTCCCAGTCAGTCTGCAACATAATATTAGTAAGAAATGTTAATGCCAATAGAAAACATTACATTTTATGAAAGCCTCTTTATTTATTCTAATTTAATGTACATTGTCCACTCTAAATATAGTAAAGGCATGCTGCTGTTGATAAATAACCATATAATGCTCACATTGCCTGATATAATTTTTTTTTTTTTTTTGGGGGTAAATTTCCCCGAAGTACAAACCATTCAAATAAATACCCCATATACATAATTAACACAAACGATGTTGAATGGACATGAAAACAATAACCAAAACGCATAAATTTGAAAAGCAAAAACTACGACAGAAGGAGATAAAGACACTACAGATAATAGAAAAAAACCCCCCAAAAGAAGGCCATTCCTGCTGAGTCTTCCACTAAAATCAACACAAGCTTCTGCATTATGGTACAAAATGTCAGAAGCTACATACACCAAAAAAATACAAAATTATTCCATCTCTCTAGATAAAAAAAAGCCTCGATTCCAAAAGGTGAGGTATGGTATGTAATAACAAACTTTCGAGTATGAAATGGCTCTGGTTTTTTTTTTTGGCAACACCATTCAAGTTAACATATGAATCATTCTCCACGGACCAGATCAGCACAAAACATGGATACCCTTGAAAACGTCAAGACCAGACTGGCTCACAAATAGAGTTATAAAAAGATAACTCATTCAACCTTTCATTACAATCCATGAACCCATAATTGATGAAAGTGCTCAATCCAACTAAATCTCATCTCAATCATGCAAGTAACACTAACACATCATGTTGCACACTTGTATTCTCAACAATAAATATAGCAACGCTTTTCTTTTGTCAGAGTTTAGTATGCTATGCATTGAAACCACACATTCAAACATGGATTCACCTCATCAATGGTACTGATAGACAACTCGTACCAAACTATGCGGCAAAACAAACAACTAATAGGTAAGTATAATGAATAACTTAAGGCATTCTAGGAGAAGCTTTCTGCAATAAAAAAAACTTTTTCAGTAATTTGGTCAATTAAGAAAAGGTACTTTGCACTAGAATTTTTCCTTGATTGTGTTATGGCAAGTTTTCCTGTCTTCTCCATAAGAAAATTAGTAACCTTGGAACAATAATGAGAAAAACCCATCTCAAATGGAGTAACTCCCTTTACCCAATACTCTATTGGAACTAAGAAATCCAAACAATTCACCAGAAAAATAAAAAGACCATAAAAACAGTAAAATTCAAAGTCCCAATAAGTTTGAGAGCTTACACCGGTCTTGCCAGGAATCGTGCAATGCCACACCATCAAATTCACCGTCCCATCAGTTAAAGTCTCTGGCTTCGCAACAAAACCCTAGAACCCAAAAAACTAAAAAAATCAAAACCCAAAACTAAAAATTTCGCAGTAATTCGGTGAAACAAAGATATGGGTAGATGTACGGACATGAGGGTGGTTCTTCCGCCAGGCCTTCCGCTCCTCGGCAAGACGACCACGAGCTATGCCTCCAGACATGGCGTTGTTTGGTGGGTGGGTGGGTGGGGTTTGAGTTTCTCTCTGGTTTGGGGGTTTTTTAAAGAGAGAAAATTGAAGGCAGCGACTTTCGGTTTTGGTGGCTGGTGGTGCGAAACAGCAGATGGATGGGGGCGATTCTCGCTTTTATGGGGCTTCGAATCAATTGGATTATAAAAAGCGCTGCTTCCATAAAAGTCAATGAAATGGCTTTTTTTTAATTTTTAATTTTGTTAAATTCTGGCGTGAGAACCACGCCACTGTAAGTAGTTCACGTGACGCACCACGCTTGAAGTGACTGCTTATTAATGAGCTACATTGATTGTACGATACTGCAGGCGTTGATGCCGTAACCAGAGGTTCCAATTGTAATGGGATGGGCCCTATTTTAAGGCCCATTAAGCCCAATGTCCTGTGATCTCTCATGGGCTTTATGCATGGGCCTTGAGTAATTGGGCGGGAACTTTTTATGTGACCTACCCAAAAGCCTTTAGATATTTTCCCAAAATGAGTATTTTCGCTCACTACTTTAACTCAAAGTGTATCCCCATCATCTATCTTAACACTTGACATGTGTTCATAAGCATAACCATTGTTACATAAATCAAAGCAAAAAGTTAACTATATTTATACCTCTGGACACATGTCAAATATTAAAAATGGTGATGAGCATACACCTTGTGTTAAATTGGTGAGCAAAAATATTTCCTTTTTCCCAAATGTGTACGTGTGCGTCCACGTGTTCACATGTCACTAAAGAATTGGGAACCGCCTAAGTTATGTAGGTGAAAAAATAAAAATGGACCATCTAGGTCACGCATGGCACAACATTCAAATTATTTGCAAACAATTTTACCCACAAAAAAATAAAAGTTGTGGAGACATTAAGTTTGACATTGAAAGATTTTATAGGTTAGGGTGCTATTTGAAATTTGGATCATACTTCTGAGGTGCAAAATATAACTAACGCAAAAAAGTTAGAGATTAAACCCAGTATAAAAAATACATTAAGTTTAGAAGCGATTAAATACACAGTGATGTTAGTGTTTTTTTCTTCTATAAATAAATCAAATCAGGGAAGGGATGGTGGAAGGAGATGAAGCCTTCACTAGTATACAACCACATTCAAATTTGACACAAACATAATTGCAGTTGAGACCTGCCAACCAAAGAATTAGGTTTTCAGAGGTCGCAATTTGCTTTAATCATTTAGATCAATGCTATCTAGACTAAATTATATAATAGCAAAAGATGCAAAAGGCTTATAATTTAAGGATTAATCGCCATCATTATGGGTTGTCCATGGCCAATGGCCAAGTACGTTTAACAAAATTTCAACAATCATATTGGATAACGTTAAGTACCTTTGTGACTAACTTTCCCAACCACATTTTTAGTTTACAGTACCTCAATCAATCAATGATAAAGACACTTAGCAAAATATAATGAATAGTCCTTTTTATCATACAACTCGAAATAATATATATATATATTTGTTTAAATTTAAAGAGAGAATGACGATAATCGAGCTTCCATCATAATACGAGAAAAAAAATACTACACCACCGAAGTTATAAGCCCTATAATAAAAAGATCTCGTTTGAAAGTCATGAAAATGTTTTATTGCAACGAATGAAACCACATTTACATGTACTATTATTACTCAATCTTGTTGCGGTTAATCTATCGTACCTGAGATAATAATAACAATAATAATGGTTTAAGTAATTTCTGGTTGATATTGATGTCAAAGGAAAGCTAGATATCATGTACATGTTATTCTAAAACACATCTTGAAAGGAAAGCAACTTGCAGTGGTGCACATGGATATGTTGACAAGTGCATGAAGCTTGACCTGGAAAGAAGGGAGATAGATAAAGCTTTAGACTTTAGAGCCATTGCACCTTAAATGCGCAAGACAGGGCATGATTTACTAAAAGCAAGGAATTTGTAACTGGGATACTTTGAAACATCTGGTTCTGGAGGACCACACCACATGATCACAGCTGTAGCCTGTCGTTGTATAGAAAGAAATCATCTTTATATACTCACTATTCGACGTTGCATATACTCAATTGAACTACCCCTTGAGGAAGAACTTTTTGTACTTTTCGTAATCCGACCTAACATATCGGCGCGATGTTATAAATTTACTCAAATTATAACTAGTGTAGTGTAGTGTAGTGTAGTGAGTTTAGGTTAACCCACACTTAAGCTTAGGGTTGAGTTATTAATAATTAATTATGGTAGATTTTATGCTGATATATATTGTTGGTATTTTGTGTTTGTGGGGGAGAATCATTTTAAAAAGCATAGAAAGTTTGCATAGGGGATGATAAAGATGGGAGTATCGAATGAAAAGGCCCACGAGGGCAGGGCAGAAAGCACAAACTACAAAGAACGAAAGGGAAAAAGAAAAGGACAATACTTGGCTCCTGATATATTAGGACCCATTCCTCCTCAACAGTTAACGTGGTTTCTTTACAAAACAACACGTGTTATTATTGTTGTTGTTTTTTTTTTTTTTCCCAACTCCTTTAACTCAAGTCTTTTGCTGGTTTTTTTTTAACTTCGGTGAGTGAAGGAGAAAGAGACGAAGGCAGGGGAGGGTGACTTGCAGGTTTTTTTTCTTTTTTTGAAAAAAAAAAAGATTTTTCATGGTTGTTGAAGAAAGGAGAAGGAGAGGGAGAGGGAGAAGGAGGAGAAAGCTTACATGCTAAATAGAGGTGAAACCAAAAAAATTTGCTGGTGCCGTTTGGTGGGCTGCCTTATAGGTTCAGTGGTTTTTGAATATCATGGAATATTGCTCATGATAGATGAATATCAGATTCAACAACCCACATATATGAGATGATGAACAATAAAAAAAGATAAAGTGAGAGGTTTTTGGAGAGGGCGAGGTTGGTGATGAGGGTGGATTCGGAGCAGGAGTGGCGGTGTCTCTGGGAGCTGCAGTTAAAACCAGCCAAAAGGTTGGGGGAAGAGGAGAGAGGAAAGAGGGGAAAAAAAAAAACACACGTGTTGATTTTTTAAGAAGCCCACGTCATGGGCCAAGCATTGTCCAAAAGAAAAATGGAATAAGAGCAGGAGCTCCAATCTTCTGTAAACAAAGTCATAGGGAAATGGCCAAAACTTAAAGGTAGAGGAATTTCTTGATGTAAACAAATCCTATATAACATGAATCAATTCCTTTTGATCATTGTGATCGATTGAGGCTAAACTTTACAACAGTCCAGAAGAATAAAAAGTTGAACTTTAAGGCAGGTTCGCAAGATTTTCAAACCATGCTTAAGCTTAATTATTCATTTCTCTATAATTACTTCCCATATATGAAGCACCTTTTGCATAAGAATGCTTCTATTGCCACCTTCAAGTTTCAACATGCTCACTTCATTCTTTTCATCCGTCCTGTTAAGTTCTAAAGGAAAGAAGAAGAAGAGAAATTAGTTACATGCCAAATGACGTGACAAATGATATATACAACCAACACATTGACGCATAAGCATAATGTACACAACCCACCACAAGAAGTATGGTGCCATGGTTTTTTTGTTCGCAAAGTCTGCTGCATTTTTTTTATCTGCTGCCTTTGGCAAAGGTTTTTGAAGAAGAAAAAAAAACACCTATATGGCCACGACCAACTACAACACATCATGAAAATATTATTTTCTCAAGTTTATTTGTTTTCTCTATTTCTTTTGACAGTGTTTAATGAAATATTCTTTTTTGACCCCTAAAAAGGTAGGGAAAGCTTTTAATGTTGGACTCAATAAAAATCATCGCAAGCCCTTCAGCCAACAATTGCAGACGTAGTAGGTAATTGAAACTAACAAGTGAGAAGAGGCTTTCAAAAACAGAATGTTAACCTAATTCAATTCTTCTGTTTATAATAGGGCTGGGCATATGAGACCGAAAACCAGCCAAACCAGTTGAATCGAACCAAGTCGGTCGGGTTTGGTGTGGTTTTTTTCTTCTTTTTTTGGCCAATAGTGCATGAATTGGACCGAACTGGTCTCCATGGTTCATGCCCGGTCCCCAATTTCAAAAATCGTCAATGAATCGGACCGAACTGGGTATGTTAAATTATATGTAATTAAATAATTATAATACACCTAGCTGATTTCTATTGGATTATGATTTTATGTTCTGTAGCCCAGTGTGGTTTTTTAAGAAAATAAAAAAATAAAACCTATATATTTAACTTATTTTCAATATTAGCTTAGTCAGTGGCAGTGTACAAATTACCTTATTTCTATTTTCAACATTTAAGTAAATGTCTTTGTCATTTTACTTTTATTTATTTATATATTACTCAATTGACTTAAATTTACAATGTAAACAAGGAAGTACCCCCCATTTGGATTCAAATAAAAATACTAGAAAATCAAATTCCAACCAAATCAAATTATGAAAAATCGATTTTAGTGCAAAATACGATTTAGGCTAAAAATGATAGCTCATTAAGTCAATATATACTTCATACTAAAATCCCATAAAATCAAGTTTTCTTATTTGATGTGTGAGGAATAAAAGCCGCCAAAAATTATCTTGAGAAAATGATTATTCCGAAAACTCATTTTTCATACTTAGTCAATATTTTTACATAAAACAATTTTTCATGTATGATATGAATGCATGAATGAACCTAAGGTCAATCTAGGTAAAAAACCTTAGATGTTCAATCTACTATAGTGTTAAACCCTATTTGGTTTATGTTAAAACTTATTGAAAATTAGTCTATGGAACTATGAACTAGCATGGTTTATATGATTTAATGTTTACTTTTATTTATAGAAAGACTATAGAAATTGTAAGTGCCAAAAAAAATTATCATTAAATTTTAAGCTAATAACTTTAGCTAGCCCACCCGTTGAAAAATTCATGGTTCCGCCCTTGGAATTTGTAAATGATGAATGATGCATATGGTTTACTTTGAAACTTTGGATGGATGTGAATGATGAACGATGCATATGTTTTAGTTTGAATTGAAAGGATTGATTGAATGAGTGAATTTGAATATGTAGTGATGTGAATGGTTAATGAATTTCAAGCAAGTTTTGAATGAATGTTTGAGTTTGAATGAATTTAGAGTCTACATGTTTTCAAGCAGGTTTTCACCAAACCTAACCAAACCAAACCGAACTAACCGGTTAACCGAGATGATCGGTTTCCCACCTCATTGGTTTGGCGCATGGTTTGAATTTTCTCCACATCGGAGTTCATGGTTCAACAGCACTGATTGACCTCAAAAACCGAACTAAACCAAACCGAGCACACCCCTAGTTTACAACTAATACATAGGTGAAACTGAATTATTGATATTTGTGCACATTGCATTTTTGAAGCTTATCCGGTTGATGTCAATAAATTTTAACGGATTTAAATTGCAAAGGTAAGATTTTAAGTTAAAAATTTTAGCTAGTCCACCAATTGAAAAAATCACGGTTCTGCCCTTAAATGTACACATTATAATTACTTACGCATATTGTGGTACATAAAATGTGTCTTTGTACTATTTTAGCTGTCAATGTCATGTGTAGTTGTGCAACCTAACCAATCTCTTTGTAATTTTTTTTTGTCACTTATGTTAGAACTCGCATTCTTTAATATGCAATCTTAGAGTAAAAAAATTGCAAAAATGACCATCATTTTTCTACAATTACAAAGCAAACCTTTTCGATGTAGACCCTATTGAGTATGACTTGTCACCTTATTACGAAAACAAAGGAAGTGGCTTACAATTCAATTAATTATTTTTTTTATAAATAGTTTAAGGAAGTCTAAACTCTAACCTCTCTTACTTAATCATTTCATTTTTAGACTAATTTAGGTTGGTAAGACTGTTGTCGGTGCAGTCCGTATTACCTAAAATATATATATATAAACAAGAAGATTATGATAACATCAAAGTCTTAAAACAAAACCAGTCCATATCCAAAACCAATAGGACTATTTGATATCATTTGATGGGGCCTCATTCCGGATACTTGGCTTTTGGGGAGAATCCGATGGATGAAGGTTTCGAAGGGTTAGGTGTAAAGACTAGAAAATTTGAACTTTTTTCTTTTGAAGTTGAAATCTTTTGTCTTTTTTTATACCCCTTTTTTCGGCCACTCTTCATTTCTTTAGGAGAAATGACATTTTGAACAAACCTTATCACAATAACATTTGGGTGAGATAGCTTAATGCTTCAATTGTCTTTTACCACATTCATATCCAAGCTATGTATTTACAAAAGAAAGAGGCGATGGTTATTGCTTTTATCATCATATGATTAAGACATTTCTCTATCTCTTTTGTTTTTTTCTTTCTACAATTCATTAATTACCAGAAAAATGACTTCTTTTCTTTCTTCTTTTTTCTTTTTTCCAAATGTCAAGCATAAGTTTATAGTTCCCTAAACAGAAGAGTAGAGTTAGAGTCCAACCATTTTTCCCATCTTATATGTTATTTTCACATTAAGGGCGTAGCCAAAGTCAGGCTTGAATTGGCTTTGCCCTCCACCTATTTTACAAGCACCTTCAAGAGAGTCTTCAAATTTTAGTCAAATTTTAACTAAAATGGCTAAAAAGCTATTATGGGCCAAAGTTAGGCATGATTATAGAATAAAGAAGCTGCTGGAGCTAAAGTTTTCCCTTTTTATAGCCAAAATGGGTAAGGAGCAGTGTATAACAACTCTTACAGTTAAGTTTTGAATTTTAACAGCCAATCTAAAAATCCTAACTACGTCTCACATCCAATTGCTGTCTTTTTAATGTGATAATCTGGTGTGCGATACAAAGTTGGTATGCGTAGAATTTTCTATATGTAAAATATAAACAAATATAAAAAAGAAGAAGAAAAGAAATAAAAACAAATATAATACCGTTATCAAGCATAAGTTAACTAACAGTGGGAGATTTATCAGCTTCATGCCCAGTAATATCACTGCAATTTTAGAATAATATTTTCTGGTTTTTGCATCTTGGTAACTGAGAGGAGGCACATTATTTTTTCTCCTTCTTTTGTGTTACCGAAGAAAAAAGATAATTATATATACTTGTTTCAAGGTATCTCTGTATTTTTTTATTTTTGTTCTTTTGAAAGAAACCAAGTACTCTCGACAGTTGGAAATACCTCGAAACCAAGTGTACGGTTGAAGACTGGAGGTTGGCTGGCCTTAAAGCTTTGGCCTTTCTGAACAGTTGGCAAGTGGAAGCACAGCACACTGACTGGGAACTGGAGGGCAATTTGGGAAAGCGAAGATAGACACACACAGCAGCAGCAACCAAGCAACCAAAGTCTTCAGCTTGGTTTGGCTTTTGGGTGACTCGGTCAGTGATTGAGCAGTCAAGAACAAGGAAAATGATTTGATAGTAACGTATATTTACACTAAGTGTTTCTATAATTGTATTGCTTCTGTTGTTGTTGTAGTTGTTATCTCTGCCTCCTTGCCCTTGCCTTTGCCTTTGCCTTCTGCTAGTCTTCTTTTCAAACCAATCCTAAACCCCGCCCTCCCCTTTTTTTCCAACCACAACTCTCTCTCTCTCTGTGTCTGTTGAAAACCCACTTGTTGTTGCATCATTTTCTTCATCCTAACTCCAACTGATTAGAAAATGAGATCAAGATTCTAACAAATTTTATCTCTTTCTGTATAACCCATCTATTTGCATGCCATTTTTCTCTCTTTTTTCACTCTTCCCTTTTTCAATTCACTCTCTTTAGTTGTGATAGTAATTCAATGGAGGCATCAGAGAATTGCTGTGTCAAGGTAGCCCTTCACATTAGACCGCTTATTGATGATGAACGCCTTCAGGGTTGTAAGGAATGTGTTACTGTCACACCCGGAAAGCCTCAGGTACTCTGCTTTCTGTTTGCAATAAGGAAGTGGGTTTCTTGAGATTGAAATTGTTGGTGTTACTGTATTTGGATATCTGGGTTTTGTTTTTTAAGTTAAAGATTAATGTAAGGTTTAGTTTGTCTTTTTGGTGCATAGTCAAATGAATTGTTGGTGTTTCCAGATTGTACCTCTGTTGAATTAATGGAGTTTTGTAATTTGTGTTTCATCTGTTATGCGTCTCTGTTTTTGGAAGTGGGCATAAAGCATGAAGAATTAGAAGCCATTCTCTCCTTTGTTTATGTTACTTATGGTTCATAGGACTTAACTACTTTGGTTTTTTTACAATCTGAAATTTGGTAACAACCCTATGCGGTAGTGTGTGATATAAATTCAGCTTCTGATTTGGTAAGTGTTAAATCATAGTCTGTTACATTTTTCTTTTTGGATATTTTCTGTTTCTACTGAGCCATCTGGATTTAGGAAAGTTAAGGTACAAGGTGATAAATTTAGGAAAGTTAAGCATTTGGCATAATACCTTTTTCATATTAGGTGGCTATGTTTGAGTTTGCAATTTTTTCACTTGCTGTCTTAGTTGCTGATAGTATGATCTTTGTTGACCATGGTGCAGATAAAAATTGGCCCACATTCTTTTACATTTGATTATGTCTATGGAAGTGGTGGAGCTCCATCACCTGCCATATTTGAAGATTGCATTTCTCCACTTATTCATGGTTTATTCCAAGGATACAATGCTACTGTACTCGCTTACGGTCAGGTAATGTCTGTCCTGTACAAAATGTGCCTTATGGTTGAACAAGACCTTGCATCTGGTCTCCTGTTATTTTAACAGTTGAAATATAAGTATGCTGCAGACTGGATCTGGAAAGACATATACCATGGGAACTGGCTCTGGAGATGGCTGCCAGACAGGGCTGATTCCTCAAGTTATGAATGCATTGTTCAACAAGATTGAAATATTGAAGCATCAAACAGAATTCCAAATGCAAGTTTCCTATATTGAGGTACATTCCTTATATTGTTTATCTCCCTACTTTTTCATAGATATGTCCTCAGTCACGTGCTTCGAAAAACTTGTAAACCATATGCAATGACCAAAACGAAAAGGCAAAAGGAAAGAGAAGTGGAAAATGTTTTAAGCAGTCTTGATTGCCTGTATTATAGATGATAGATCCCAAAATATCTCTAATTTTTTAAAGGCGACTCGAAAAGGGACCTTCTTCTGGAGAGGGGTCCAACTCAAGACAATGATAGTATCAGCAAGTCTTTCTACAATGGCTAGTTATCTATTACTTTTCATAGACCAATCTCTTGCCAATTGTTTTTTTTTTTTTCCATAATAACAGAATTAATTAGAGGGTTTAAATTTTCAGATTCTGAACGAAGAAGTGTGTGACTTGTTGGATTCTCTATCTATGAAAATGGAGACTACAAATGGACATGTTGCAAAAGTTGGAAGGCATCCGATACAAATTCGTGAAAAATCAAATGGAGCTATAACACTAGCAGGATTAACTGAAGTTGCTGTAAATTCGTTACAAGAAATGGCCACTTGCCTGGATCAAGGATCATTAAACAGAGCAACGGGGAGTACAAACATGAACAACCAATCTAGGTAAACCTTGAATTTCAAATTTTCTTTGCCATGCAAATTCACTTTTTGCTGACTGATAAGGTCAGTTTCAATGGTTTTTTTTGGGTTCTGACCCCTAAATGCAATCTTGTTGGGTAAGGTCTGTTTGTCATAATGGTCGAAAATATTCAATTGTTAAGTATATCCAATGCACTCATTACTTTTCAACTTTTAGCATGAAAACTGAAAATTTTGTGAAATATCAAGGTTTATAAATAAAATTGGGAGGAACTTGGTTCTTTATAGATATCTTCAGCCTGGGACATATTGATAGAGTCCTTGAATTCAAATAATTTTGTTTATGGTATTACTGTTTCGGAGATAAAAAAATTTCATTTGCAAGGATGCATTAGTGTAACAATTGAAGTGCTAGAAATTCTTGTTACACTTACAGTTTAAGAGTGAATGCCCATAATTTAATGGCTTATGGTTCCAATTTTTATGGTGGTACTAGTCGATCACATGCCATCTTCACAATCACATTAGAACAGATGCGAAAAATCCGTTCAGCTTTTGCCGGGAATGACACTCCAGATGAGGATATGGGTGAAGAGTATTTTTGCGCAAAGCTCCATTTGGTAGATCTTGCTGGATCCGAACGAGCAAAGAGAACAGGTTCCGATGGTCTTCGGCTAAAAGAAGGTTGGTAAACTGTTTCTGAATGTAATCGTAATGTAACTTTCAATCATAAAGTAATGAGACTTGTAAATATTAACTTATGAATAGGTATACATATTAACAAGGGACTTCTTGCACTTGGTAATGTCATCAGTGCATTGGGGGATGAGAAAAAGCGGAAAGAGGGTGTGCACGTCCCTTACCGAGACAGTAAACTGACTCGACTTTTGCAGGTTAGATAAACATGACTGTTCTGCCTGTTATGCCTGAGAGATAATTTCATGTAAAATCTTAGTGTTATTTTTCAAATGTACATGCTGATACTGGCATGGCAATGTGTCAACATTACTTTTGAAACATCACTTATCAAACATGAATGATACATTGGGGGATGAAGTTTCTGTTTTGGCTTGCTTTATTTTTTCATGTTCTGATCTGGGTTCACTTGTGCATTTTGGCAGGACTCACTTGGTGGAAACAGCAAAACTGTAATGATAGGTAACCCTTACGAGCTTGTTACGATGATGTGTGCTTTTGTCCAGTGCCACTAAGAATATAGTGTGACATTTATTCATACTTCCCTTGCTCAACTGTTTCATTGAACTGAGTGATGTGTTTTCCAATATGGAAATAATTTTTCATTGGAAGAAATAATATTGGATCATTTGTGTACTTTTCAACAAGATATACTGGAATTGTTCTCCTCTTTGATTGAAGATGGATGCCTTTCATGCTTCTTACTTTTGGTGAAATTTGCTATGCTTCCAGCTTGCATCAGTCCTGCCGATATCAACGCTGAGGAAAGTCTTAACACTCTGAAATATGCAAATCGTGCTCGTAATATCCAGAACAAACCTATTGTAAGTTTGTCAGATGACTTCTTATGACTAGGTTTGCTAAAATTCCCTTTACACACTGTGTTAGTTGGTGAGTACAGTGTTTCATATTCCATGAATTTGGACCAACATGAAACATTCTTGTTTTTGCGTACAGGTTAATAGAGATGTGATATCCAATGAGATGCAAAAGATGCAAGAGCAGCTAAAATTATTGCAGGCAGAGCTTCGCGCTCGTGGTGGAGCTCCATCAGATGAAGTGCTGGTATTTTGCCTGAAATAGATTTTTCATTGATTTAAATTAATTTTCTATGCATCTTTTTATGAACACAAAAAGAAATTGGTTGTATAGGTTCTCAAGGAAAGGATTGCTTGGCTTGAGGCTACCAATGAGAATCTTTGTCGAGAACTTCATGGATACCGCAGCAGATGCGCTGTTGTGCAGCAGTGTGAAACAGATGTGCAAGTATGTCAACGGAGTTTTACTGTTTATGTCTTTCATACGTGATATTTCTGGTTGAGAATTTAAAAATCTCATGTCGGTAGTTAAGCCTTATATCTTAATATATAAAATCTTGAGCTTATACAATCATTGTTAACGGGGTTTTGGGTTGGATGCTCCAACTATAACATGGTATTAGAGCGGGCAATTTATCCACATGTTGGCCCAATTTACCACAGATGCTTCACATCACATTGTCACCCACTGTAATTGCACGTAAGGGGTTGTCAGGAATTTAAAATTTCCACAAGGAGCATTCTAAGGCTTAGGCGTAAATCTCAGTATATTAAGTCCTGAGCTTCTACCCATTGCTAATTGGTTTTGTGTTTGATTTTCCAACTTCAACATATCTTTTACTTATTTGATTGAAAAAGGTTTTCCTAGATGTCACTAACTAGGTATATTAAGGTTGTAGTTTGACATCAGATTCAAATTATATTAAAATTTACGATTTAATTGCTGGATGATCTTCATGTTGATATTTTTCCACTTCTCAGGAAGGCCCTGTTTGTTTCCCAAAAAGTGATGGACTTAAAGAGGGGCTTCCAGAGTATGGACTCATCTGATTATCAGATGGGGGAAATTACATCTGGTAAACACTCATTCCATTCATAATTTTGACCAGTTTAGAAGAATGATGTTTTTTCTTTTAATCTTCTTTAAATAAGAAAATTTAGAATAATGTTGTTAACAGGCCAATTTTGGTTGGGCTTGATTTATGAAATGCTTATTCTAATACATAAATCATCTTTTTACTCGGTAGTTTGGCCTTCACTTTTTTGGAATAAAATTGCCAAATTTTGCAGGCGAAAATTCTAAGGAAATCGATGAAGTTAAAAAAGAGTGGGAGCATCAACTTTTGCAAAACACTATGGATATAGAGTTGAATGAGTTGAACAAACGCTTGGAGCAAAAAGAGGTTTTACTTTCATCTATGTTTCCATATGCAAGTTATCCATGGGATTGAACTTGAAGAAAAATACTCATAATCCAACTAATATATGTACTATGTTTATAAGTTCTTTAAATGAGCTCCTTAAAATAAGATTTTTATTATTATCTGTTTGATCATACATGCATAACTGATCTAATGGTTGAAAAATATGAGTAAATATGGTTATGTTCTATATAGTATTTTTTTTTTCTTCTTTTTTTGGTGAAATTTCTGTTTAGTATTTCATTATAACATGCTAGGTTCCTAATTTTTCAATTCCGCAGTCTGCAGATAGTCCTAATTTGTTATGATTGTAATCTTTCTAATATTTCATATATCAGAAAAATGAATACATGGCTCAGGAATGCTAAAAAAAAAAGAACATAATTTTTTTTTTGGGATGCAATATCAATCTGAGTTTTTTTTTTGGGATGCAACATCAATCTGAGTTTTTTTTTCTTGGGACTGTTCTTAGACTTTTGCTTCTGTAAGTTAAAAATAAATAAATATTAATAACTGCATAGTGAAATGTACAAGTATAATCTTGAGTAGACTTGTCTGACAATCTCCAAGCAAATTTAATTTGGTGTGACGTGAAGTCATTTTCACTTTCAGTACCTTAATTATTTCTGAATTAACTGAGCTGGCGGTCAGTGTCCCAATCAACCTTCGTTAATCTTTTTGGCATGTTTTTATTTATATAATGGAATGGAATGATAACCTTACCTCTGCTCTACCCCAAAGTCATAGCTTCCACTTTTTTGCAGTCTGAAATGAGACTTTTTGGAGGGATTGACACTGAGGCACTGAAGCAGCACTTTGGAAAGAAAGTCATGGAACTCGAAGAAGAGAAAAGAATTGTGCAGGTCAAATAAAACATGTTTGACTCTTTTTTTTATGCTAAAATATATTTGAATTTTGATTGTTTAATATTCCCTTATTTTATGGCTGATATTAGTAACAATCACAGCAAGAGAGGGACCGCTTATTGGCTGAAGTCGAGAGCCTTGCTACTAACTCTGACATACAAGGACAAAAAATGCAAGATGTGCATGAGCAAAAATTAAAGTTTCTCAAAACACAGGTGATGCTATGAAATATTTAGATACCATTCTGTTCGCCTATATTTGTGCTGATGGTTGAATGTTTCAATTATGAACTACAGATTTTAGATCTTAAGAAGAAACAAGAAAACCAAGTCCACCTTTTAAAGGCAAAACAAAAAAGTGAGGAAGCAGCAAAGCGGCTGCAAGCTGAAATACAATATATCAAAGCTCAGAAGGTTGGTTCTCTTTTCTCCGCATTTCAGACAGTTCTGTAAACAATGATGTGAATTGTATAATATATTGTAACTTTTGGGTCTTTGTTACCTGGTTGTTCTTCATATGCAGGTTCAGTTGCAGCATAAAATAAAGCAAGAGGCAGAACAATTTCGACAATGGAAGGCTTCTCGTGAAAAGGAATTGCTACAGGTGCTTTACCTTCCTTAAAAATATGTAATCTGGTCATCTTTAATACCTCCAAATTCACGGCTGGTGGGTTCCTAGTAAAGATTTTGTTATTTCCTTGATATATATATTATATTACAATTGGATATTGGAGCATTTAAGCAACTGGATATCTTTACTTTTTCAGGAGGGGTTAAGAGCTGTAATGTTTGTTGTATGCACTGTGGAAATTCAGAAATTATGTTATGACATTCCTGTTAAATAAAGATGTATCATCATGTTTGAGAGAACTGAAACAGAATATGAAGACATTTCAATAATTACAAACTTAACCTACTGTTATTAATCTCTGTCTTGAAGCCAATAATTTTTTTTCTTAAATATGAAGTGCAACAATGCTTTCATTTGGTATCATGTTGTTGTGTTACCTTACTCCATGGACGGTTTGGTCTATGGGTTTCACCTATCATTTTGTATCGTATTACACATCTTTTCATGTCTCAAAGTGCTCTTGAAATTTTGGAATTGGTTGCCAACTAGGCCCTGTAATCCTTTTGGGGTTTCCTTGTAAAGGCCATTTTATTTTAGTTGTGCTAATTCTTGTTATGTCATTGCTTTCTATTCTTGTATTATTTAGTGCTGGTTTTGAAGTTTGATTATGATTTTATCACAAGCAGCTAAGGAAGGAGGGGAGGAAAAATGAGTATGAACGGCACAAGCTTGAAGCTCTGAATCAGCGCCAGAAAACAGTAAATATTTATATTTGGAAATGCACGCTGACAGTTAGCCTTCCCTTCTCTCATTTCGACCCCCAAAAAAAAAATTTCCTTCTCTCTGAGCATCTATGTCTGCATGAATGTCTGCTGCACCATGCATGCTAAATTGGTCAACTTTAAAAAGGTTTTAAACAAGATATATGCTATATTGGGAGTATGGGGTAAATTACTTTTTCTCATTGATATTAAAAAATTTATCGAATATTGCCAATCATTTTAATCGATCTTGCAGGTTCTTCAAAGAAAGACAGAAGTGGCAGCAACTGCTACCAAGCGGCTTAAGGAGTTGTTAGAAGCTCGCAAATCTGCTGTACGTGACAACTCAGGTAATTCTTTTTTTTTATTATTCTTTTGGAAGTATTCTTTCGTTACATAATCTCATTTCCTAATTTAGTGTTGTCTCCATCAGTTAACCCCAACAGGCATACTTCAGCTAGCCAGGTAAAGATCTATACTTTTCATCTTAGTGCAAATTTTAAATTTAATGTTGGGAACATCCGTCTGTCAAATCCTGCAACATTTTTATAGGTTGGACAGCTTAGGCTCACAATGACTAATCCCTTTTCATATCTGGAAAGAAATTAATGTATAGCCAAAAGTATGCTTATTATTATTTGCATGGCTTGTTGGTTTGTATTTACTCTAATCGATCGTTAAGCGTGTGGTTCTTTTAAACCCAGCCTGGAAAACCCTAAAGGAGATTTGTTTATTGACCTATTATCTCTGCTATAATTTTATATCAAACAATTTCAATATGAGTTGCATCTCCAGAGCAATGAAAGATCTTTACAACGGTGGCTTGATCATGAGCTGGAAGTCATGGTGCATGTGTATGAAGTTCGTTTCGAATATGAGAAGCAAAAGCAAGTGTATGTACTTCTATTTTTCTGATACTTTCTGTATATTGCAATGAATATGTTTGGACTGGAATTAATGAGAAAGTATTGTAGGCGAGCCGCATTGGAAAAAGAATTGGCCTTACTTAAACAAGCAGATCAGCTTTCTTCTGAAGGGCAGAGTACCCAAAGAGTAAAGAGTGGATATTCCAGGTATGCCTACTAAATTTTTTGATGTATGTATACATAAATATGCAGATTTAAACAGACAATGACTACACATGCACAGTTGATATGAATGCAATACAATTGTCTTGTTTTGTAAGTATGATGCTATCTCCATTTTGACATTTTTGTCTTTTCAACCAATCAGAGTGTTATCCATGTCATTGGATGCAAGAATGGCAAGAATAGCTTCACTTGAGAACATGCTGGGCATGTCTTCAAACGTTCTTGTGGTGATGGCTTCACAACTGTCAGAGGCAGAAGAAAGGGAGCGGAGCTTAAGCGGTCGTGGGCGTTGGAATCAGTTGCGTTCAATGGGTGATGCTAAGCACTTGCTTCAATATATATTTAATGCTGCTGCAGAAGCAAGGTGCTTATACAACCTACATAGAATCTGATGGAAGCTATATTGCATTCTTGAGGATTACTTTATTTCAACTATCGAGATACACATTCTTTGATGCTCAGTGAACTATTTAAGATTTTGTTAGAATAGTATATGATGTTTGGTCAAATATTTTGAGGTATAGTTTTTGTCTGACTAAATTTTACCTCTTCGCAACAGCAAATAAGAAAATTAACATGAATAGTCCATAAGTTGTGATTAGAATGTGTGAAGTTTATAACTTGCTCCTGTTTCAACAGGTGCCAGTTGTGGGAGAAGAATATGGAAATTAAGGACATGCAAGATCAACTGAATGAGCTTGTAAATCTACTGCAAAAAAGTGAAGCACAGAGAAAAGAGCTCGTGAAGGAACAAAAAGTGACAGAACAAGCTGTTGCTGTTGCCTCAAGTACATCCGCTTTGGTGAGACCACCTGCTAAACATGTCATGGTTTTCAACATTTCTTGCATTATAACTTCTTCTCATCCTTAGCTTGGGAAATTTATTTGGAAACCCTTGTTTTTAAGATCAATATGCATATCTACCATGATTTAAATGGTTATTTTAAGGCCTAACATCCTAATATCTGATAAAGCATTATTTAGTAAGCTCATATTTTACTCCACATTTTCTGTCTCAAATTTATACCTCTCCGTCAATTTTTGAATTGTTCTTACTACTACTTAAATGGGATGGGACTCAACAGGGGAATTCACGCATTTCATTTAAGCACTGTGTCGATGATATGAGTGGTCGTTTATCTCCAAGGTCGCTTCCGGCACCAAAGCAGCTCAAATTCACACCTGGAATTGTTAGTGGGTCAATTCAAGAGTCGGCAACATTTCTGAACCAGACACGAAAGGTAATTCATTTGCTTTCAGGCTGTCTTTAGTGTTGTAATTCTCCTCCTTGCTTAAGAAAATAGTCATCATTGCATCATGGTGAGTGCAGATGGTACCAATTGGGCAATTGTCTATGAAGAAACTAGCAACGGTGGGTCAAGGTGGGAAACTTTGGAGGTGGAAGAGAAGCCATCATCAGTGGCTGCTACAGTTTAAATGGAAGTGGCAGAAGCCTTGGAGACTCTCAGAATGGATCAAGCACAGTGATGAGACAATAATTAGATCGAGGCCTCGCCCACAGGCTCAGATAGATATTATGTGATAACTTCATTTTCATCAGCTTCCTTTCATGTTGTACTTGTACATACATCTTGACTGCCATATATGATCCAACATATGGCTTGGTGAAAACAACTGTAACTGCCGGTAATCATTCTCCTCCTGTTATAAAATAGAACCACAAAAAGCTTCATTTTCAAAATAATGAAACTGCATTCTTTGTTGCCTGCATGCAGGATGCAGGGGTGTTGTAAATTGGCAGGAGGATGGTAGGTTCGACTAACCAACTTGTCATGCAAGCAGTCTCACGAAACTTGCATAAGACGGCCAAATTGGAGTGCTGTTGCATCTGGTGGAAGAAGACACGGTCATGCAAGAAATAGGTGGTTTTCGATGCTAACATCTGGTGTTGATTTGTTTTCCTGATTCCTTTTCCATATATCGTCCATTAGATACATAGGCATACCACTTAGTTTGTCAGAATTTGGCTTTGACATGTGATCTTTTATTTTTGTACTTACTTTCTCATTTATTATGTGACAGTTTTACTCAGACAAATTTTAAGTCAAATGAACATAGACTTCATATACTTTTTTACTTCAAATTCCACTTGGATGATAATAAAATTCAACATGAAAGTTAAAGCACAGTTGCCCTAGAAATCAGAGCTCATAATTTAGCCATAGCAATTCAGTTTTGCAAAAGATATGGATGGATGGTTTTTTTATTTATGAATAAGTGGATCTATGGATGTTTATCAAAATACAGCAACCTTTCTGAACCCATACCCCATTCAACACACACAAAAAATAAAAGGATCAATCTGTCAGCTTATCACTCCATCCCAGCTACCTTTCATTCAATAGGGATGGGTTTTCCACCTTATCCAACAACAAACTCATGCAGACCTGGATTACGTCACTTGGTCAAGACAATGCACCCACTCCTTGCACTCAGACCTGACGCACTGCAACAAGCACCCCCGAGTTTGGTCAGGACAATGTACCCACTCCTTAACACTCGAGTTTGATCCCTCTTCTTAGAGTGATTTTGTCGCTTGTATATTCAAGCTGCAGCAGAAAATTGGGTGACTCCGAAACTATAGGGCCCGCATCGTATCAATGGCCGGACAAAAATTGCCCACTTCAGAGTGAGCAATTGCCCTTACATTGCATAGGTCCCCAACAACAACCCGCACTCCCGTCTGTGCTGGCACTAACATTACCAAAATCACAAACCACCAGCATATTTCTACCAAAGCCCTTGTGTCTTTATTGGCATTTTCAGACACTACCTTGCACCAAATGCCACATTAACTCCCCCAACATTGTACACTTCGTATGGTGAGAACTGTTGTAAATACCAAAGCCTCGAATCATAAGCATTTATAAAATCATTATACATCTGCCATTTAACAGATTACATTGGCTGGTCGTGTGCCTGCAATTACAAAAATGCCTTCAAGCTTTGCCTATAAATGAGTCGTTCAACCTTAGCCCCATAAATTTACCATTAGAACTTTTTCTCAGGAAATCCTCTGAGAGATACACGTATTGACACTAGCTCCTGCCTTCATTTCCTTCTTTGAATCCAATATTTGTAAATTCAGACTCTTACTGCTTTGAAAATCCAACACCTGCATTATCCTCCGTCATCACACTCTCTTTAATCTCCTGTATCATCTTCAGCACTTGCCACATTGCCGGCCTCTGTTCCGGAGATGTCAAACTACATATACAAGCAACCTCAGCAAGCATTCCAAGTTGATTATCGTCCCCAACATCATCATCCCTCATTGCTCTGACCCAATCGGGCACGTCCGTGGGCACGAGAAGCGGATGTTGGGACGGATGTTTACCCGTCAAAAGTTCAAGCAAGAGGATGCCAAAGGCATAGACATCGGATTTAGAAGTGGCTCGACGGCTGGACTTGCGTATCTCAGGGGCTTTATAGCCTGCAGAGTCAGGATCTTCATTTGCAGAAGTGTCTGCAAAGAAGGAAAGGCCGTAGTCCGTGAGACAGGCCTCGAAGTCGCCTCCAAGAAGAACATTGGAGGACTTGAGATTGCCATGGATTAAGGTTGATGATTGGTGAATGTAAGCAAGGCCTTGAGCCACATCTTCCGCTATCTTCAAGCATGATGTCCAATGAAGAGGCTTTGCTCTAGATGATTTAGAACCTGTTCATACATAATTGCAATTTGTTAGCAACAGCTTATAAACAATTGGCTTGAAGTGCAAAGAATCAACTACTAGCTTGTTTTCTTTTATTCCTCCTACGTTTTCACTAACAAGGAAAATTCTCTACGAACCACTTCCTAATTGGTTATGAGGTTGTGATACGTGCAATCACTCACAAATCACCTCCCAGGTAAACTCGAAAGTGTATGCGTATGTAAATTCAAAACTAAAACGTCTGAATTTACCGTCTGATGCTCATGAAATAATACCAGTGTAATATGATCCATACAAGTGTTTGAATGATGTCATGATAAAAATCATATGGTATGGGGTCAAACTTTGAACCATGAGCACCAAGGGGCCCACCCGTGATTGTCAGTATTAAGACAGAAGTGATATATGAATATGACTGAAAAGCAAAAGCCAGTAAAACCACACGGACATTTTAACAAACAGAAAGCATGCAATAGTTTCAGCGTTTTTACCACACTTACCGTGAATGAGATTGAGGAGACTGCCATTGGGTTGGTAATCATAGATCACCAGCCGCTCTCCCTTGGCCTGAAAATAAGCTCTCACCGGAACCAAATACGGATGCCTCAACCCACCCACCGCATCCATATGTTCATCAAACGCTTCTCTGCTCGTAATCGCAGTCTTACCCGCATCCAATCTCTTCACCGTCACAATCAGCTGGTTATCCAGCACCGCCTTGTACGTAGTTCCAATCGTACCCCTCCCAAGCAACTCCGCCGAGGCTCTCATCAGCTGCTCCAAACTATACAGCTGGGCCTCCCCATAACAAAACACCAAGTTCCCACTTCTCGGAATCGCTCTCGGTTGAGCTTGTTCAAATTCATCAACTGTTTTCACCTTACTGGGATACTGCATCTCCCTCTGTTCTGTCACTTGGGTTTCGTTTCTAAAAGCGTTCGGATTTGGATTCGTGTGAACGTGATCAATACCTTCATTCATGGAGGTTGGTTTCGTGGCTCCATGAGTGATAGTCTTTGTTCGGTTTCTGGCCACTGCAAAGAGGCATAAGAGACCGGCAATGAGGAGCGCAACCCCAATCACGAGCCCGAGAATGAGACCAGTTTTCTTGTGATTTTTGGGGGAAGGTTTCGACAGAACCACTCCTTGCGACTGCGCACTCTCCACTAACGGCTCCGATGCCGGAGAGGTAGCACTCGCATTGCGAGATTCGAAGAAGGGGGCACGTGAGCTGCACGCCCTGTTCACAATCTCGCCGCAGAGGCCCGGGTTCAGCTGGAACGCCGACGCGTCGAACCGGGACAGAGTCGGCGGGACCGGCCCGGTCAAGTCGTTCGCCGAAACGTTGAAGATGAAAAGGAAAGACTGGTTCAAAGCGGGGAGTGTGCCGTTGAACCGGTTAGACTGGAGATGGAGGGAGGTGAGCCGGTCCAGAGCGGAGAGCCTCAACGGAATGGGACCGGAGAAGTTGTTGAAGGAAAGATCGAGAACGGAGAGGCGGTGAAGGGAGAGAATGGAAGGCGGAAAGGCGCCGGAGAAGTCGTTGCGGTTCAAGAAGAGGGACTTGAGGTTCTGGAGAGGGGAGAGGTCGGGGATTGGGCCAGAGAGCGAGTTGTTGTGGAGACTCAGGACTCGGAGCTGGTCGAGGCGAGTGAGAGTGTCGGGCGGAAACTCGCCGCGGAGAGAGTATGATTGCAGAACGAAACGGACGACGCGGCCCTGGGCGCACTTGACGCCCTGCCATTGGCAGTAGTCGAAACGCTCGTTTAGGGTGTAGAGGAGCTTGTTGTTGAGGTCGGCTCGGGACTTGAAGGAGAGGAGGGCGACGGCGTCGGAGGAGGGGAGGAGGAGGTTGGGCGGCGGCGGCGAGGGAAGAGAAAAGGAGGGCTGAGATTGGACGGTAGTGATGAGGAGGAGGAGGAGGAGGGGGAGGAGTGGAAACATAGTGGGTTTATGGAGTGAGGAGGAGGGGGTTCATGTTCATGGTGGGTTTGTGTAGTAGTGAGTTTGAAGTGGGAAGCAGCTGGGTGGGTGTGTCGAGTAGCGTTGGTGGAGTCTGTGTAGGGGTCACGTGAAGGTGGGGGATAGGGGAAGGGAGTGGAAAAAGTTGTTGGTGTTGATGTTGGTTTCTGTAGGGAACTGTTTTCTAGGCTCAGATTTCTCGAGCTTTGCTTCTATTTGGCGCGTCAACTTACGTGTTTTTCATTACTGTGAGAAGGTTTAAAACTAAGCTACGCAATGAATAATCATTTATTTGTTAAGTGGGTGTTATTGTAACTTCGTCACGTAGCATTAGCATGATGATATTGTACTATTAGGTTTACTTCAATTCTAATTTGTGTATACTCATTAATATTTAGAAATATGTTAGTATAAGTTGTTTTGAGTCATTGTCAACGGGTCTAATTCAATAAAAAATGAAATTGATTTGCATATTAGTAATAATCTCAAATTTGAATCCCTATAGCACCATGGATATCGTGCATGCAAGAAACTCTATTTTCCTTGTAGTTTAAATTATCACTGGTAGTTTTGAAATTGTGAATTTTAGACCTAGTACACTCGTTACACTGTGTCTACTTTTAAAATTATCGGCATGTCATGTTGCATAACATTCATGTCACACCCATAGATCTATCCAATTACTGGGCTAAGGCCTGGAGTAGGAAATGCGAGGGGGAAAAGTAAGTAGGGTGGAGGAAAAGTCGTTAAAATGCCACACACAAGGTTGAACAAGCAAGTATCCTCCCTTCAAAAAGTAAAAATAAAATCTTGAATTCATCACTGACTCACGTTAAACACAATAATTTCTCTCCCTTCATGGTAAAAAAAGTTAAAACTTGGTAAGCAATGGGCAATCATTTGTTTGGTGGTAGATAATTAGATATGTAGATAAACCTTAATCATCATTAGCTGATTCGTTGCTTTCCATTCCACCATGCCAAATCTGTACATTATTATCCTAACCTCATAGGCACAGCGACGGAGATTACAACACACGCGATGTATGGTGCGTACCTTTCGTTGTGTAGAGATCACTCTTCGATGCTTGGAGGTCCTCGTATAATAATATATAGTTGGACCGGACTGGACTGGAGAATAGTATTTGACCTTTGATTCTCATTAATGCTGTCAATAAGTCAGACTATCCGTCCTGGCATTTTTAATGTTTTGTGGCTTTTTTATTTTGTTGCTCAGCCTTTGCATGTTCTTTTGGTATATTTTTGGTGTTGGACAAATTGTTTCACAATTCTCATTTGGACAGAAATGCTAACCTTGGTTGTTTACAGAAATGCTAACGTAACTATTATATTATGTTATGGAGTTCAAAATATATTAGTAATAGAGTTTGCTAGCAAACAAGAGAGCGACTGAACCAAGCACAACTGTATCTGCTTAATCAACTCATCCAAACACAACTCTGAGCAATCAAAAGTACCCTCTTTGTGTCGGGGCAACAAAAGCCATTGCCTCTTTGTTGTAGTACCTTAATTCTTGTGGGGAAAGTTTGAAGTCCAAAATCCTTTGTGTTGTGGGGACTCAATGGTTCTTGATCATTGTAGCTAAGATAAGCAAGCATCTTCTTTTCGTGCTTCTTTTTTCGGAAAGGGTCGTTCATCTGTCTCATATTTCTCACGGGCTAAAAATATGTGTCATCCTTGTCAAAAGAAAGGGTTGTGCTTTCTTTTTCCTTTGCGCCATTTCAAACACAACAAAGCTAATGATTTTTTCTTCTTTTCCTTGTTCTCTTTTACATTAATCAAAGGCTCTCCTTGTCAAACATGCAACGACTAATTTCTTAGCTAACGAGCCACAAATTTATACTTTACACACATAGCATCTTGGGAGCGGAGCTCCACTATGGCTAGGGTGGGCTCTAGCTTAGTGCATTGTTTGGGAAAAAGAAATTTACATTGTCGAGAGCAGGTACCACAGTGGTGGCCTCCCCCTTCCCCCTGCTTGACAACCCAGGTTCGAAACCCCAAGGGGTTTCTTTCCTCCCAATGTAACCAAAAAAAAAAAAGAAATTTACATTTAATTTATAGGCACTACATCTCATTTTACAAAAATTAGCCCAGTCCATCCAAGCAAAAATCACTCTATTTGATCCGAACAAATCTCCAGTTAGCTTCAATTTTTATCTTTTTAGAAAATGAATAGAATTTTATTTAGATTCTTACCTATATAAGAAATAATAACCCACTCCTATAAAAATTTATGATTCTGCCCTTCGTTTAAGTCGCACTCTCTCTACGCTTTTTAGGGCATCGGGAGTCGGTCTACTCTACCTCAATTCACCATTTCGACCACTCTTTCATTCGGGTGGTTGGAACCAGGGAAGGATCTTCCGCCCTTAAGGTCATAGCACCAGCACCTGGGAATAATTGCATAAGTAGGTTTCCGCCTATGTGGATCCCACTTTTATAGAGAGGTAGTTAATAAAGTAGCAAGTAAAAGTGGTCCAATCCACATAACAACAATTTTCATCATAGTAGTTTGTGGCTCAATCCACAACAAATACCCTGTTATGGTTAGAAAAGATCCACTCTGTTACTATTGCATTATAGCCATGGATCACCCTATACACAGAAGAAGATTTGGACAAGAGAGAAGTTTATCTTTCCTAGCAATGGCACTAAAGTAATGTTAGGAGGGGCAGCTAGGGATAATGAATCCTGGACTTGGTTCCTTCAACAATTTCTAAGGTGGGGTGGGGAGATAGGAGGAGGATAGGAATTGGAGTTGGTTTCTGAAAGGCAAAGGGTATCTCTAAAGTTAACTTTTGTTATATAGTGTAATGCCCATACTTGTGTGTTTTGTGTCATATTCCACCTACTCCAAGGCTTGAAGCAAACATTTTATTGCTGATGCTACAAGCTTAGCACACAATATTATGAGGCACTTAGATTGAACTGGTAGGAGAAGTTCAAGGGAAAAGAGCTGAAAATGCATATACATATACTAAGAACTAAGGAATTAATTTAATACTAGAAATTCAGTCTAATAATTTCAATATATTTTTGTGTAACAATCATTGCCAATTTATTGTTTCCTTTGACAGAGGAAGACAAGCCACCAACATTTAGTACAATACTAAGTAACTATACAACAACATTGGGCAATTTGTATCTTTGTTTGTAGGGGTCTACCTGTTAATGTTGTCATCTTCATAATGAGTTCCAAAGTCTCACTCATGTATTTGGTAAACATAAACAAACCAACTGCACAAAGACAGGAGCACTAGATATTCTAATAAAACATGTTTATTCAATGGGGTAATGGATCAGACAATCTGAATCAGGTAAGTTGTCATCTTCAAAGGCAGCTACTTACTTGAGGAATTGCATATTTAAAGAGGTTACTTGAGATGTGAAGCTCAATTGAACAAGGTAAAGCGACTTGAGGCTTGTAATTAGTTATGGGGTCACTGGTACTACAACAAAAAAAACACCTATACCCATAACCCAGCTACCTTCTCTCTCACCAACCACCCCCATTGTTTTCTCCTCCCACTTCACAAACACTAAAATACATACATACACATACATACTGGACAGAACATAAACAAATAAAAGATTGCATGGAAACAAACCACCAACTAAAGAGCAGTTATAACTAATAACAATAAACAATTCATTCTCAATTTTTTTTTAAATAATTTGATTTCTAGAATGCTTAGAGGGTGATTGTAAGGTCACCTTCAGTTTCTTCATCCCACATTGCTTCAGTTTTCTTCTTGCTTATTCAACACAATCTTTAAATCATACCCTCTCCAATATTCTCAAAACAGAAAACAGAGAAACAGAGACTCACCTTCCATTGTAACACAAGCCACACTCTGATCAAAGTGTCTCTCTCTTCCTCTGTTTTGATCTCTCAACCCAATTGAGATGAAGAACATCAGCAACACAAAGCTGATCCTTCTCCACCCCTACATCCAGAAACAAGGAACCTCCAACCGCCTCTGGCTTCTAGCCTTCATGTCCATCTTCACACTCGCCTTCCTTCTCACAATCATTTACACAAGCGGCTTGTACGCATACTCATCAACCACCACAACCACCATCTCCGCCGCAACAATAACCACCACAACAACCTCCTCCTCCGCCGTCCCCCAGCTCCCCACCACCGTCATCAACACCCTCCTCTACTACGCCGCCAAATCTAACGACACATTCAAAATGTCGCACGCTGACATCAAGCCCATCTCGGACGCCCTCCGGAAATGCTCAACCCCCTGCAACTTCCTCATCTTCGGCCTCACCCACGAGACCCTCCTCTGGAAGGCCCTCAACAACAACGGCCGCACCGTCTTCATCGACGAAAACCGCTACTTCGCCGCCTACATGGAGGAGAAGCACCCGGAAATCGACGCGTACGACGTGCAGTACACAACAAAATCGAAAGAGCTCAAGGAACTGGTGGCGGTGGCAAAAGAACAAATACGGAACGAGTGCAGGCCGGTGCAGAACCTGCTGTTCTCGGAGTGCAAGCTCGGGATCAACGACCTGCCGAACCACGTGTACGAGGTTGATTGGGACGTCATCCTCGTGGACGGGCCACGTGGCGACTGGCCGGACGCGCCCGGGCGGGTGATGCCGATATTCACGTCGGGGGTGCTGGCGAGGAGCAAAAAGGGCGGGAACGGGAAGACGCACGTGTTCGTGCATGATTTTGGCGGGGAGGTGCAGAGGGTTTGCGGGGAGGAGTTTTTGTGCAGGGAGAATTTGGTGGAGGCGAGTGAGACGCTGGGGCATTATGTGGTCGAGAGGATGGAGGAAAGTAGCTTCCAGTTCTGTCGCAGCCATCCATCATCATCATCTTCATCGGCAAATTCTTCATTATCAGCAGCATCTTAGTGGTTGTTGTGGGTGGTGTTTGGAATTCATAGTAATAATCGTTTAACGTCGTCATGGTGAAAGATTCATCAGAGTGTTATTGGGATATGGCATGAAGGAGGTAAACCTGGGTTGGGTTTGGGTGTATATTTATGATTTTTGCTCTCCTTTTTAGATCCTTTTTTCTTTTTGTTTTCTGTGGGTGGGGCATGTGAAAATAATTCTTCTTTTTTTTGGCTAGTGCAAAATGTAACTTTTGCACTAAAATCAAAATATAAGTTTCAGTTACAAGCATTTTTCCTTTTTATTCGTTTCCTATTTTAATTTGTGAGCTAAGTCGGCAAATCCGCCCCTTACACCTAAAAAAACCATTCGATTCGTTCTAGCTTCCGACCAAAAAACAAAAAATAAGAACACGCCATGTCCAGTCCATTACAGACTTCCGAAGGGTCACCTTTGGACAAGAATTTTATAGTGAGTGTCATAGCCCTTAGATAAGACCATATTTCTTAATCATTTGATAAAATTGATTAGCCGTTAAATCAAATTGGTTAGTTTAATTTATCAATTAAAATATAAGACCTCATCTAAGTACCTTAAATCCTCACGGTAGAATAACTCCACTTTTGGACTCGATCAAAAAAATTGGGCTTAAGCTGGCCTTGAGCCTGGCCCACTTAAACTTGTAGACATTGACAAGTAGGGCGGATGCATCTCGGGACAAAGGAGGCCAATTGACCCATAAAAGTTTATACACAAACTTCGAAAAAGCCTACAAACTCACCCGTTGGTTGGTAAGTTTATAGGATGTAGGTTTTATGTAAATAAGTCAGAAATAATGAATGCAATCAACAAGGCCATGGCTAAAAAATTTGCGTTATAGCTAATTATTGAAGAATATAAGTCTCATATTTGAAATTTAACTAAATAAAATAAAATATATAATGAACAGTTTCATTACTAATATCTTTTGTGATAAAATCTCACACCTATCTGGGCTTTGTAGGTGGTTAAGTTATGAACAATATTGGTGTTGCTAGTAGTGAGCCGAATGACCTGCCCCTCTTGAAATTTTACATGGTATCAAAGCGGGTTGATTGATTGGGCCTGAATTGAGCATTTACCCTTACCCAATATGTGGTGTTCACGTGTTAGGCTTAAATAATTGACTCAATATATGGACTTGGCCTCACGTATGGCCCATTATGTGGTGGTCGCAGTCATAGGCCGATGACCCATTTCTCTAAAATTTTACACTAATGACAATTCTGCTATAGGTTTTATCATTCGAAACTCAGACATGAAACCAGTTATATTGCACGATCACAGCCACTAGAATACACCTCTGTTTTACAAGCTGAAGCAATGGTCTTAAAGCAAGCTTTAATTTGGGCTAGCCGCATGAAATTTTCAAAGGTGAAAGTAGAAAGAGATTCTAAAATACTTATACAAAATTACAAATGATTACAAAAAAAAAAACTCAATTACCTTGGAGTATCCAATCAATTGCATAAGACGTATGGAAGCTTTTGGACAAGTTATCTAAAGTAAAATTTCCCACATTTTCCTAGGGGCAAACATGGTTGCGGATCAGCTAGCAAATGGGCACAGTTGTAATCATTCATGCTTTAGTAATTTTCCTATTGATGTTGTTGCTAAAGTTTTTTTTTATTTGTCCCGCAGGATCTTTCAGTTTTCTAAGAAAAAAAAGGCCATGGCAAATAACGATAAAACCCGCGGCAAAAGACAAACTACAACACATCATCCACACCCACATATCTATTAATCAATTAGCCCAATATTATAATTCATGATTCGCTTTTGAATAGACAGAGGTGTATTCTTGTTCAAGTTCTGGAACTGAGAGAGAGAGAGAGAGAGAGAGAGTAGTTTCTTCACCGCCATGGCAACAGACTTCAAGTCCATACCCATAATCGGTAAAACCTACTCATCCACCTAGCTCACTTTCAGCTTACATGCTACCCAAAAGCCAAAGATGCCATTTTTGATTGATTTGATTGTGTATTGTGTTTTCTGCACTTTGGTATCTTAATGCAGATATTGGTCCCCTTTTGGCCAAGTGTGATGATCCCAAAATGGGTCAAGACTCTGGTGTTGCTCAAGTTGTCAAACAATTAGATCAAGCTTGTAAAGAGGCTGGCTTTTTCTATGTGGTACTTCGACTTCTCTTCATTCAATTTGAACCCATGAAAGATAAAAGATTTTCCATTTTCTGTTTCATAATTTTTTGAGTGTTATGGTTTGGTGCTTTGTAATTGACCAGAAAGGCCATGGTATTCCTGAGACTATACTCAAACAAGTCAAGAATCTGACACGCAAGTTTTTTGAGCTTCCATATGAAGAAAAACTCAAAATCAAGATGACTGCAGATAGTGGATACAGGTTAGTTGGAATGGCTTCCTATATATGCAATTCGTAAATGAGGATCAATTTTTTTGATTTATGAATGATTAGCATCTGTATGCTTTATATTAACAGATGGCTGAATTTTTCATGCAGGGGATATCAGAGAATTGGGGAGAACATAACCAAAGGTGTACCTGACATGCATGAAGCCATTGATGTAGGTCTTGTTTGTTGCTTTATAATTTATAGGTGTTTCTGTAGCCTATGAAGTAAGACATCGTGTAGTTTTATATTTCTGGATAATTTATTGGACCTGTTCTTTTTAACCTTTTGTCTACTGTCAATATCATTATCATTTTGTTTCACCTCTAACAGTGCTATAAAGAACTGAAACCAGGGATGTATGGAGATCTTGGAAAACCTATGGAAGGATGTAACCAATGGTATGCACAAATTAAGGCCTTTTCTAAATCTTCCATTACAGATTAAGTAGGCAAGAATGCATTCGAGATTCGTATCAATCAACTTTACAGTCTGTACTTATCTTGATTGCTAAAAGATCATCTCTGTAATATGATAATTCTTGGGCTGATCTAACATCATGACTGAATTGATAGTTATCCCGCCATTGTTTACTTAGTGTAGTACAATTCTAGCTCTGGCCTCTAGGTTAAGGGCTTCTATCCAAGCTCTCCATTTGGAGGCATGGAACACGCCGTCATCCTGATAGCCATTGAACAAATTCATGATTATTTTTTATTTCATGACCTTGGTATTGTCAACTGTTAATTAACGTGGAAGTTTTGAACATCATTTGTGTATAAAAGTATTCTCTAAACCGCAGTTCCATACTCTGCTATTCCAAACTGCTACCCTTGACTCAATTGCAGAACGCAGAATTAAGTTGATAATAATTTGGGCATTAGATTGTGACTATCAGATTCATATTAAGCATCTCCTTTTTGCTACTTGTTTCAAGCTTGTTATAGGATTTTTTATGGAATGCTTACCTGATGTTACTGGATTTGTTTGTTTTGTCTTATGATCCTTTCTGCAGGCCAATTCAGCCCACAAACTTCAAGATGCTGATGGAGGAATATGTTAGCCTCTGCACAGGCATGCTTTCCATGGCAACCAAGCTTTCTTCCCTTGTTTACCCTTTCATACTCTTCTAGTTATAACTTCTGTTTCTTGTTGCTTTCAGAACTTTCAAGAAATATAATGCGTGGAATCGCTTTAGCACTGGGTGGTTCACCATATGAATTTGAAGGTGAAAGAGCTGGAAATGCATTTTGGGTGATGCGGCTCATTGGTTACCCGGGTGTACACTCTGCTAATGGCTCAGACATTCCAAAGGACGTTGGATGGTAAGGCAATATTACTGCCTTTTGTGCTTGCACTTTTCCCTTAACATTTGGGTACATAAAGTGATGTTCTTTCTTTTTCTTTTCCCCGTTGCTCTTCTTCTGTTCCTTTGGCTGAACATTTCCAGTGGAGCTCACACTGATTATGGTAAAGTTACTTCACTCTTAGATAATGCGAAGCGTAGAAAATCAATAAATCAATATCATCTAATGTTGTTCCATTGCAGGTTTGTTGACATTGGTTAATCAGGATGACGATATAACTGCACTTCAGGTAATCTGATTAAAACTCCGTTTCATTTATGTATCAGTAAGCAATGGCTTGAGGCCAAGTAAAAGACGCAATCTTTGTGCGAAGTTTTCTTTACAAAGCGAAGAGAAATTTCCATTTCTAGACTATGTTCTGTTTGTATCTTTCTACTCTAGTTTCCACAACAGTTGAGTTGAATGACTTATTGAAGGTGAGAAACCATTCGGGCGAGTGGATATCAGCTCCTCCTGTTCCCGGAACATTTGTCTGCAATATTGGAGACATGTTAAAGGTAATATTAATCTGTGCAATTAATTCTTCCTAATTTCTGTACCAACACCTGGATTTAGTACCAAGTCATTCTCATCTCTGAAATAAGTGCAGATTTACTCAAATGGTTTATATGAGTCCACTTTGCATCAAGTTATCAACTCCTCCCCAAAATACCGGGTCTGTGTGGCATATTTCTATGAGGTGTGAAGATTGCCCGTTTATTTAATCACTCGTCCTTTCCTCTTCTTCCTTTATGTATTGTGTTTTACACACGTTCCTTCAATTTTAGCCTTCTCTTGGCTGTTATTAATCTTTCGCTGCTAATCTCCCTCCAAATGCTTTTGTTGCACGAACAGACAAATTTCGATACAGCAGTGGAGCCTCTGGATATTTGTAAAGAGAGGACAACTGGCGCTAAGAAATTTGAAAGAGCTGTTTACGGAGAACATTTGGTTAAAAAAGTCCAAACAAACTTCGTTTATTAGTTGAAATTTAGTGTATAAAACAATAAGTCATTATTGTATCGAGTCAATGAACTCGGGTAATTTGGTGAAACTAGTTTTCTTCTCGGTTTCTTTTAAGAAAATATTCTCTGTGTTCATATTTGTTGTCATGAGATTTGAACTTAATACCTACTCACACAAACTGGACAACGAAATGACACTCGACCAAATGGTCATTCGCAGTGAAACTAGTTTTGAAATTGGTAACGTTGAATAGGTACGGTAATGTTGAATGGCGACGACCACCCGCATAGATTGTGGCATTCTAGTTAGTAGGGATTGAATTGAACAAGTCTTCAATTTGGTCCCCTGAACTTTATCATACGCTAAATACAACATATAAACAAACCCAGAGGCCAAACTGAAAAAGAGTACAGGTTACAACAATCATACAAGACATTCCACAAATTGAGTCGAAATACAGAGAATCAATACCCTTCTCCCACGATGGGATGTTAATACAATTGAGATTTCTCCCTTTCTTTTTAAGGGCCAGACTCAAATACATTAAATCATCACCACAAAAGAATGTAGTATGGTAAATAAATAGGCGGTCTTCTTCTCCTCCTATATCAGTTTATATCAGTTGAATTAAAATTAAATAAGAGCCACGAAACCTAACATTACAAAACTCGAAAATGACAACAAAAACCTAACGGAAAACCAGATTCTTAATTCTGATTTTGGCAAGCCTCCTATATCTGAAACAACACCTCATTCAACCAGTATCACAGTTCAAGTAGCCAAACCATTCGCACAAATAGTTGCAGCAATAGTCTCTTTAAGATGAAGTGGAATACCTGCCCCAAGCTCTCTAAGCCGATCTACGATACTGTAAAGAAATTCAAAAGTAAGAATGGATTGTGCATTGAGATCTTCCCTAATATGTGGATGAATTCGAAACCACTCTCCCAGCATCTTGTGCACATGAGCACGGATCATACGCCAAGGCACAGGGTATTGCTCACAAAGCTTCAAATACTCCACCAAAAGATCTGCCTGGTCCAGTTTCCCATCTTTCTTGCTTTCTTCATTCCCTGGTACCCATTGGGCAGTTCGAAATCCAGCAAAAAGAGCTGGATTCTCAAGAAGAGATTCCGCAGAAAGCACCCCATCAGCACCAGTTGCTTCCAAACAGTCCTGAACATCATCCATGTGCCTGATGTTTCCATTGGCAAGGACAGGGATTCTGAGAGAATTTTTGACAGCCTTGATGGCGTCCCAGTTCGCCCGGACTTTCTTCTGGTCTTTCTCATCTCTTGTCCGGCCATGGACGGCTAAAAGTGAGCAACCAGCATCCTCTAACATCCTAGCATACTTGATTGTATCTTGTAAATCCGGAAAGATACGGACTTTGCATGAAACGGGTACATGAAGGTTTTGAACCAAGTTTTCTACTAGAGATTTTATAAGAGGAAGGTTATCCATTAGAAAAGCTCCATAATTCCCCCGCCTAGCAATACGCTGAGGACACCTGAACAAAATTCACACTAACTCAATGATTTGAGGCTTTCAATCCTTTCAATCCATAAACCCCACAATAAATCAAAGGGTATTCAAGAATTTAAAATAGGTGTTAGTGTGCAACGTTCTCAAGCTAGTTTGGCACATGCAAACACGAATTCACTTCAACATTTGAACATTTCCCAGTTTGTTAGCTACCCACTAACACTTAATTTAAAGCACAAGTCTTATATTAATACAATCCCATTTGAACAAAGATGCTAACTTCATAAATAAAAGAAATTAAACAAAGAATTACCCCAAATTAATGTCAACATAATCACAATAAGGCTCCACTTTCTTCGCAGCCTCCAACAAAACTTCAGGATCATTAGCACAGAATTGAACAAATAAAGGACGGTCCTCCTGCAACACTATAAAAAATCAAAACCACCAACCAATGAAACATTGCTATCTTCATCACCAAATTCAAACACTGTTACCTTGCAAGTGGTAAATTCCTGGTCTCTATACTTCTCACTCTCAGTGAAAATGCGAGAGTGCAGCATGGGCGTGTATGCAGCGTCGGCGCCGTACTTGCGGCAGAGCATCCGAAACGGGAGCTCCGAGTTGTCCACCATTGGAGCCACGATCAATTTGGGCCGGCCCAGCTTCGACCAGTGAGCCCATGCTCGCTCGATACGCGACTCGCCGCTCAAGCAGCTAGACGGCGCCGTATCGGCAAAAGTCTTCTGTTGTTCTTCTTGTTGCTGGTGTTGGTCGGAGCAGAGGACGTCGTCGAGGTCTTGCGGTGGGTCCGAATGGAGATTCCGGGCTTGGGCTTCGGGTGCGGTGAGAAGGGAGGCCATGTGAGGCTTGGGTGTGAGAGGATTTAGGGTTTTGGGAGAGAGGAGGGGTAGATTGGGAATTTTGAATCTCATGAGCGGACGATGGGGATGGAGGAGAAGCAGCCCATCGCCGCCTTTGGTTGTAGATGGGACGACGATACGCTACGCGACTCAGTAGAGGACACTGTGAATTGCGTACGGGTTCGAATCGAATTGTTCGCACGCACGCAGAGGCTTAAAGCTAAGGCTGTACGACATGGCGCTTTGGTGAGTGAAGCCCATCAAAGCCCATTCTAGTGACCAACTTGGGCCTTAATTTGGGCTACCACTTTGATACCCATTTGCCCAATGTGAACAATAAATAATTTTAAGATTAAACAATGAGGAAGATGAGGCGACACTTCCCCGGTATCGCTTGTATAAAAATGTAAAATACAACATCCTTTTCCGGAGTCTTATTTACTTTTCACTGAAATTCCGAATGAGGTCATTCCAATGCTAGTTTATTTTATTTTTCGCAATAGAACACAATATGTTTGAATTCTGAATTCATTCGGATGAGTATAGACCTAGTACCACAAAACCATATAATGAGTTATCGTGAAATAACTATGATTATAAAAGTATGGGGTTTGAAGAGACCAAGGCTTGACTTCCGTAAAGATGCAATAATCACACTCTATCGATGCAAGTTTTGAACAAGTTCCACATTACTTTCCCCATATTCGACTTTTCAACTGGATAAATTCCCCGTTGTCGGGGAAGTCAAGTCTAGACCTTATACAAATAGCAGATCAACTTAAGTAATTCTTACCCTTATGTCGAAAGTCATTGTTTTTCCTTGAAAAATGGCATTAACAAGAACGTTATGTTTAAGCAATCCTTTTATTGACCTAAACTTCATATATAAATTTTCTTTAAAAAGCAATTAAAACAATTCTACAATCTCTTCTAAATAGTTTTATCCTTAGTTGTAGAAAGCAACATTCGGTTGTACAAAAAAGGAAAATTTGTTATGATTATATTTCCTTTATTTTGGAGCTCCCTCCTCCTTGTAAGCAGGAATTCCTACATTTCTATGAATAGTAGTGTGTCGTGTGCAAAAGTTTTTATTTTTATGTTTTTAATGAATTATTTTTTATATATGTAAAACTGTAATCCGTAGTAAGGAAGAAAGGAGAGTAACCAGTATCATTTCCGTTTTGTCATATAAGTTGAATACCAATGAACGTGTATTTGTTTTTTTATGGGATTGAACTTTGTGCATTTGAGGAAGCCACATGTGAATGATGAATTTTGATAAGGATAGAGCACCTTGGGGACCATACTTACATACCAAGTTTTGATTTTTCAGCCAAAGGCAAACAAAAACAAATTAGTACACAGCCATGAAAGGGCCCCATAATTGGTCAAAATGATGAATTGCGCACCCACAAAATTTGACTTGAGCATTAATTTTCCTACTAGATCTGGCTTTGAGGCAAAGGAAGTAGCAAAGCAGACAAGAAAAAATAAATTATTGCCTACCCACAAACTTTGACTTGGTCATTAATTTTCCTACCGCATCAAAGGCTTCCACACCTTTGCCTTCAAAGACTTTGAAGCCCCCTTTGTAGGCCAACTATCTCTTCTTGTCTTTCAATTCCCTCCAAATTCAGCCACCCTTTAATATTTTTTTTCTTTCTCCCAAGAGACCAAAGAAGAACCAACAAAATTGCATTGAAAAAAAAAGTCATCAATCACCCAATACCCACCTTCAGTAAATTAGCCGTTTCCAACTGGCCAACTGCCAACCCCACAAGTCCCTTCGGTCAACCGTCACAAATACGACATGTTGGTCCACTTCTTTACAATTCATTGACCCAGTCCCTTTCATTTCTTTAAATTTCTCTCCTTTCACTGTTTGTATTGAATCAAATCAAAATAAAAAGTAGGAAACTTTGGGGTGATGAAAGGAAAAGTAGAAGGTAGGCATCCAAGACAAGAACCAAAGTAAAAGCAAGCAAGCAATCAATCAATCGAGAAAATTAAAAATAAAAATTATCTACTAGGAAGGAAGAAGAACCCAACAACACCCACTTTCCCCTTTCCATTCTTTTTTCCTTTTTTTCCAATGGGAAAGAAACCAACTAGACTAATCACTAAATAATACCAAATCCACCATCCTCATTTCTTTCTGGTTTAAATAAGAATAAGATTAATTCAGAGTGTTTGAAGAGAGAAAAAGGAACCCATATTGTACAGCAAAATGAACTAATTTAACTCACTCTCATCTCCTTCGAGATGGAACCGAGTCTTTACTGAGTCGGAGTCCGAGTCCGAGTCCAGCAGGAACTGTAACTACTGTCAGTACTAGCACTACTACTAGTACTGCTCTCCTACCCATTAATTTCTCTCTAGAAAAAGACGAACATACAAAGGCTTTTTCTTGCACCATTGTTGTTTCTGTTTTTTGATGATCTAAGACGATTCTAGAATGAGATTGGAGGTCTCTGCAACTGAGAGAGAGTGATTGTGCTCGCCTTCATAGGTCACTACAAGCATTGCTGGATCATCGAGAGCTCTCTCTACATGTTTTCGAGCTGGGCACCCTCTGACACTGCTGCACTTATAGTATCCCCTGTTTCATAGAAAACAACAACCAAATCACAGATTAAAACAAGACCAAAACATCTCAAATCCTGAAAGCCTAAAAGGATAGTTTTAGGCAGAGAAAAGTGTGAAATTGAACTTGAAAGGTCAAAACTTTCCAAGATTATACCTTGGATGTGGAGATCCCTTAATGGGTTTCTGTCCATACTTTCTCCAAGAGTAATCATCAGGTGGAATATCAGCCATCTTTAAGCTTATAGCTGGAACTCTCACAACCCTTTTCAATCTCAGCTTTCTGCAACATACCCCACGACCCAAAATTTCATTTTAGTCGACAAGTTAAACTCGACCAACAAATAAATCGAATTAATTAGAACGTAGACATTGATTAAGAGAGAGAGAGGGACCCACCTCTTCTTAGAGCAATGGCAACGACCGGAGGACCCAGCACCGCACTTGCCAGAGCCCAAGTTATCAGAACTGCACTTCCTCTTCAACGAAGCTGACGAAAGCGGTGGCTTTCCAGCTGAAGACACCTGGGACATGTTGGTAATTTGAAAAGCCGAAGACGACAATGGCTGCTTGCTGTCGGAGTCTCCAGTCAACGACGACATAAACGACGTCGTAGCTGAATAGGAGAAATTTATAGTGGTGGAGGAGTCCTTGGTGCTCTCAAGTACAGTACCGTGATGATGCAGAGGAGGCGGGATCTGCTGGATCGGCGTCGCATGGTAAACCTTGGTGGACTCTAAAGGAGCTTGCTTGGCGAAGGTCTCTTGGGTTTGGGCTTGGTTTTGAGAAGAAGAAGAAGACCCAGAAGTCAAAGTCAAAGGTGCTCGCCGGAAGCGGGCATGGCCGGTCCGGGTACGACCCAGAAGAGAAATGACCTTCTTGAACTTGGAAACGGCAACGTCCGCGACTGCTCTGCAATCCATGTCCATAACCATGGAAGGGTACTTATCTTGGTGCTGGTTCTGCTGAGCCTGAGACAAGAGTCTAATGAGCTTCTCAACGCTCTCGAGCCCAGAAGCTGCTTCTTGCACCGCGTTCTCTTCCAATTTCGCAGAGAAGCTGCTGTTTCTATATCCCATAAAATCTACAGCCATCTCTGACCCTCTTCAGCATAACAAGAAAAAAAGAGCCCAAACAGAGAACCAAAGAGAAAAAAGCTAAGAGAGAGAGAGAGAGAGAAAGCCAAAGCAGAAAGAAAAGCGTAAAAGAAATTGAAGAAGGGGTGTTGATAAAGGTTGCCTATGAAGTGTTTGTTGTAATGCATCTATGGTCAAAATGATGGCATCTATATCTGGTGGCCCACTAGCACTTGCCGTCAAGATGTAGTTGCGAATAAGATCCAACCACACCACACAATTGAAACAGCAGCAGCAGCTTTGCTTTTGGCAGTGCACGAATATTTACAATTTGTTTTTCTTCTTTTTTGCTGTTTAAATTGTTAAACTAATGAGGGTTTGATGCTTGGTGTCGGATTAACATTGACCTGCCCTGCTTTAGTCTTATCAGAGTTTCAATTTGGTCAAAGCTTGTGCCCAAGCCGTTGGATTGAAGAGTGATCTGGATGATCTGATAATCTGTGTGAGGAGAGAGAGGGCTGAGTGTGACCAAATGGAAATAATTTTGAGGGAAAAAGACAAGAGTTGCTGCCTGGCAGCATGATAGAGTTGACTTTGTCTCTGGGCAACTTTCATGAAGACGTCCATATTTTTCTTCATTGTGTCATGTGACAGTGGCTTACTGACTCGGGTTGGGGATGGGATTGGATGGATGGAGCCAAAGAGGTTGCGCTGTGATACTAATTTATTTGTTAATATGGTTTAGGGTTAAAATTGTTGTTTAAGAAATGCCTTTTGGGTTGATTTCTTTTTTATAGTTTGGAATGGAAGACGACCACGGACATATAGTTCTTGAGTGACTTCATGTGCAATGGAGACACTAGGAGTTTCCTTAATCAACCATTTGCCATTTTGTGCAGGCTTTGCAGGCTACTCTCTACAACACTCCAAAACCATCACATATTTGACCCAAACCCATCAAAGGAGAATTGGTCCAAGCAAATTAAGCGTGAGAGATTTTGAACTTGGGACTTTTTATTTTTAAGTAGAGGAATATCACTAAATTAATAGTTAGTTGTGTATACAAATGTTTTAGAAGGGCCTACCAATGCGATCAGTATGGACATGACAAACTTGTGTGGGAACTTTTCATTCACGTGATACCGACAAGATGAGTAACACGTGAGAATTAATTTTTCATTCGTTAACTTATTGTGCCAAGTATTAATACACCATCTTGTAATGTCGATGATCAATATATAATGATCTTTCACATGATTTTGTTAGTTTTGGTATGGTTACTAATACAGTATTTTGAGTGATTTATAAATTTCACTAGAATCTTACATAGGATTGATGAGAAATTGCATTAGAATGGGATATGGTTGATGTTAGTTTGAGAGCTTTATAATTGGCCCCAAATCTAGCAACAAAATCAGCAAAATGGTGAAGAAATGCGTTGCTTCTAGTTGTAGGCTTGTGCCTGCCCATGTGTTGTTTGTTTGCCGCGTTGAAATTATACTCAATCAAATCAGACCCAGCATAGAGTGTAGCTATTTCACCCCCAATTTCTCTACTCACCCTATTCTCAAAATTTTAAAGACAACTTTACCCACTTATAAAATTACTTCTAAAGATTTAGGAAAAAAAAAATATTTAAAAAATTAGTTAAATGTAAAATGTAAAATTTAAATATTAAAAAAAAATAACAAAGGAAAATTCTTTAAAATTAAAAATTCATCTCTTCTCCTATCTCTCTCTTCGAAAGAACCCACCCATCCCCAACAGCCCTCATCCTCTTCCCCAAACCCTAGCACCCCACCATCTTCTCATCGCCTCCCACCCACCTTCTCCTTAATCTTGGGTCAGTAATGAAACTGTGGCTAACATATAGAGTTTGTACTAATGAAATATTTCCCAAACACCTATAACTCACGAATTGAGAGAGAGAGAGATTTTGGCTTTGGGGAGGTGGAACCAGAGAGTTTGGCCAAGAAGCCAATGGCGTCCCTTGTTCATGTTCTGACCTCGGATGGATTACCTTGTCCTCCGATGGGTGATGCGTTTTAATTTGGTTTTGTGGAGAAGTTCTGTGTTACTATTCCTGGTTTGGATTAGTTTTTTATCTTCTCTTACTTGATCTTGTATTGGTCTCGTTGTCTTAGCGGGTTTAGCTGTTGTTGCTGACCTTGCTCCTGTTTCGTTCCCCTTCTGGTGGGTTAATGAAAAGTTTTATTGGTAAAGAGAATTTGGTTGATTTAATTAAAGGGTAATTTAGGAATAATGCTGGATGGAAAGATAAAATTGTATTTTTTTTTAAATTTTTAGCAGCACTCATTTCTCCGTAATCAAAGGTCAATTTTTCGAAAATTAACGACAAAACAAATTTCGTCCAAAAATAATATATATATAGATTTGGACACGTGCAATAGGCACGTGTGAGGGTGATAGGCTATTATGAATTGACTAGGCTGGTACAAAAGTCAATGGCCGGGAAGCTGTAGGAAATTGACTAAATGGTGATATTAGAAGAAGAAGGAAAAATGAACGTGTTGGAGTTGGCTGCCTAAATTTTGACTTCACACCTAAAGTCAGTAATTTACCGGGGCCGCCAATAGCCATAAATACCGACGTACATCCATGCTTAAATAATGCTTAGGCTATGTTTAAAATTAATCTTATACCGACGTAACATCCATAATTTTTTAGATTATAAACCAAAGAATAGTATAAATCAACTCAAGTAATTCTTTTTTTTTTTTTTTTTTGGGTGGAAATACATAACTTGAAGAAGTCACGGATTCTATATTAAGCTTTCACATGGACAAATTTGGGGTCTGAGTTTTTTAATCCATTTTAAGGAAGAGGGTCTTGTTATTAATTGGTTTTCATAAAAGGGATTAAGCAAAGGAGACAACATCCACACGATAATATAAATATTTTGATTTACATAAACTGTTTTTAAAGCTAAGCGTACACATTTGTGTCTATAACACTCATTACGTGAAGAGTGTTATATATAAGCAAAATGATTATCGGTGACAAACAAGAATCTCTCCCTCGTGAGGCATTAGGAATATAAATCTAAAGTCGAGAATTGCTTTCTGGTTTCCATGGAAGAACAAAGAAGCATGCATGTGGTTTTTTTAAAAGAGAATAAAATTTTATTGTGAATTGTGATCGGGTAGGTGAGGGAGAATTTTATTGATAACCACTATGTAAGCCAGTCACAACTCACATGCATGTGTCTTGCTATTACATTATTGACCTAATCATCCAACACACTCCCATCATCCCATCATCCCATCATCCCATTTCAAACGTATATGGACAAACCTCTAAATATATGGCGTTTGAATTCGAATGGATTTATTCACCAACTCCACAACCATGAACCATCCCCTCCTATCTTTTTTTTTTAGGTGAGATCGAAGAAGGAGGGACAGGTAGTGACTAATCCCTTTCGCCACCGGGAGCTCTCCTAATAAAGGTAAAAGCCTGACGAAATGCGCTCCATTCTCCTAATTAGTAACATCCCCTCCTATCTTTCGTTTCTTATTCATCTGTTCCTTTTTGACTCATAAGACGGTGGACGAGACTCGAATTACGAGCAATGTTATTTTACCAGAGTTATGTTGTTTTTTGAATTTAAACCGCACATTCAGATAATAATCAGACTTATATTTTGAGGCCCACTTTATATTCTTGAGCTTCTAGCTTAGTCTTCAGCATGGGAAAAGGCAAGGGAAGATAGTCAAAGCTATACATGGTTAAATTCTTGCATAAGCAATAACTACACGAAAGATGAGTTGTTTTTCTCATTGGTGGAGCCCAGTTGTGACTCTTATGAGAAACCTTGGTGTTGAAGGAAATAATGATGTTTTGGAATTCCAACCCAACATACTTTGTATGAATAAGCTAACAAAAATTATTCACGTCCAAAATTAGTCAACCAACTAAATTAGAATTTGACGAGAATCAACAGCAGCCTCTTCAACAATCTTGAAATTCTAAAATAAGCAAGTCACATGAGAAAGACTCTTTCCAAAAGTCTCTTTAACCTCAGTTATCAAAGTTGCAACCTATTTTTCTCTCCTTACGACTGGTAAAATAAAATCTACCTTGAAAATGTTAAAAACATGCAATTTCTTCACTTCATATAATAAATATATAGACATTTTAAACATATTTTCATATTTTTCATTCTTTTTTATGATATTACATTAATTGAATTGAAAAATTTATTGAAGCAAAAATTATTCAAGTAGCAAATAAGACTTTTGGAATTGTCATATAAGTCAACAAACTTTAATTTAAAGAATTCTGTTTCGTACTATTGTTGGAGATGCTCTTGCTCATCTACTTAGAGCCAGTTTGACATCGCGCGCCTTGAAAATAACCACTGCAGATTTGCTGCGAGAGAAATCAGCTGTGAGAGAACATAGTTTGACATTTGGTAAACTTTTTGTTAAAAGTGTTGTTGGTATGGATTCCCATATAATCAAAAAATTATTGCTACATAATCATTAAATCCAATGCCTCTTTGAAACTAATTTCTGTATAATCAGAAAATGAAAGCACTTTATTAGCTGCTTTCCAAAATAACTTTCTCTCACATCAATTTTGAACAATAAGTGATTTTCTCAAAGTTTACCAACGGGTTGGGCTTCCCAAAATTTTTAAAAAATCACTTATCGCCCCAATAAGCAATACCAAACGGGCACTTACTAACTCTTGGTATGGTAGTTTTTTTTGGGTACTGATTTTCCCACTCCCTTTTTTTAAACAAAAATGAGTGTGGGTGGATAAAAAAGAGTGGAAAAATTATTTACTTTTTTCTTTTGCAACATTGTGAGAAGAGGTACTAAATTCAAACAAATATTATAATGTGAAGCTAGTGAAGTCCCAGGTCCACTGTTCTCACTTGGGCTGGGTTTTATGTTGGGTAAATGTGAGATATGGTCCACTTTTTAAACCAGGCCCAAGCATTTTCAGAACTGGTTTACGATTTTGAATTTTAAAAAAAAAAAAAAAAACAAAGATAAGTATTGATCCATATATAAAACGTGCACCGACTTGAAATTGTTTTTTTTTTTTTGCGGGCTTACTGACTCTTATTTGTTCCCGTAAATTTAAGCAGAAATCATTCTCAAATTTTGGCAATGAGATTTTATCTTAATATAATTCAAGTTGTTCAGGTGCCTTTATATGATTAAATCATATATTGCACATACATATCGGTATTTTTTTTTTCCGATAGAAGTAATATTGGAGGATGGAGATTGAAAATATGACTTCACTTCAAATGCCAAGATAACTGCTATTAACTACTTGTAGTCGATATTTGATTTCCTCATACTTGCTTCTTTTTTCTTCTTATTTTAAGGCTGAGAGAGATTGCTTTTGATTGCCTCAGTCTCAAGCAAACAAAACAATGGCGGGTGTTGTGTAGCTAATCAACTTAATTATAACCACCCACCGACCCCATTTCCTACCATTCATACTCTACCTATTGCGGCGGTGCTTTGGTGTTCCAATTACTGTCATTTCCCTTTAGACCCAAAAAAAAACGTCACTGTCATTTCTTAAAACTGTAATGGCAACAATTTGGAAAATAACACTTGCTTCAACTTCTTCTTGAACCCTTTTTTGGGCAAGTAATATGCACATCATTGCAATTTGCAATAAAAAAAGCCAAAAATGTAATAGACTAGCTCATGATATAAGACTCAAAATTTCATCCAAGATCTTATATGTTGTTTTAGTTTGATTCGATTTTTCAATGTCATGGCTCGGCTTTGTACCAAAATCACACATGATTCGAATCAACGTTTCTCGTCCTGATTTATGAACTATTCAATGTTTTAAATTAGTGGTTGGCTTAGGTCTGTTTGTGTAAGTCAAGTTAGGAGATTGAGATTTGTTAATTGCTAGGGTTCATCTTGAAGAGTTTTGTGTTTTGATATGTTTGGTTTCCCTTTTCTTCTTTTTTTTCCTTCTGCGTTTGTTTGTGTTATATAATTGTTGGGATGTGGACTTTTTCAGCTTTTGGGCCTTTCTCTTCGTTTGCTGCTGCCCCTAGCCTCCTGATGGATTTGGGCTCTGCACTTGTACCACTTTGATCATCAGGACTGTGTTTTTGGTAAAACCAACAAAAAAAGGTTAAGTTGGTTTAATTCGGATATAGAGTTAAATTTTTTGGGAGTGGGACCAATCTTGCTAATTAGGCAAGCATTTAATTAGACCCAAATATAAACCAACAAATTAGATTCCCCACAAACTGTTTTTCAAACCAGTCAATGACTCCCCATAGCCTAATTTCTCATTAACAACTTCTTCAAATCAACAATTTTGTTGAATATGGAAACCCTTATTTTCCAACTTTCCATCCCCAAATTAATCCGAAGTTGGTCCATCTCCATCACTCTCCTCTCTCCTTAGGTCTCACTCCTCCATCAACCATTTAGTTGACCAAATACTAATAAAATGTCACACTCAAACCTATACAATTAAATACTAATGGGGTATTAGTTGGATTGACCAGATTTTTGGTGTGCTCTTAAGTGGTCATGATTTCAAACCCTTATGATACCCGTGTGTGTGAATTTTCCTCCCTCTCTTTTCTAACTTTGGCCCAAAAAACCCACCCATACAATTAAATAAAAATTTAATTAATTGATTATCAAAAAAATAAGAAGAAAATAAAATCGTTGCTTGCATTAAAAGCGTGTAATTAAGCAAAGAAAATCCTCTTACCAAAAAGTCGCCAACCAAACCCTCCCCGTCTCAGACCAAAAAAAAAACCTCCCTGTCCGAACTTAACCAAAGCCCACCTGGGCCCACAGTTTTGGGCCTCTCTCTCCTCTCTCTCTTTCTCTCCTCTTTCTCTCTCGTTGCTCTGTGTCTGAAAGCAGACAAGAAATACAGAAGAAATTGAAAAGCAAAGCAAATCTAACCACCTCAGTTTTCATTCGTGAATTCGAAGAAATCTCTGATTAATTTAGCTAATTAATCAAAGATTAAATCACTATCATCGCCACCATCCCCAACCTCCTCTCTGCACGCTTAACTAACTTCAAAGGAACTCAAATGATATAGTCAAGAATAACACACCATACCACCACACTTCCAATTCTAGCTCTGCTTTCTCTCTCTAGTATTCCAAGGAGAGAGAGAGAGGGATGAAGCTCTCGACGTTGCAGCAGAGCTACCTCAACAGACGGAGCAACAGCTTCAGAGGATCAGCGCCGTTGGATTCGTCGTCGGACGGCGTGATTAAGTCTCCTGCGACCGTGTTCTGGCTCGTGCTCCATGGCCTCTGCTGCCTCATCAGTCTCGTCCTCGGCTTCCGCTTCTCTCGACTTGTTTTCTTCTTCCTCTTCTCCACCTCCTCTTCGAATCTCTATCCGGTGCCTTTCCGGTCTGCTTCTGAGCTAGCCGGAACCCTAGACCTCCCCGCCAATCCGATCACGAACCTCGAGTTCACTCTCAACAGGAATACCACCACCGCGAGCTCCAGTAGCCGGGTCGTCGTCGGGCGGCACGGGATCCGAATCAGACCATGGCCCCATCCACACCCGACCGAGACGATGAAGGCGCATCGGATAATTGAGACGGTTCAGAGGGAGCAGCGGAGACAGTTCGGAGTCAACAAACCCAAAACGGTCATCGCCGTCACTCCTACTTACGCTCGGACATTCCAAGCTCTACATTTGACTGGCGTAATGCATTCGCTTATGCTGGTCCCGTACGACGTCGTTTGGATCGTCGTCGAGGCCGGTGGGGTTACCAATGAAACGGCCTCGATTGTTTCCAAGTCGGGGCTCCGGATCATCCACGTTGGGTTCGATCAGCGAATGCCCAATACTTGGGAAGGTCGTCACCTGTTGGAGGCTCGGATGCGACTTCATGCTTTGAGGTGAATTCTCAGTTTTTTCATCTTCATTTTGTTTGTCTCGAGTGCTTTTAGCTCAGTTGCTTGCTGTCTGTTTATTTACTTCTGTTAATTGTTCTCAGAAGATTGCTGTTAAATTTCATGGAAGAAAAAAACTTAAAAGCTTAACCAAATGATTGTGGATAATCTAATTAGACTGAGGAACTTTATTAGTTATTGTGAGAATGAAGCAATTGAAGATATCTTTAGTTACAAACTGTGGGTTGCGTTTAGTTTATGAATTTGACTTTTGGAATTGTGAGATGGAGCAGAATTGTGAGAGAACAGAAGCTGGATGGGATTGTGATGTTTGCGGATGATAGTAATATGCACAGTATGGAGCTTTTTGATGAGATGCAGAACGTGAAATGGTTTGGTGCTGTTTCGGTTGGAATACTTGCTCATTCAGAGAATGCATATGACTTGTCTGACTCCACGATTCATAAAAAGGAGGATGGGGAGAACCCATCAATGCCTGTTCAAGGTCCTGCTTGTAACTCCTCCAATAAGTTGGTTGGTTGGCACACCTTTAATTCGTTGCCCTATGTGGGAAAGAGTGCAAATTACATTGATGATAGGGCACCTGTACTACCCAGGAAGCTGGAGTGGGCTGGGTTTGTGTTGAATTCCCGGTTGCTTTGGAATAGAGCTGAAGATAAACCAGAGTGGGTTAAGGATCTAGATGGTATAAGTGGGGCAGATGAGGATATAGGGAGTCCTCTTTTCTTGTTGAAGGACCTGTCTATGGTTGAGCCACTTGGAAGTTGTGGGCGCCAAGTTTTGCTCTGGTGGCTCCGCGTTGAAGCCCGTTTCGATAGTAAATTTCCTCCCAGGTTAGTCTTTCATCTTCTGCTCCTATTATTCATTTGTGCAAATTATCTTGGGTCTGTTCATTATTATTATTGAATCATGTTAAATATACTGAAAAAATGTTAGGAAGTATTGAACTTGTCCATATTAGGCTGCTCTTGCTCTATTGTTGAACTTTTGTACGAATGTGCTACATAACTTGTATGATTTCTCGACCTGCTGATGACCAGCACGCTAGGTTCGGGGGTGACACTGAAAGATGCTCCCCTTTTTGCCTTTTATGTCTTATGAATCCCAATGGGGTGATGTATACCTTTGTAACTTATTATATGTTATCTATCATATACAATGCTGGCAAACTATTTGATAATCTGTGAAAGTTTTTTATGGATATAGGTAGATATTTGCCAGCCAATTTAGGTGATTTACTTGTGTCCAAAACTCGAATCCCGTACCTAGATTCAAGGCACATATGGCGTATCTTTTTTTGTATTTTTTAGGTATTCTGATAGTCTTATTATCAGTAAATGAAAATTTTGGCATTTGAAATATTTTATTAGTAAGTAGGTAAGGAAAATATAAATTATTTTATAGAAAGGTATTTTGGTAACACAAGCCCATTTGGTTCTGCACTTAGTAAATATCTCAGTGGTAATCAATCTTATTCTGATTCTCATTGTAGACAATTGATAAATATTCTAATGGCAATGACTTATTCCAGTTCCTTCTTATTTAAATGAATTCTCATCCCGGTTATGCCATAACATTTTGAAGGGGTGACTGAGATTTGAGAAAATTGTGGTTATGCATAGCTGGTGGTGGTTGTGGTATGAGTTTGACAGAAAAGTTTTGTTTCATAGCTGGTAGTGTATATGCCAGAGTATATGTAATTGTTGTCCCACATCTTAATTGTTAAGTTTCTTGTTACAGTGGATACCAACAAAAATCTTTCCTATTGCAACAATATAATTTCTTTTGAATCTACTGCTTAAATTCTGCAGTGGTCGGGGAGGCCCACATGTGAGGGTTCGATTGTTACAGATATAATTGTGTTAACATTTTATTCGTATAAACTGGGATTTATATTTGATGTCCATTTACCTCACTATTGGTAGTTTAGTTATTCGTTGCATGAGGGCACTTCTAATTGGAAACTTGAACCTCGCTCCTTTATGAATCTGTGCAATTGCACCTAGTATTTAGTTTATGTTTTTTTTAAATGCTTTAATAGGACATTAGTATTATTGTTATTTCCTTATCCCAGCAAGAATCAATAATTGTGGGTAAGTACGTTGATGGTTTATGGTCCCAAGGCAAGCCCAGGTGAGATTTGTTATTCGTTTTTTTCCGTATAGTTAGTATATGGGTTTAAGGTTTAGCCCAGTCCAAAATGTAACCTCCACCCTTAAGTAAATCTAGCCCACCCCATTCTGAAATCATGGTCCGTCCCTCTTTCTTTGTTGAACTCTAGTGATCTGATAGTTAATAGCGAAATTTATCTCACTTGAAATGCGTGATATTTTTCATCCATGAACCATCATAGTTTGATTCTCCATGTAGTCAGCTTTTCATCATGTTTATTCTGCAATCCGTTTGAGCAATTAGTTTGAATTTCGTTTTGTACAGATGGACTATTGATCCTCCTTTGGAAATTACTGTACCATCGAAACGTACTCCATGGCCTGATGCTCCTCCTGAACTCCCATCTGATGGAAAAGTAGAAACTGGAGTTGAAGAGCACATAGTGAAGCATTCTACAAAAATTCGAACAACCAGAGTGAAGAAAAGTTCTCGAAGCAAGAGAAAGCGCGAGACAAAAATGATCGACACACAGGCTACTGCAAGGCATACTGAACAAAACTGAAACACGTGCGATTGACGCTCAAAATATATAGTTGTGTGAATTTGAGACTTCTTCGGGTCTTCAGCATCGACGAAATTCATTGAAGAGGGATCACGGTAATTTTAGTTGAAAGAGGCAGTAAAGCAAATGTTCTCGGCGGGTACATACAGTTAGGCACCTGTAATAGGGGGTCAGTTGATATGTGCATTTGAGTAGTTTCACAATTCTTTGTTTCTTTTGGGGATTTGGGTGCTTGATATTGTGACCTCTTGCAGAAAAGTACATTGACTGAGTCGTACTGCATCTGATGCTCCCTTGCAGGAAGTTGTATTCAAAATTTTATACATATTTTTCTAAATAGGAATTATAGAGTTGTGTTCAGTTGGATTTCGTAGAAACGATACATTACCAAATGTAATAAAATTTCCATTCATTTCAAACCAATGCCTTTGTGATTTTACTTGAAGCAACATGACTGAGCAATGCCTTTCCATTCATTTCAAAAGCTTGGTAATCTGCAGTTCTTTCTCAGGGTGACACGTACATAAATGGCCCAAAGACAATGAGAGCAAAACCTTTGCCCGGGCACATTTCATTATCCCTTTGTTTTGTACGCACCCAAAAGAAAAAGCAAAATCCTTTTAAGCCCTAAAGAATGAGAAATACTTGCATAAAATGGGGATAATACTATTTTGCATGCTGACAAGTTTTTCTTCATTTGATGGACATTAGTTTACCCTCTAAAATTACGAATTAGAATCTATGTATTGTTCTAACAAGTTGTATAAATATGGGGTTTTGCAGTCCATGAGACTTACGGAATCATCATTCAATTACTCTTTGGTTTAATGATATTTGTCTTTCCTTAATTGGTGAAGGTTTTATATTCGACTTACATGAATAACATGTACAATATATTTTATATTCGACTTACATGAATAACATGTGATTAATGATAGTGTAGTCTTGTAATGTGTGCATTGGCCCAACATTTAAATATCTTGTAATTATTTGATCGTATACTTTCACAATTGAGGACCTCTCTCTCTCACTCTCCGTCATCATGCATGTTATAGAATTAAGGTATGGGTATAATGGAGTTCGTTTTGGGAGTTAAACTGAAACCCTCCATAACGGGCGTGATGGGCCGAATTAATGGGTGCTGTAATTATTAGAGAGAGAGAGAGAGAGAGAGAGAGAGAGAGTATGATTGGTCATGGGTTACGGGGTAGTTGATTGATTGATTGATTGATTTCCCGAGCTCATGGCAGCGACTGTTAGTTGGATATACATATCAATATATATATCCATACAACGTGACCTAACCTTCCAACTTGCAAGTGAAAGAGAGACAGACAATCCATACCATGGTCCATCCATAGAAATTGGAAATTAACCAAAGCCCAATTCTTTTGCACATATTCTTTATGGAAAGTTCATGAAAAAGCTAGTTTCAAAACCAATTATTTCAATAACATTTAGGGCATGTTGGAGTGCTTTTGAAAGGGTCAAAAACGCTTTCTAATAACTAAAACAAGTGTTTGACATAAAAATTTAGAAACTCTTTTGGGTCATAGAAGCGCCTCAAAAAAGCACATGTTATGTGCTTCTTCAGGAAGCACTTTAATTTTTTATGAAAATTCAAGATTTTTATAATAAAAATGCTTTTGTTAGAACCTCTTATGAGCAGAAGTACTTCATAAAAAAACAGTATCAAACGAGCCCTTAATATAAATACTCAATATGATGACGAAGGAGCGTTCTATCATCTTCTCGTACAAGTAATTCTTACTTATGCATGAAGATATTTTTTTAAATTATTTTTTTGAAGAAGCCTTCAAATAGTGATATTTTATTTATTTATATGAATTGAATGTGAATACTTCGATTCAATGTAACTTTATATTATATATCTTTTTTTCTTCTCGTTTAAGTAGTTGGGGATTGTTTAATAATGAAATGGATTAATGAATCTAACTATATTTCCAGTCTCATGCTCGGATGCTCCTTTCTTTTTCTTTTTTGGGGTAAGAAAATGATAGAACATACGTACATATGGGCCTTTTTCTTTTCTTTCGGTTGCTTTAACCCTTTCGCACACTGTTCGAGCACTCTGACTGGTAGATTGGAGGAAGGAGCAAACCTTACCTCCAAGTTAACCAGTAAGTGGATTCAACGTGGCAAAAACCCATTTGCTGCAGCCTGCAGGGGAAGGCGAGTTCCTTCAACTTGGCAAATTCCAACTTCCCAAGCCCCCATATTATTGATTCCAGCTTGCGTAGTCCTCCCCAGTCCATACATCATACATTGTTGGACCAAACCTTACTAAATTCACATGGTGTGTGTGGCAGTTTGAAATCCATCCAATCCTCTGTCATCTCCCTTTCCCAATACCATTTATTTACATTAATGACTTAGAAATATCTTTTATTATTAGACTCACAACATAACTTATTTATTTTGAAATCTGAATTATTGATCCGGTTGATTCGTGCAAGAAAGTCTGAATATACCGGTTTAAATTCATAATTTAACAATGTAAAGTATTTAGCCTCTTGGCTTGTTACATATTCACTTTTATTATAAAACATAGAAATATTTAGTCATATACATATTCTTAGCATTAATAATATAGATAAACCTACACCGTTTAATTTATATAAATAAACAAAAAAAAACTCAAAAAATAACAGTTAGCCCTATTGAATTTAATTTTGATTATTAAATTACTATGATATCCTATTGAGTGTTATGGGGTTGAGTTTTTTTTTATGAGATTTTGGGATTGAGTTTATTTAAGAAATCAATGACATTTTTGTAATTTAAAAGAAGTTAAAAGGTTTTTTGTTAAGTTGTAAATGAATTTTGGTTGTGTTTATAAAGTTCATTTCATATAGTGTTTTTTATATAATTTAGAACTTATATTGGGTATAATAGTGAATCTCTCTCTAGAACATGGCCCTAACATATATACTCGTGCTCAACTTATATTATAAAATGTGAATTATTAATATTATGCGACGGTGTGCTACTTGGACACAAAAATTTATCCTCCCCCTGCAAAAACCAAGTTTTACACGAAAACATTATTTATCGTTTATTACACACCAATATTCTTGAATATTAAACTATGCTGATTTTTCCTTTATAAACCCAAAGGCCCCCCAACCTTTTTGCACACATCTCTTTGGAGAAACACAAACAACACCCTCTTTCCCAAACCATGTCATCAATCATGTCCCTAACCATCTTCACTCTCCTCCTCCTCTCCTTCACCCTCTCATCCTATGCCTCAGGCGTCGGCTCTCGAAGCGAGGCCGAGGTCAAACAAATCTACCAAGAATGGCTTGTGAAGCACCAGAAAACCTACAACGGGATTGGAGAGGAAGAAAGGAGGTTCGAGATCTTCAAGGACAACTTGAGGTTCATCGATGAGCACAATGCCCAGGACCGTCCCTACAAGGTTGGCCTGAACGCTTTTGCTGACCTGACCAACCAAGAGTACCGTGCCAAGTTCCTGGGCATCAGAAGTGACCCTAAGCGTAGGGTCATGAAGGCCAAGAACCCTAGCCAAAGGTATGCCTTTCGTGCAGGTGAGGCGTTGCCTTCATCTGTGGATTGGAGGGTCAAGGGCGCCGTCAACCCCATCAAAAATCAAGGAAATTGCGGTCAGTAATTTTAAATTTATTATTAATAATTTTTTTATGTAACTTTTTTTTAAAAGTTGTTTGGTTGATTAAGGAACTTGATTTACATGGTACTTTGTACTAAGATGGTTGTTTAATCAGTTTGATTAATCGCGTCGTGTTCGGATTGATCTATAACCCAAGTCTAGATACAATTTAATTTAAACAGATTTGTTGGATTAAAATCGGATTATTTTTATTTCTTTGGTACAGAGTATGCTACAACTTTTTTATTTATTTTTCTGTCCACAAAGGAAAAGTAAATGATAGTGGATGCCCTGCGTGCACACTCCACTATTGAATTTACCGAAAGGCTTTGCTAGTAGTTTGGACTTTCGGTTGGGAGTTGAGATTCCTGACAGCTCACGTGAAAGCAGAATTAGAATATTACTTTTTCATTGGGAAAAAAATAAAGAAAAAAAAAGTTTTTAAAAGTCTTTTATTTATTTTATTTTCTCGGTATTTTTATAACAAACTGTATTATTAGGCTGGGCTTCAGATGCTGTTGACTATTTTAATTTGTATTATCGCTTGTATTTAAAATAAAAAATAAAAATCTCTCGTCAGTTGCAGAAGATTCAATTTTCCATGTTTGATTTGGGCCTTTAAGGACCACTATTAGGCCCACTGGGCCTACATGGGCCAACCCATCTGACAAAAAGCTTGAAATTTGTTGGGTGCAGGAAGTTGCTGGGCTTTTTCGACAGTGGCAGCAGTGGAAGGCATAAACCAAATAGTCACAGGCGAATTGATATCTCTTTCAGAGCAAGAGCTTGTTGACTGTGACTTGTCGTACAACGCAGGCTGCAACGGAGGCCTCATGGACTATGCCTTTGAGTTCATCATCCAAAACGGTGGCTTGGACACTGAAAAAGACTACCCTTACAGAGCATACGACCAACAATGTGACGTTGCTCTGGTCAGCTCCCAATTTTCAATCCCATTAACCTAATTACAATAATCTTTTTAGGGTAACGTTCTTTTTTCTTAACGAACAATTTTTTTGAACCATAAATTGCAGGAGAACAATAAGGTTGTTAGCATCGACGGATACGAAGATGTTCCCGCTTACAATGAGAACGCTTTGAAGAAAGCCGTGGCACATCAGCCCGTCAGCGTTGCTATTGAAGCTGGTGGCATGGCTCTACAACTCTACCAGTCGGTAAGTACCTACATGCGTATGACACCGCATATTTAAATATAACAATCTAACATCATAACATGTCTGTAAATTACTCATTGTATTTTGGGCCATGTGATTGGCAGGGTGTGTTTACTGGTGAATGTGGGACAGCTTTGGACCATGGTGTGGTTGCTGTTGGGTATGGCACAGAGAATGGAACAGACTATTGGCTTGTGAGGAACTCATGGGGCACCAATTGGGGTGAGAGTGGATATTTTAAGATGGAGAGAAACGTGGCTACCACATACACTGGCAAGTGTGGGATTGCAATGGAGGCTTCTTACCCAACAAAGAAGGACCAAAAGTACCCAACAAGCTCGTTCCTTGCTGAAGAAGACATCAAAATGGTCACAAGTGCTTGAAAATGGTGATGGGGTCTTTGGATAAATTGTGGGGTTTGCATGCCCGATGTTTCTTTTTGTGGTGTATGTTGACAAAAAGGATGACGAGGCTATTGTTATTTATTAGGGTAAACCATTGTTTGTAAATAGTTTGATTTATGTACTGAAATTGCACTTGGAAAACTGATAAGGGTGCAATCCAAATTCCTATTTCAATGAAAATTTAGGTCATGGGATTAAACCAGGCACTTTTTATGTGTAAGTTTCTTGTGTTGCTGTTATTGTTTGCACTTGATTAATCAAAGTGTCACATGTAAAGGAATGACTTGATTTGATTTGGAGGCATCATCAAACGAAATTCTATAGTAAGGTGTCATGTCATTGGACTCATTCATTAAATTTAAGTAAAGTTACTATTCATTAGATGAATCGTGTAATAATGAAAGTTCACATTTATGGTTCATATATGACTCCACCATGACCATATGAAAGTTCACATTCATTTATGGTTCATATATGACTCCACCATCACCATATATGAAAGTTCACATTTATGGTTCATATATGACTCCACCGTCACCATAGAACGACTCGCATAATCAAACCCATCAAGGCCTCCAATGATTTTTAACATTTTTGGGATTGGGTTGTACATTTTTGGGATTGGGTTGTGTGATTTTTAAGAGTATATGGGTTTTGGTTTAGAGAGAATACATGGGCTCACTCACAACACTTTCTTTTCTGCCTTTGGAAGCCCTCAGAGTTGGCAATGGATATAATTTTGGTTTCACTGGCAAAGCATATAACAGAGATCATTTCCTTGCAACTTTGTTAACCGAGTGGAAGGAGGCCACGATTAAACACCAAACTAGCCTTTGTTTTGGTATTAAATATTAATATTCTGTCAACTTCTTCTGTGCATGTTCTTTGTTCCACATGAAAATGCAAGAACAGGAAGTTTCTGGCAATTATTAATATCATCTCTCCCATCTTCTTTCTACCACGTGCAAGAAAGTCATAAACCTTTTGGGTTCGTTTTCTAATTAGCCACTTGTGTGACTGTGGTAGGTCCTTGTTTACTTCCATTAAAATTCATAAATAAACCCTCTCAACCTTTTCTAAGAAAGGAAAATTAGGTGTTATAGGTCATCTGCTGATTGATCTTGTGCTCATGTCAAAATAGCTAGCATGACAATATGATGATGGAACAACATAGCCCACAAGTTAGAGGCACAAGAATAAACCATGAGAGTAAGAATAGAACATTACATCTAAAGGGTCTGCATAATTGGTTTAGGTCTATTAAAGTATCAAATAAAAAATCATCTAAACCCAATTTATATCATGATGTTGGCTGTCCCCATCATTTTCAACCCCTTCATAGTTGTCTTGCCCATTTGCAGGTTGTGCTTTTTATTGCTTAGGATCCAAGCCCAGCATAGAATTCATTCTCAACCAAAAATGGTTGCTGTCTTCAACAAAGAGCTCTTGAGCTGGTACCTCATCACAGTCAAACTCAGAGAAACAGTAGAGTCTGGAATTGCAACAACTCCTACGTCCACAAACAGATCAATTGAATTGCCAGAACAAGCTCATCAGCAGGTGCAGAAACAAGAGCAGCAATCATCGCCCATCCAAATTGTGATCCAAAATGGTGGTGATAAAAAATATGAAGATGGACCGACGTCACCAGATTCCGAGTGGGTGATCAACATCAAAGACAAACTTGAACAAGCCGGTCAAGACGATGCAGCGGGTACATGGGCAAAACTCTGCATCTACAGAGTCCCCCATTACCTAAGAGAAGGTGATGACAAAGCCATTGTCCCTCAGATTGTGTCATTAGGGCCTTACCACCGTGGCAGGAGACGCCTTCGCCAAATGGATCGCCACAAATGGCGTTCGCTTCACCACATGCTCAAGCGTACCAATCAGAACATACAGCTCTATCTGGATTCTATAAAAGAAGTTGAAGAGAAGGCCCGTGCTTGCTATGAAGGACCGGTTGCAATGGGGATAAGCAGCAATGAGTTTGTTGAAATGATGGTGCTTGATGGTTGCTTTGTGCTGGAGCTGTTTCGTGGTGCAGCTGAGGGGTTTAAGCAACTGGGGTACCCTCGAAACGATCCCATCTTTGCAATGCGTGGTTCGATGCATTCGATTCAGAGGGACATGATCATGCTCGAGAATCAGCTTCCACTTTTCATCCTTGATAGGCTGTTGGGGCTGCAGTTTGGAGACCCTGAGCAGAAAGGACTTGTAGCCAAGCTAGCACTTCGGTTTTTCGATCCTTTAATGCCAACAGATGAGCCGTTAACAAAGAGTGACAGAAACAAACTTGAGTCTTCACTTGGATATGCAAACACCTTTGATCCACTCTCTGATCAAGGTGGCCTTCATTGCCTTGATGTGTTCAGGCGAAGTCTATTGCGCACGGGGCTTCAGCCTACGCCGAGAGTTTGGATCAAGAAATGGTCACACGCCAATCGGGTTGCTGATAAGCGGAGGCAACAGTTGATTCATTGTGTTACAGAGCTTAGGGAGGCTGGGATCAAGTTCAAGAAAAGGAAGACAGATCGGTTCTGGGATGTCAAGTTCAAGAATGGGATTCTAAGAATTCCTAGGCTCTTGATCCATGATGGAACCAAGTCTCTTTTTCTCAATCTTATTGCGTTTGAGCAGTGTCATCTTGATTGCAGCAATGACATTACTTCCTATGTGATCTTCATGGACAACTTGATCAACTCTCCACAGGATGTGGGGTACCTCCATTATTGTGGAATTATTGAGCACTGGCTTGGCAGCGATGCTGAGGTTGCTGACCTATTTAACCGACTTTGTCAAGAGGTGGTTTTCGATATCAATGACAGTTATCTTTCTCGTCTGTCGGTGGACGTAAACCGCTACTACGACCACAGGTGGAATGCCTGGCGGGCCAGTTTGAAGCATAACTACTTCAACAATCCATGGGCCATCCTCTCCTTCGTTGCCGCTGTCGTCTTGTTGTTTCTCACTTTTGCGCAGACCTTCTACGGAGTCTATGGCTATTACAGGCCACCAAACTAAAGTTCGTCCTCCAAAGCATTTCCTCTTTACAGTTTTTGGTTGCAGAGTGAGAGTGGTTGTGATACACAAATTCCATACAATACCACGGTTTCATCCATTTTTACAAGCCAAATCATGCTATACCAACCAAGTTTATAGATTGTTTTGGATACACATTGTAACTAATGCATATGATTCCTATGATCTCATAATTGAAGCAATAAATTATGAAAGAAAGTTTTAACTCAAAGAAGCCCTTCATCATCGGCACGACAATGTCCTCTAAGGTATCAATGTCATCCAAACTTCAACACAAAGTCTACGTATGATTCCAATTTTTAAAATGATACCACTATTACCCACAAATGGTCTATGACTACTTCAAGAAATTGTAAGACTTCATCTCTAGTTCAGAAGCTGGGCATCTCTCTTGTGCCACAAACAGGAGACAACAATTACAATTCCAACATACACAACAATCAATAAGGCAAAAGGCACCTAGATTGATACCTCACAAGACTCACAATGTGAAAGAAGCATAATCCAAATAAACAACAATTTTCAGCGTTAAGCCGAGGAAATTAACTGCATTGAGCCCAGATTAAAGTACACGATGAAAAGTACAACTAAAAATGACATAACCCAATTGCAGAGGATGGCTAGAATTTCCCACTGCAAAAGCTCATGAAAGTACATGCCACTGGATTAATTATTTGGCAATGGAAAGTAAAGCATGTTCCTTCTATACAAATGGATCCTTTATACTAGAACTCAAAAAGGAAAAAGGCCTTCAGCAACCACTTCATCTTCCCAAAGCAAAATATTACAGAGGGGCATAATCAAGCTGGTCCAGAGGGATATTCGAAGGGAACCAAAAAAATCATCCAATATGCCAGAATTAGCTCCTCAAGATGATTCCTCCACACCATATATATCTTCCAAAAAAACCCTTGGCTGTTTAACATAATGTATCAGTATAAATTGTCACCTATAACCTATGTTTAAACAGAAGTGAAAAAAATTAACTGAATGTACCTGAAGATTTCAGTCCCTGGGGAGGAGGCCTGCGGTCTCTGTTGAAGATGAAGAAGCTTTCTTTCCATTGTACCGCTGCAAATCAGAACAACCAAATATGAATCACAGAAGAAACGGGATAATGGGCGTGAAACCAATGATTGAAATAAAAAGATGGGAATCAGGGAAGAAAGAGGACAATGGGCATGAAATCAATGATTGAAATAAAAAGATGGGTTTGTTTAGAGGGTGAAGGCAAACCTGTTTCCCAAAGGAGAAGGGAACGTATTTGTATTTGATCATGTGTACTATCTGTCTCCTCATAGTGAGAACGAAGAGCACCACCCAGTAGAAGAGAAGTATAGGCCAGAACACAGGTACATCAAATGCACTGAAGAACGTCATAACAAAAGCAACGCAAAATGCCTTCGCGATAGAGTACCTTCCATTCCACACAGAACCAGAAAATCAAAACCAAATTCAACGAATGCAAATGTACAAATGTCTATAATCTATAATATGAGACTACCAAAAGCAATCTTCAAAAGGCAATTCAACAAACACAATCAGGGTAATTGCAATTTAAAACCAAAGGTGAGAACTACATAATGAAATGGGGGAATTTACCAGAACTTGAATTCGGGGAGGCGGCGAACGAAGGGTCGAAACTCATCGGATCCGCGGGTGGGAAGGGAGGGGCCGTCGGAGGAGAGGTCGTGGATCTCAGGGTCGACCTGAGGAGAGAGAAAGCCGATGAGGAGGTTGAGAATGTAGATCCCCAAGCCATACGACACGACGTAGAAGCCTTCGACCAGGTACACGCGGATGACGTAGACCAAGGCCACGCCCAGGCACGCCAGCCACCGGTACAGCACGTGCGGCGTCGTACGGTCGAGCACGTGCTGGTAACGGCGCGAGACGCCGTAGCTCCAATCCGAGACGGCGGCGAAAGGCGATCCCTTGAATGGATCGTCCGCGGCGGCTGCGGCGAGACCCACGCCCGCCGCTCCAGCGTCCATTGCCGAGTTTGTTGTTTCTTTAGTGGTCTCTTTTCTTCTCTCTCTCTATCTCTCTCCCAATTTCTCTCTCTGCGGGCGCGCGGCTTTTTCTGTTTATTTGTTGTCGTTTGATTTGATAAATGCAGAGAGCTTGAGAATGGTTTTGTTTGGGCTATTTCATTCGGAGGAGGAGACCTCAGTTTACTGATCGTCCGGTTCGACCGGATCTATTTCCGGTTTACTCAGGCACAATTGGATCTGGATGGGATCTGGGCCTGGGCCATGTACGCCTATTGGTCCCACTTGCTTTTTCTTTCTACATTTATGTTTTTTCCTGTTTTATGTCAATGATCATCAAATTTTTTAAGACGACTCATCTTGGTTTTATAAATTTATATTTTTAATAAATAAAAATAAAAAATAAAAAAGAAATAAAATATAGTGAGGGATATGGGAAGATCCGAATACAAGAGCTCGCGGCAAAAATAACAGCTCTTAAAAATAACAACTTGAGTTATAAACTCTTGGCTCATCCTTCTTATGTAAAGTGCTAAAAACAATTAGGCTTTTATAGGAAAATTTGCATAAACACCCGTGTATGTGGAAAAAATTATCGAGCTACAATCTATGTGCGTATGTGGTAAATAATCACCATACTTACCTGTGTAAAAAGAGAGAAAAACCGCAATCTAAAATCATGTAATATCATATGCATAGACAAACACATCATTAAACTACTCACAAGATAGCGGATAAACGCATCTCTTAACAAAAAGAGTTTACTCCAAAAAATTACTCAAAAAAACCCACATAATTAGTGGAAGCTTGTATAACGAACAACGGCCAGCAAGAGTGAAAGGTTCAGGCGGCGATAATCACACAACATCCCCTTTTCTGCAGCATTAATTTCATTTCAATTTTCATTGTCAAACCGTGAAAGGGTCTTCGCTTTTACACAATCCTTTGCTTCAAACCCAGACTCTGCAACGGTAAGTGATCTCACATTGCCCATTCGATACTTTTATATGCTACAATTTGGCACCTGATCTTTTGAATTTTTCAATTCGATTGGTAAATGTTGATGCGAGTAGATTCGCAGTACATAAATTCATGAATATGCAAATTTCACATTGTCCATTGCAAAAGCAATCTTGACAGATCTTCCTCTCTGTGATGTATGGTGCATTGTTTATTCATCAACAACTTTAATTGTTGTCTTCAACCCATGTTTCTATTTGAGTGCATTTATTAGCTTTGAATGTGAATGCTTTGATTAAATCCTTCATCTGGGTTCCAAGTTCCAATGATTGAACCCTTTTGCTTATTTTCCTGTTATAAAGCAATCACTTTGTTGTTGGTATCTATTGATGTGGACTTGTAGTGATACATGCTCTACCTGGGTAGTTTTTAGGATCTCCATCGAGTTCCAGAATGGATTCAAAATCTAATGACTCGAAAGCTCAACCTCCTGCTCAAGATTCTGGTGTTGAAAATTCTACTGCTGCTGCTGCCTCTGGTCAAGATAATAGTAATCAATATGCCAAAGCGGTATCTGGGGTTTTTCAATCATTTACAAAAGGTCTGGTTAATACATCTCAGAGTGCAGTGAAGGCTGTGCAGGTCAAGGCTCGCCATCTAGTCTCTCAAAACAAACGAAGATACCAGGTAGATTACCAGAGTTGAGAGCTACTTCAATTTTTGTTTCTTCTAGATTAAATACTGCTGACTGTAGCTACAAATTCAAGTATTTTATTTCCATTTGGATTTCTGTTAGAATGCAAATGGCAGTTTACGGATGGGGAAGCTGAGTAGGTTGCTAGCTTCTGTTATCTCCCTTTAGTTGATTGTCATTGTTTCATGTCTCCATCATAGATTGCTATATTCATTTTCAAATCATACAGATTAAATCAAAGAGCCAAAACTCATGAAGATCGCCTATGTCATCTATTTCCACTAAATTTTCAGGAGGGAGGTTTTGATTTGGATCTGACATATATTACTGAAAATATAATTGCTATGGGTTTCCCGGCTGGAGATATAAGCTCTGGAATTTTTGGATATGTTGAGGTAAGAAAAGCAAGCGGTATATGTTTGAAGTTTAATAGGTTAAGTTCGCCTGTATCATTTGCAAACATTACCAACTAAAAAAAATGTTATTCAGGGCTTTTATCGAAATCATATGGAAGAAGTTATCAACTTTTTGGAAACTCAACACAAGGTAAGAACTGGATGTTAAATTTTAAGGCTGAAATTTTTACTTTTTACTTTATACAACATGAAAATCTGGTTATGATTCAAGAAAAGATCAGCATTCCACTAATTACTAAAAGAAAAGTTGTAGGCTTAAGAATATGGTTTTACATTTCTCTGGATCATGACCAGTTACGGTTCTGTCGTTTTTTAAATTGTAACTTCTTTGTTTTGGCCAATAATTTATTCACAAAATTTATGTCAAATTGGCATTCGTTTTACAGGGAAAATATAAAGTGTATAATCTTTGTTCAGAGAGGTTGTATGATGCATCACGATTTGAGGGGAAGGTGTGTTTTCATTTTCACTTGCATTATGTTCAATGCTTAACAAGAAGTATAGGAATTTGATATTCTGTCTTATGGAAAATTGCAAGATTCAAAATTTTCTCTGGCATATCTATTGGCATAACTCAATACATTAAATTCTTGTCTTTGTACCAGATAGCCATGGTGGAATGTCAATTACTTTGTCAGTGCACCAGGTTGTGAGACTGTGTCACTAAGATTTCTGGTTCTTGATGTTTGCACAAATGTGTAGCCTTATAAGTAAATGGACAAATTAGGGCTAGGTTAAGTGCTTGAATTTTTTTTTACACAAAATGCTGATGACTTCTGTATCACTGAGGGAGCTTTTAAAGTTTTCCCCTTCAAACTCACATCTCGATTAAATAACAAAATAGACACTAATGAAATCATAAATATATTATGTGAATGATTTGAAACACTTAATGAGAGCTATGATTTATCTTCTGTGCGTTATATTTTGAGAAAGAATACCGTTGAAAGCTTGCCACTGGGATTTGAATATTTATTTAGAATGTGAAATGGATCGAGAGGTTTTAACTTTTCAATGTTGCACTTTTGTTTTCCAGTTATGTTGAATAACAGCTTCTTTAATATTTCACTTCTCTGAATGTTTTAAGGCTGCAAGTTTCCCATTTGATGATCATAATTGCCCCCCAGTTCGAACTCATAGCATCATTCTGTCGAAGTGCTCATTCGTGGTTAAAGGAGGGCATTGAAAATGTTGTTGTTGTTCATTGTAAAGCTGGTATGGGGAGGACAGGATTAATGATTTGTAGTCTTCTCTTATTTCTTAAGGTGAATGTATAATCAGAACCGTTACGGTTTGGGGGGTTTATGGCGGAACTCAAAATGTTGCGCTTCTTTTGGATCTATAGTTCTTCACTTCTGACTATAATTTCATTTTTCTTTTGTCATCTCTCTGCAGTTTTTCCAGACGGCCGAGGAGGCCATTAATTACTATAACCATAAAAGATGTATAGATGGAAAGGCTCTGGTTCTCCCAAGTCAGATTGTCAGTGTCAATTAACCTTTTTGATTCTGTATTTTTAAGGTTGATGTTCCTTATCTTTTAGCATCATTCTGATTAACAATTTTTCTATGCTTTTCCTAGAGATACGTCAAATATTTTGAGCATATCTTAAAAAACTTCAATGGAGAAAACCCTTCCCCTCGAAGGTACACTTCGGATATCTTCCTCCAAAATAGATCAATGTGACGATTTACTTGTATGTGCCCATATATTATCATACACACACACGAACACACACACATATACATATATACATGCATATGTATGTGATATGGCGGTGTTGTAATGAGGACCTAATTTGGGGACTTAAGTTGAAGACTTGCATCTGAGCTATTGGATCGGTTATAGACGGTTAAGGTGCATAGTGGGTGAGATGCATCTCAGTCGTCTATAGCTAAAGTTCTCAACATAGATCATTATTTGATCACCTACCTGTATATTATGTGGGTGTGTGTAAGGCTCCATTTTAAAAGGTACTAAAGTTGTAATACTATAGGTGCATGCTCAGGGGATTTCGGCTTCACAACTGCCCTTATTGGATTAGGCCCTCCATTACAATCTCTGATCATAATGGTAACCTTTCACTTTGCTGCTACCACTCATTCCTATCATCCTTGCAATATATTGTGATGTTTTGAGCCATCACACTTTTCATTTATAGATATAATATGCTGTTATATTTGTCAATGTTGATCCTTTTTCTGCTACTGTTCACTTCCTGAACTAGTTACTATTGGACCTTTTGAGTTTGTTAGGGTAAAAAGAGCATTTACGATAAGAGAATGTAGTACTGAGTTACAGACCGCACTTCTCAGAATTACCCTTGTGTATTAGTACAGTCCTTGATGCTGTAATGATAATACATTCGGTTTGTTTGTGTGTGTACGTGTGATTATCCTCTCCGCACTGATGTTTGATTGTTGAGTTTTCTTGCATGTGCATGTTTTTATAAGGCCTGATCATGAGAGGTAATCTCTGTAACTTGTAACAAAACTTATGGCATGTTTACTAATCCATAATTGGATTGGGATGAATTGAATTGAGGAGGAGTTGAATTGAGGAGAATTAGATTCCGGATTCCTATTGAAGTTGTTTACTAAACCATATGGAATTGGGGTAGGAGTGGTTCTAATTACTAAAATTGTCCTCGTTGTTGGGTTAAAGTATATGACAAATTTGGAATTTTAAAAATTGTGTGAGGATATAATGGGTAAAAAAGATGAATTCCTAATAGATTAGTTCTCCAGGAATTAGAATACCACCTCCCACCCAAGAATTGAATTCCTCCAAAATCAGGAATTCAATTCCTAATTTTGTGTGGGCCCCATTTACGTTTCAATTCCTTAATGTGAAGTAAACGCATGAATCCTTTATATGTGCAATTCAATTCCTGATTAGTAAACACACCATTACAGTATAATGTCAGTTGTTGATTCCTGCAATTTCTTGTGCTTTCTTTTTGGTATAATGTCAAATGGATAGAATTTTTTTTTTCCCACTTTTGCACATCTAGAAGGCATGCACTGCGCTTGTCATTTTTTTATGTCACTTATCAAGATGTTTTCCTTAATCCACAGGAATTTTATTTTCATCAAGAAAACATCCAAAAACAAAAGATCTAATGGTAAGTGCTTGTTAAAATAAAATGGGTGCATATTAATTGTATGCTTGTTATTTGATCTCCTTAACACCTATGTTGACATGTATTGAATTCCTTACTTAAAGGCCCCTAACTCTTTGTTTTTCAGCCAGAGGATTTCTGGATCAATGCACGGAAGAAAGGGATTGTAGTTTTTGCTCTACCAGGGGAGCCTGGTCTGGCTGAGTTAGTGGGGGATTTCAAAATCCATTTCCATGATAGTCAAGGAGATTTCTATTGGTCTGTACACCGATTCTTTATTTTACTCTTGTTTATGTTATGATTGAACTGTCCTTCACTGTTTTAATGAAGAATGTAGATATCTGTAGCTTGTGTCATGCATTGTTTGAAGGAACCTGCTTAGTAACATCATTTATGATTTCTTTCATAATTATTCCCTTTGTTTTTTTTACTTTCAGCTGGTTAAATACAATAACAGATAACAGAAAAATCTTAACCGCAGATGACCTCGATGGTTTTGACAAGGTAAATGGTGTGACCTTATGACATATAATGTATATCAAATGTAGACCATATCTCCCTTTTTCTACCATCTGTTTCTATTTCTTCTTGGTGCTTGCTGGTGAAAAGCTGTTGGTTGTGATTTGCAGAGAAAATTACCTTCTCCAGGATTTCAGATTGAAGTTGTGATGATAGACTATGATGGTACATTACCTACAAAAGCTAAAGCAGATTCTCCCAGTAGAAAACCTGAGGGTAGCACAAGTGATGCCTCTGCTTCAAGTCATGGTGTTGCAGCTAATCCCAATCAAAATAAAACTCCTCAGCGTGAAGATGGTGATGATGTATTTTCAGATAGTGACAGAGAGGAGGCTGGGGATACAAAGCGCACACAAGCTCAAGGTAATTCTAGCGCCGGACTTCCAGCACCTAATCATGTATCTAACACCAGAAGTGAGGATACCCCGAAGAGTAGTTCTTTGAAAAAACCAACTAGTGATGGAGCTGAAAAATCTCACCTGGTACATCACTCCCGCAAACTGAGCTCATCTGGGGCAGAGGATATTAGGGCAATAGCTGCCGATGCTTCAGTTTTCTCTTTCGGGGATGATGATTTTGATAGTGAATGAAGCAGGTTTGCTGTTGTATAAGACACCAATGTATAAAACATTCCATACGCATGATTTCATTGATTTTGGAAGGATCATAGGAATCAGATGTTGGTTGATTGACTTCATTGTTTTCACCATAGGAATCAAATGTTAAGTTGGAATGATTGGTCATTTGTTATTACCTTCCAGTTTCTTTGGTCTGTCCCTAGTTGCCAATCAAATAGAAAATGAAGACAGAGAGGTGCAAATTTGAACAGGGGAAAGAGAAAACTGCTTGAGACGTGTTCACAAGTTTTCTTTTTCAAATTTAACAAAATCCACCAGTCAGTCGGTCATTCTTTGTTCAGCTAGAATTCATCCCAGGGGAATTTGCTAAATGTACCAGGCAGAATTGTTTGAAACTATTGTCAGGTGATTGAAATATCACAATGAGTATCATATATAATTCTAGCTAAACGAAGAAAACTGGTGATAGAAACAGGTTATGCCTTCTTAATGAGCAAAAAGATTCAATGTTTGAAAGAGCACCTCCATTCGTACCTGAACCAATTGAACTCAAATGGGAACACATTAACCATACATCTATTCCTTTTCTGTTTAGAATAAACAAACACATTATCACCAATAAAAAATGACATAAACCAGTTACATTCCCCCCTCCCAAAAAAAAAAATTCTGCATCATGGAAAAAATTCCCGTAGTCAGATGGAGCTGCCAACATAAAACTGGCATACTTTTCAATGAACGTCAGACAGGGAACCGTAATGCAGAAAAAGACCTTCAAACTGTTCTTTTTGTGGCTGGATGGCATCACACTTAAAGAGTTACAAGCTTGCCAAAAAATTCGCAATGTCATGCCTTCCAAAGCAGCGGATAATTTTAGAATAATTCAGGGCCACACTTAAAAGTCTACTTCCCTTTTTTCTTTCCCCCTTGGTATTTGGAAACAATCTTATTCAGTGTCGAGATTTCAAATTCCTTATTTTTAAGTTGCTGCTTCAATCCTTCAATCTCTTTTAAATGATCACAACACTGCTCTGACACCTTTTGTTGTTCTTGCTTCAATCTTTCTATCTCTTTAAGGTGGTCGCAGCACTGACTTAAGTCTGCCACCATCTCCTCTTCTATATTCTGATCTGTCTTTTGTTTCTTATGTACACCTGAGTTCTCTTCAACTTCTAAAGCTCTCTTAGAAGAGACTTGGGCACAGGAATCATCTTGTGCCATTTTACGAACGTATAAATCAGTATATACACCCTTGCTGAGCTTAAATGAAATAAGCTTCTGTGGCCGCCCAGATGAGTCCTATAATAAGACAGATTAACAACATTATCTATTTATAACCAACTAGATCATAGTGCCTTGATAGAAGATGAAGTTTCCTAGTAATGACAATTAACCTCATCACTTAAAAGAACACAAATGAAAATCAACTGCTAGTATACCCAGAAAATATACTTGCATGAAAAGAAAGGATGTACATAATAAAATATTATATAAGTGATCAGCATTGTGAATGTTATAAATATACATCTATGGTATGTACCTTTTCCTTGTTGCCTTGGACTTTTTCATATGCTTGATCTGCTTCTTGTGGATTCTTAAAGATAGCAAAGGCAGAATATTTATCTCCTTGAGCTTTAACAGATGGTTGCTGGAAATGATTAACTACATTAACTCCAAAGTAAGAAGCAGGGAAAAAAGAGGAAGGTTGGAGAGAGAAAAACATGATACCCAGACTATTTTATCAAAATGCAAGCAGCCCAACTTAGTATCCTTCCCATGATGTGTGGAGGTCTTTTGCATGTAGAACAGTAACGTAATACCTCCAAAGCACACTGAACCAACGTAATCTATAGAAAATTTAACAAATCAAGGGATATATATTGAACCTTGACTTCTATTGTATAGTTCCCAGGAATGGCATTGTGCAATTCTTCACTAGGCACTGTGATTGGTATCCTGTGGAGAAGTAGCTTTGCCATAATAACTTCACGTACCTACAATTGAAAGAGTTATTAGGACAATAATGGTGTACCTGGAATCACTGCCTTGGGGTTTAAAATATAATGAAAAATTAAAAAACTCACATCATCCTGAACTGGGGGGATAATATCGCCAATTTCACGCTTTATCTTAGCAAGAACAAGTTTCATTGCAGCACAAGCATCATCTAGACAATTGTGTGGAGAACCTGGCTTCCGGACTTCATAACCCAATACAGACTGGAAAAAACAAAAAGATAAATGGAAAAATAAGTCAAGACTCATGCATCTCTAACAGCCCAAATTCATGGTTGCTTTGATTTCGTTCTTGTGATTGTGATCCAAATCCTTAAAAAACTTATCCTAAAAATAGCTCCCAAGTGCAATTATGCAATGCCAAAAAAAAAAAAAAGGAGATCAATCACAAGTTATCTATGCCACCATCCTAAACGGCCAAATTTAGAAAACATTTGCTACATTGCAACAAGAAAGTAAAGATCAAAAGATTTCTGGTCATTCCAAATTTAAAATGGACGAAGAAAAACTGAGAATCAATTGCAGAATCATGCCATAGACAACTTAATAGATTTCACAGCGAGAACTGTATGAAAATTTGACTAAAATAAAAGTGAGATTTGCAAGTTTCGTAAAACTTGCCTTGCACAAATTATTCAAGGAAGGTTTTCTAAAAATAGGCCCATCCGAATATTTAAAGATATATGCAGTATCAATCACCCTTGCATGGTCTATCTTCAACGCTGTAAACAAAAGAATAATAAGAAGAAGAAAATTGAACAATAAAACAGAAATCAAAAGAACAGCAAAGTCATATTGCACAGAAACTGAAGGGAAAACAAAATTCAACGAGTTGATTATGCAATCAAAAAGGCTCAAGTATACTTATAGAAACATCAGTTTACTTACCTTGCAGGTCATTACACAAACTGTGTCCCACTAAAATAGTTTCACCTGATAACAACTTCTTCAAGCGTTTCTACAATATGCAACAAGAAGTTCGGGTATTTAAAAAATTAAATCTGTTCATAGTTGATCCCTTGAAACCAGATGATAAAAAAATCCCTTGAAACCTATAAATAACATTAATACCTGTATATCAGCCAATGTACATGTAACTCTATCCAAATCTGATGCAGAAACTCCTGTAATCTCAGTTCTGTAATCAGCAACTTTTTTACGAGGGTTTACTAGTTCATCTAGCTTGACCTGAAAAGCCGGAGTCCAAATTTAAAGGGTTATAGAGAAGGGATTATGAAAAGGTCCAACTACAAATCAGGTATCTAGTCTAAGGAGGAGACCAGCTATACCTGTAAATTTTCATCAACTACACACACTTTAACTAGAGCTTCAGAGCCATCTTCACATAGAACCATCTCACAATCAACAGCAACCATTCCGTTTGGAATCGTCGCCTGGACTTTTTACCGCGCTTTGAAACTACCCAGTCCTGCTTTGCCATTTACACAAGTTAACAAACCAGATGACCAGGTAAAAACTTACATCCATTTGAAGAAATTAAGATGTCTAAAAAAGGATCACAGGCAAGTAGGAAACAGCATATTATGTGTATGAAGTAAAAATGGAAGTTAAAGACATGCAGAAATGCAAGAAAAGATTTCACTGCAAGCATACACAAATTTATGTAACTTTAAAACAAAAAGTAAGCAGAGATACTGCCTGCAAACCTGTTCATGTGAAGGGAATGAATAATCCAATGGATATTGTGGGTGTTCGAGAGTTGAACGGACAAGACTCTGCAGAGCCACCACCACGACAAAATTAATACTATCTAACAAATTGTGCATATTGAAAATCAAATCGCAATTATCAATTATGGCAACATGGCTCTCTGAAACTACAGGCAGCCAACCAATAACCAAAGTTACAGAAAAGAATACCTGCTCTGGGGATTCATTTTCTGGAAAAGTCTTTAACAATTGATCAACTGCTTGACGATTTGAATGGCATTGGACAACTTTAGCCAAAACCTGGAATTAGGAAATGGGTAACAATCATCATCTGAATAAAGTATCATATCAAAAAGTGTAGAACTTAAAAGTTGAAACTCCCCATGCACACTCTGAACACAGTTGATTTACCTTCAAGTCATCCTCTTTATCAAATGTCTTTAAATACGCAGTCAATACATCGTTTGACCTCTTTCCGGGATCACTCAAGCTAGCCCCAAACTTCTTATCATAAATATTTAAGAACTGCTTCCAGTCTCCTTTATTACCCTTCATTCCCCGCTTTTGGGACAACTTCACAATTTCCACAAGGACCTATCCACCACACATTTTAAGAGTCAAACCAATTCACACAAAGCATCCAACTTTTCCCATTAATTTAAACAATATTGCAAATTGAAAACAAATATAGAGAAACTAAATTAAACTTGAAAGTTGATAAATTGTTAGTTTGAATTTGTTTCTAATAGGGTTTTCTCGGCAACCAAACAAACATAAGTATACGCGAAACCAAGCGAACTGAGAAAATTTTATGAGCTAAAAGCTCGGCTAAGAGTTTGAGCCTGTAGTGAGATATAAAGACAAAGGAAGAACCTTTTTCTCTGCGGTGGCGATAAAAGCATCCATTGGAAGTTTTCTGGTGAAGGACCAAATCCCAGGCACAGAGTCACGGTGCGAAGTTAGTGTGGCGGGCGGCTGATGGACAAACCGGTGACGAGGGTTTTTAGTTTTCCGTATAGGGTTTAAACTTTCGCATATATGATTTCTGAGATATTCAAGGGTGTTTTGGATATTTTTGGGGGATGGATTTTCATATTATTTTCCATTTTCTTTTGCCTTCTTCTTTTACCCTTGGATTAGTTATAAAGCTGTGAACCCAAATCTACAGCGAAAAAGACGTGGACTAAACCCAAGACTAGAAATTTTGAACTTAAATTGAAGAAGTCCTAATAATTTTTTTTGATATAAACAAAAAAATATAGGCTTAAAGTGATCATTAAAAAAAAGAAGATAAAACAGGAAAGTGGTAGTAAGTTTCTTTCTGCCGATTGTTTTGGTGGTTTGCTTGTCTTTCTTGCTTTTAAAAGTTTGGGGTGGATGGATTACCTATTTAGTTGATTAAAGAATTAATTAGAATTTAGAGTTTCCTATTCCTATTCCTATTACTCTATATTTAATTTCCTTTCCTAGTATCTCCACCTTTGCCCTTGTATATAAACCCTGAAGAGGTCCACTCTCTCTAATATCCGGCGTCCCATTGAGCTTTTTCAAAGCATATAAAAAGTGAGAGAATTCAATAAACTGTTATCTCCCTCTCTATACTATACTATACATACATATATATATGGAGCGCAATCGTTTCAAATGGGGCCTGAGCCTGCACCTTGGAGAAGAAGAAATTAATGGGAATGAAGAAGACCAGGCCACGGAACCCAACATTGAGGAGGTGCCTGCTGACGATGAGGTTGGAGACCAATAAACCTATTCTTAATTTACAAGTTAATTTTTGTTGTTTGGTTACTTTACTTGTACCGATCATCATTATATGTATAACACTAAACTCAAATAATTGTGTGAAAAATATAGTAGCACGGATTCACTCTCATATATATATATGACTGGTTCTAATCCAAATATTAAATTCTTAATTTCTTTGTTTTATTATTAGCCACCATGGAAAAGAAGAAGGGAAACCAACAATCATACTTTCTTTTCATATTTCGATGGGAAACCAACTTGTATTGAGACATTAATGCTGTCAACTGAACGTACATGTGCACAAGAGCACGCTGGTGGAAGTCAAGTTCCTGCTCCTACTGCCAATTCCAAAGGTATACGTGTGTGCGTGCGTGTAGAATCATTAATTATTTCATTAGAGCTAGAGTTTAAATTTTAGCCTAGGATAGAATTGGTCTCAAATTCTATGTATGTATAATTGCATGCATGAATATTAACTTCTTGTTGATCTTTGTCCTCAATCAACAACTAGTTGTTCCAGTTGAGATTGTTCGTTATAATGGGAAGAATTACCCTACCTGGGCCAAACACATGCAGTTATACCTAAAGGAATTAAATGTTGCATATGTACTCCACGACCACGAGCCATGCACCAAGGTTGTAGGACATGAAGCAGCAGCAACAATTACTGATCAACAAACTGCTCTGTCAAAGGCTGTTCCAGAGAAATGGCTCCAGGACGACGCCTTATGTCGCCGGACGATCTTGAACCATCTATCTGACTATGCCTTCCACTATTACTCGACGGTAAGCAAAACTACAACTGGAAGACAACTATGGGATGCTATTTGGGAAGATATAAGATCAACATTGGGAGTAAAGAGAGTTGTGGTTGGAAAATACGTGGAGTTTCGTATAGTGGAGGAGAAGTCGATTGTGAAGCAAGTTGAACAACTTAATGAGATGTTCGATTGCCTTGCTGCTTTTAGGGTTCCCGTGGATGAGATGTTTCATGTCTATAACATAATCAACAAGCTCCCTGCATCTTGGAAAAATGTGGCCTGGAAGTTGCTGTTCGACAAGAATCTCAATCTATCAATGGTGATGGAGCGTTTGAGGGTTGAAGAAGAGTCGCCAATCAAGGAGAAAACACCACTAGTTTATTAACGAATTTATTCATCATTAGCTAGCAACCATTTATATTATATAGCTTGCATTCATTTTGAAGAACGTTTTGAGCAACTTAGGTAGAGCTAGGTATCTATGATTGTGCGTCATGACTCATTAGAAAAAATTATTTTGTTAGTTAGGTACCACAAATTGCTTTCTTAATTAGTGCTAATTTCAACAATTTAAGGGTAGTACGTGTATTTCTGGCACGAAGGTAACGACGTCGCACATGAAACGACACTAAAAAGTTGCATCCCCCGTCCAAAGGCAAAATTAACCGTACATGAAACGCCACTGTTATGATGCTAGTGAGGTTTGAACGTGAAACCACTCAGCTATACCAAGTTGACTTTTTCTTTACCCTCCGTTTTGGACGAAGTAATTGAAAATTACATAGAATTCTAAAATGATGAAATTTAGATTTCCATCATCTCCATCATTTCAATTTCTTGCAATTGAAGATTTCAGTATTTGGATTTATGTATGTCGAATTTTGTAAATGACACCATGAAAATTATAAAATGACACTTATTTTGGTGGAAATTAAACTTGGAAATTTGATGCCCCAATTTCCACTACTTTTTCTGCGCGTCATTTAATAAATTCCACTCTTAAGTTGCCAAATAAGGGAATTGTCAATTTCTCCTCTTAAATTCCCAACTTTTAGCTAAATTCCAAGTTATTTTCCCTCATCCAAAACAGAGGATTTGAAAGAAATAACAAACAAAAAGTAAAAGTTAATGAATCCTAACGTCCAAGACTCGTGGGTTTACGCATATGAGTATGGAGATGAACCTAACTGACTCTCTCTCATCCACTTTGAACTGAATTGCGAAGGTCATGAAGGGCAAGCATTGGAAATGGCTCCTCAGTCAATTAGAACACTCACCTACAGACATCAATTACCATATTAGAGTATGCATTATCTACCAATAAGGGGGATATGTGAATATGAGTGGTATATATTAATATTCTGTTTCAGTTGGACAAAGTACTCCTAATGGCTCCTTATAATTTAATACTGCTTTATTTAACGAGTATTTCAAACCTTTAATTAATACTAACTATTTTTTATATTATTTTTTAATAGAAATGGACCAATTACAAAAGAGTTATAGCATTTATGACTCCCTAAACTAGAGAGCATGATTGGGGTTTAAATTTTATAGAGAGCTCCTAAAATAACTTGTATATGTTTTTAGCTAAAATTTAACTAAAAAATAGAGAGCATAATTGTGGATGCTCGTGTCTCTGAAATCTTCTGCAACTGGCTTTCGGGAATCCAGTTCATTTCAGAGAATGATGGAGTACACAGGACTAAATGTTACTCTCAGACGACATAAAACAGAATGCTGAGGGCTAAAACAGATTTCCTCTTGCCTAAGTTCAAGAATCCCTAAGTTTCTTCATCCATAAAGTTCATATTAGTTTCCCAAAACTATTTCTAACAAAATGCTGCAGATTGTTTGAGAAGGAAAATAACACTGATTTATAACTACCAATTGGTACTGTATAAATTTATTCAAGAAACTATCTCACTAGTAATTTTGATTTAACTTATGGACAAGAAGGAAACAGAACAAAAATGCTCAGGGATCATGAGTCAACTTTTCAAGTGAAACAGTAATTTGACTGTAACATTAATCTAGCAAGGGATTACCATCATAATTCTCCTTGACTCCTCCAAATTTAGCAATCGAAGGCTCTGGGTTGATGTTTTGATCCATAGAGGACATGACACTTGAAATACATTTCATGTATAAATGTAAATGATACTCATCAACTAAAAACATATACAGATGTGAATGAGAAATGATCAAAAGAAATCAGGAAAGTGGTATAAAAAATTGTTTAGTAACTGTCAAATTTGTTTAGTAATCGTAGCATTAGCACTGACAAGACCTTCTTATGGAGCCATTAGCCCCTCAATCGTGTAGGAAAGGGACTTTGCCCAGTCAGCTTTGAGAAGCAGTGTTTGCATCACATTGTACCCGGGTTCAAGTTTCCGCTGCCATCCCTGCAAAACATATTTGTAAAGGATATATGTTTTTCTGAGACAATTAAATTAAATTTATAAAGAGAAGAGAAAGGAGTAAAGAATATATGACCAATAGAGAAAAGCAGAAAAACAAAACGGTGCGAAATAAAAAAGAAAAGACAACTTGATAATCTGCGTGCGCTTTAATTTAATCTCTTTGTAGCTATAAATTGCACATGCCTATATTGCAAAGATTACAGAAATTCGTAAGAGAATTTCCATGCTTCAGCTGCAGTAGATAAAGGAAAATGAAATTACCTCAAGAACCAAAGTGGTTACCATGACAGTGAGTACAGACATTGCCATCAACATTGACTCTATGACGCCTAACTTTCTCCAGTAACTGCTGCATACACTCAGCAGGATGTACCAGATCACCTTCTGGAGTACCCCAGAAAGCGAATGCCTCCTCCACTTGCTGTAAAAAGAAGAAGATTAGAAACTTTGGCCAAATATAGACTAAAATCAAATACAGAATGCTGATTATTAAGGAGGGAAACTTGTAACAGAAGCTTCCTGAGTTCATAATATCATTGAGGAACTGCATTTGTCTACAGCCATAACACACACAGTGATGAATAAACGAAAAAGGAGTGAATACTACATATATATATATATATATATCACATATTTCAATTGTGCTTGACAAAATTCACGCTTTGAGACAAGAAAGTATTACCAGGGGAAGTTGGACTGAAAAGCATTCTAATATGAAATTCTTTCTTTGCATAATCTTAGCATAAAGGAGGAATATATATTTAAAGGGCAAATATCAAACTTGCAAGTTATTTAATAAGGAACATCCAAACAATATAAACGCAACAGATCTCCAAAACTGTTAAGGAAAAACTAACAAGGCAAAACCTTTGAAGGTGAATTAGGGTTCAGAAAATTACTAATGAATTTCCAAGTTCCAATTGAAAAATCAAATCATATAACCTTATCCCAATCAGTCCCAGTAATAAATTCAAGTTGTCCACCTGAAAGAAGAAATTCTGATAACTTAAAACATACTGAAATCTGGCCTAGGCGGGTCTAGGAGGTTTTTTTTTATAGATTTTTTTTCCCTGACTTTAGAGAAAACCCTCACGCTGTCACCTCCTTCACCAAATTCAAGAAAATCAAGCTCTTTAATTACCAGAATATCTGGCTTGGATAAGAACCGATCCAGGTAGTTAATGGCAAGGTCTGGTATGAAAGGGTCAAGGTTGCAAGAATATTGTGCCTCATAGATTATGACAAGTTTAGATCAATATGCAAGAAGAGAGAAATTAACTGAAGAAACAGAGCTCACAAGTATTCTTTTCTTCTTCTTCTTATTCTATTTCATTTCTTAACTGTAAAAACAGAGAAATGCCTGCATAGTAGAAATCTGAGTCTTTTGAGCAGCTTAAGGAATTTTGTGAGGGCATGCGGTCAGATTCTGAGGCAAAGATATCTTGAAGACCAAACTCAACCATTTTCTCTGCTTGGTTTTGTGTTTCAAGTGAAGTTGTTTGTCAAGTCTGAGTAGAAACAGAGGAGGTCAAGGTGAGGACATTGGAGCAGCAGTTTGAAGAGAGTAATAATAATGATGGAAAAGAGAAGCTTCGCATTCTGTGCTGATGAAGTCTTCACCTTCACTCCTCTCAGTAGTAGATAAAAAGAATATTTCTTTAAGTGATATTCCTAGTTGAAAACATTTATTTTCTATTTGCATATGTATAATCTTGTACCCCAGAAGAAAATTTGCATATCTATGACAGCATTCACATGTGTTATTTTTTCAAATAGGACAATATGTTAACCGATCTAATAAGAATTTATACCTTTATGTGACCATTTCCAAATAATGCAAAGGATTCCAAAATTATAAAACATTGCTCAAATGCCCTACCAACGAACTAACTTGAGAGGATTGTTCAAATCCAATAATTTGCAAAACACTGCAAATTTTCAAGATGAGGGGCAGATTTTGAGCTTCAGGTGACCCAAGAATCATATCCATCTGAGTTTGGTTTCTCAGCAGCAAGATGAAGATCATACATGGAATATCTTGTGCAAAAGAAACAATAGGTCCAAATATCACCACGTAAAACTAACAAGAACAGTAGAATCATTCTCAATACATTGTTAACTGCCTATTAAACTAAGGATGTTCTTTGTTTTTTTCAAAAAAAAGACTAATGATGTTCCTTTGCACTGTTAAGGGACAGCTTCTCAATTTCTCTTCCAGGTTGTCTTTTTGATCCAAAGATGAAGTCCTTCACACAACTTTCAGCAGACTCTCTCTATAACCCTCTTAATCTGCCATCACAAATTTGTGCCATCACCAAGTATAGAAATTATTTAACAAAACCAATATCTATCAAAAGAACCTATGACAATTCGCCAATGGTACCAATGAAGAAATTGAAAGTTTTCCAAGACACAGGAAAAAGGAACCTGAACACACAGAAGAATCTAAGCTCAGCTACAGGCATCGTGCCTTTTAATATAGATGGAGAGATAAAACATGCTTTACATTAAACAATCTAGTCTTTAACTACCTAATAATACCTCAGCACTAATCTTAGCCATAATCTGTTCCAAAGGCCAAGATGCTATCCTTACAGACAGAAACAACAAATTTTTTAAAAAGACAATCAACAGCACCTCTAGCAGGCAAGGTACTTTGCAACAACAAACTCCTTTCATGTGTGCACCTATTTCTAAATTCTAACTTGGCAAATTTGTCAGTATTCCATTGAGCATCATATAGTTCTTAGTTTCATGTTTCATGAACACTCCCACAAGCAGCCCACTACACAAACTGGTTCGCATTATCATTTCGATAATGAGATATGGCAACAGGAGAGACATCTTATAACAAAATCAATCCCAAATTTCGTCCATAACTAGCAACTCAAGAAGAACCAAGACTAATTTTTCATTTTCTCCCTACCATTTCTCAACAAGATCCAGTAGTAATTTTACAAGGCCATAATCAGCAGTCAAAGAGTAAAAGTACAGACTTTGACACTTGTTCAAGTCATGGATTGGGCTCAAAGCCATAATTTTTTGTTCTTGATCAGCTTGACACTTGATATTTTCCCACCCAAAGTTAGTTAGTTTGTTATATCTTCACTCTAGAAGCATGTGTAAGTAGAGGTAGCAAAGCCACCGGCAGCAGAGGTAGCAACTCTAATATAAAACTACTCTCTACATTGCAATTGAATTTGGATACTTCTCATTGTTTTCTTTTTCTATTTTTTTTCTTTTTGATTTTAATAAGAAATTTAATGCCTCAGATTTTACATTTCCAGCCCACAATGGATTTGCTTGCAGATTGAATTTGAACCTATTTTTCTCTGTTCTACTTCTTGATGATTCCTTATTGAATAACATATCAGGAGTATCAGACAGAGAGATGGAGGAAGAAGCAATGCAATTTGATGAGGTTCGTCCAAAGGGTAAGATAGCTAAGATATTGGAACTATATATAATATATAATGAAGAGTTAATGCTTCTCTAGGGTGTTTATGGATCTATACGAGGTCTTTTAAGAGTCGTTATATATAGTTATTTTTGCCTGTCTATATATTGAGTGGAAAACAAATCTCAACTTATCTTAACCACTTGAGCTACAAGCCTTTTGAATATATATTATTTCTCACATTACTTATTTCCCCAAATCACAAATTTGGCACATTTGTAAAAATAATTTTATCAAAAATACAAAGAAAAATATTTGCACACCTATCAAACTGAATTTGGCAGGAAAAGAGGAGGCAAATTTTGATCATAAAAGCTTGAAATACTTAGCCAAATAATTGGTAAGCAGAACAATGGCCATGTTGCATTACTTTCCAAAATGCCTATAGACCATTTACTATTCAAAACCAGATATTAAGAAACTGAAAAAGAAAATGCAGGGGTTGTATATCTCAGTAGCATACTAGCAAATCATGTTAATGAATCACACAACTGCAACTCACAAAGGGTTCAATTTTGAACTAGATGAAGTGTAGCAGGGTTTTCCATCATCAGTTTGGCCACAAGATATCCTGCGACGGTCCTCGGCACCAACTTTCTTGCTTCCTTGCCTACGCATCTTCCCACCTTCCCGTCATAGTACTCTGGCCAATTGTCTTTCAACATCCGCCACTCCACTTGTTCGATGGCTCTCTTCGCCATCTCCAGCCTGCTAGCCTTGATACATGACGCAGTAAACAACCAAAGCAGTGCTGCAACAAAATGTCACAAACTACGATGAGAAATTCATGTACGCACCTAAAGATTTTGATTGAAAAAGTGGCTGGAAACAATATAAAGATGTTTAGACGATCCATGCTTTTCATCCCCTGACTACATGTGAAGATACTTGTAGCATAATTCCATCCACTAAACAAAATCAACAACAAGGCTACTCCTCTATAATTGGGCAATGTTCTTCACAAGTAATTGAAATGTCTCAGTTGAATTAGGCTAGCACTATGCATTTAAATAGTAAAATAAAACTACTGGAGGTGCTAAAAAGGATAAACATAATTACTACATAGCAGTTAACAAAGATATAAATAAAAAGGAGAGCTAACACCAGGAAACTTACTTGGCCATGAGCCACCATTGTGATAACTCCATGCCGTGTTCTTCGGATCAGACCCTGTGATAACCCTCCAATCATGTCCTTCTAATGCTGGGTACGCAATTTTAAGAGGCATCTCCCCGATCAAGACCTCCCAGTGCTCCTCAATCAAGTCCATAATAGCTGTAGCTTGCTCAGGTGTTGCTAGAGAGCTAAGGATGGCAATACAATTCCCCACTAAAAAACCACCTGAAGTCCATTCAACCTGTGCTAACATTGCCAATGAAATACCCTCCTCGCAACGGCATGAAATCAAAAACCCATGCAAGGATGGAATCTGGAATGACATTAAACTTGCCGGCAGGATACTCCTTAGTTTTGTAGCTATATATGTTGTTTAGCTGTGCAACATCAAGCCAGTAATAGTTCTGGACGTGAAAGCGTAGATTTGTGAGGCGCTTATCTATCTGCTCAAGGCATTCCTTAGCATCTAGCTCTTGCTCCAACAGTCCATGTGCACACCTCAATGCAAAGTAGAAAAGAGCTTGAATCCCAATTGGATAACCATAAATCCCCTGTTCAGAAAAGCAAGCAAAGGTGGTGAAATTCAGTTCAGTGGAGCCTCTAGTTATGTTATCCCTTGAAGTCGGGTATCAAGTAATTTTATTTATACTTGCTGAAAGTGTCAAGAATCCTAGAAACTATAAAAAAGGAAAAGACTCACCATCCTGCTATCAATCATGCAACATCCGTCTGCACAGAGAAGTGTCGGGAATGTGTCAAAGCTAACTGACAGGTAACGGTAGAGAACTAGTTTCAACGCCTTCTGCACCTCAAGATGCTCTTTGAGTGTATGGTCACCCGTGCCTTCGGTATATGATCTCAATAAAACAATCTACCATAAAGCAGAATCTACATATTCAGCACTTACAAGTGTAAAATCATCAATAGCCGTTCCCTAACCTTGGAGGTGCAGGGTCTGTGGCAACAAAGTTTTTACACTATGTCGATCGGGATCATTTTTCATAAGTCTAGCCAAATCACAAGGGGCAAAGTCTCTCACAAAAACCTGCAGGAGGTTCATATGACACAATCAAAGACGTCACAACACTAGACAGAAATTTCTCATATTAGTCAGTCACTTATCTTTCATTCTTAATGCCACCTAACAATTAATTTAAGCATATAAAGGACAGACACTAACATTGGATTGATATATACCAAAGCTTTAACCTACTACACCCAAATGGTTATTGATGTACACACACAGTGCTTCAATTGCCTATCCAATCTTTTATACATTCTTTGTATAATGGCATCTGTGAACAAAGACACTAATAGGCTAATTAATTTGTTGTGTCACAGAATCATCAAATGCATGAAACCAAACACAGACATACATGCTTGTTGATGCCCTCGTTGAGAACCAAAAGCTGCCAAACTTGTTCAAATGAGCAAGCGATGCTGCTCTCAGCGCTTCTTGGTGGCAGCATCAAAAACCTCCACCACACCTCTTGCTGCCGCCGCCAAGAAGCGCTGAGAGCAGCAGCGCTTGCTCATTTGAACAAGTTTGGCAGCTTTTGGTTCTCAATGAGGACATCAACAAGCATGTATGTCTGTGTTTGTTTTCATGCATTTGATGATTCTGTGACACAACAAATTAATTAGCCTATTAGTGTCTTTGCTCACAGATGCCATTATACAAATAATGTATAAAAAAGACAATTGATGTCATAAACCTCTTGAACGAGACAATTGATGGACTTAGAAAAATACAGCAGCAAAGTCTCCATCAACCTGCATCAATGCAACAAATCAGGTGTTACTTCAACAGTAGTAGGCTATTATATACTCAATATTGAGAGACCAATCCACCTCTCAGATATTAAAGCCACAAAAACCATAAACCCTAAACCAATTTCAACGAATGCAAATGTACAAATGTCTATAATCTATAATACGAGACTACCAAAAAGCAATCTTTAAAAGGCAGTTTAACAAACACAATCGGGGCAATTGCGATTTAAAGCCAAAGGTGAGAACTACATAATGAAATGGGGGAATTTACCAGAACTTGAATTCGGGGAGACGGCGGACGAAGGGTCAAAACTCATCGGATCCGCGGGTGGGAAGGGAGGGGCCGTCGGAGGAGAGGTCGTGGACCTCAGGGTCGACCTGAAGAGAGAGAAAGCCGATGAGGAGGTTGAGAATGTAGATCCCCAAGCCATACGACACGACGTAGAAGCCTTCGACCAGGTACACGCGGATGACGTAGACCAAGGCCACGCCCAGGCACACCAGCCACCGGTACAGCACGTGCGGCGTCGTACGGTCGAGCACGTGCTGGTAACGGCGCAAGACGCCGTAGCTCCAATCCGAGACGGCGGCGAACGGCGATCCCTTGAACGGATCGTCCGCGGCGGCTGCAGCGAGACCCACGCCCGCCGCTCCAGCGTCCATTGCCGAGTTTGTTGTTTCTTTGGCGGTCTCTTTTCTTTTCTTTTCTCTATCTCTCTCTGCGGGCGCGCGTCTTTTTCTGTTTATTTGTTGTCGTTTGATTTGATAAATGCAGAGAGCTGGAGAATGGTTTTGTTTGGGCATCATTCGGAGGAGGAGACCTCAGTTTACTGATCGCCCGGTTCGACCGGATCTATTTCCGGTTTACACAGGCACAATTGGATTTGGATGGGATCTGGGCCTGGGCCATGTAGGCCAATTGGTCCTACTTGGATTTCTACCTTTATTTTTTTCCTGTTTTATATCAATGATCATCAAATTTTTTAAGACAACTCATCTTGTTTGTTTTTTTGACACACCAATGTATAAAACATTCCATTTTGGAAGGATCATAGGAATCAGATGTTGATTTGTTATTACCTTCCAGTTTCTTTGGTCTGTCCCTAGTTGCCAATCAAATAGAAATGAAGACAGAGAGGAGCAAATTTGAACAGGGGAAAGAGAAAACTGCTTGAGACGTGTTCACAAGTTTCTTTTTCAAATTTAACAAAATCCACCAGTCAGTCGGTCATTCTTTGTTCAGCTAGAATTCATCCCAAGGGAATTTGCTAAATGTACCAGGCAGAATTGTTTGAAACTATTGTCAGGTGATAGAAATATCACAATGAGTATAATATATTGTAATAAATCATCAATAAGTTAGCAGACAAAATAAGTGCACCACTAATTAAGGCACTATACTAACCCTTGCACTAATGAATATTTTATGCTATCTTAGGATGAGCCAAAACAACTCCTATAAATAGATGGAGTGTGTGTGCAAGTAAAAAAAGTGTGAAGAGAAGCATTAGTGCATACTCTCTACGTTTGTAACTTTGTATGTGTGAGACAAGAAGTGTGAGTGCATATCAAAAGAGTTGTAATGAGCTTTACACCTACATAGAAAGAAACCTCATATCTCCCTAAACACTCTCATTTAGGCAATTCACCAAGAGCCTTAGTCTTGGGTACGTGAAATCAATGGAGTAACTTTCATAGCCAATCCAACGACCTTGGAGACGAAGAACATGTAGAATCTTGTTGACGTGCTCGTAACGTGGAAGCATCTCGGCGGACTAGTAATTGCAAACGGTTTTTCACTTGGAATCTTCCGCAAGGTATGCAGTACCTTATTCCGAATATATTAACAGTAATTAACATATATAATTCTAGCTAAACGAAGAAAACTGACTGGTGATAGAAACAGGTTATGCCTTCTTAATGAGCAAAAAGATTCAATGTTTGAAAGAGCACCTCCATTCGTACCTGAACCAATTGAACTCAAATGGGAACACATTAACTATACATCTATTTCTTTTCTGTTTAGAATAAACAAACACATTATCACCAATAAAAAATTACATAAACCAGTTACATTCCCCCAAAAAAAACAAAAATCTGCATCATGGAAAAAATTCCCTTCAGTCAGATGAAGCTGCCAATATAAAACTGGCTACTTTTCAATGAAAGTCACACAGGGAACCATAATGCAGAAAAATACCTTCAACCTGTTCTTTTTGTGGCTGGATGGCATCTGCCCATCACACTTAAAGAGTTACAAGTTGGTCAAACAATCTTATTCAGTGTCGAGATTTCAAATTCCTTATTTTTAAGTTGCTGCTTCAATCCTTCAATCTCTTTTAAATGATCACAACACTGCTCTGACACCTTTTCTTGTTCTTGCTTCAATCTTTCTATCTTTTTAAGGTGGTCGCAGCACTGACTTAAGTCTGCCACCATCTCCTCTTCTATATTCTGATCTGTCTTTTGTTTCTTATGTACACCTGAGTTCTCTTCAACTATAAATTTGTAAATACACCCTTGCAGAGCTTAAATGAAATAAGCATCTGTGGCCGCCCAGATTAACAACATTATCTATTTATAACCAACTAGATCATAGTGCCTTGATAGAAGATGAAGTTTCCTTGTAATGACAATTAACCTCATCACTTAAAAGAACACAAATTAAAATCAACTGCTAGTATACCCAGAAAATATACTTGCATGAAAATAAAGGATGTGCATAATAAGATATTATATACGTGATCAGCATTGTGAATGATATAAATATATATCTATGGTATGTACCTTTTCCTCGTTGCCTTGGACTTTTTCACATGCTTAGATTTGCTTCTTGTGGATTCTTAAAGATAGCAAAGGCAGAATATTTATCTCCTTGAGCTTTAACAGATGGTTGCTGGAAATGATTAAGAAGCAGGGAAAAAAGAGGAAGGTTGGAGAGAGAAAAACATGATACCCAGACTATTTTATCAAAATGCAACCTTCACATGATATGTGGAGGTCTTTTGCATGTAGAACAGTAACGTAATACCTCCAAAGCACACTGAACCAACGTAATCTATAGAAAACTTAACAAATCAAGGGATATTGAACCTTGACTTCCCAGGAATGGCATTGTGCAATTCTTCACTAGGCACTGTAATTGGTATCCTGTGGAGAAGTAGCTTTGCCATATTAACTTCACGTACCTACAATTGAAAGAGTTATAGGACAATAATGGTGTACCTGGAATCACTTCCTTGGGGTTTAAAAGATAATTAAAAATTAAAAAACTCACATCATCCTGAACTGGGGGGATAATATCGCCAATTTCACGCTTTATCTTAGCAAGAACAAGTTTCATTGCAGCACAAGCATCATCTAGACAATTGTGTGGAGAACCTGGCTTCCGGACTTCATAACCCAATACAGACTGGAAAAAACCAAAAGATAAATGGAAAAATAAGTCAAGACTCGTGCATCTCAAACAGCCCAAACTCATGGTTGCTTTGATTTCGTTCTTGTGATTGTGATCCAAATCCTTAAAAACTTATCCTAAAAATAGCTCCCAAGTGAAATTAAGCAATGCCAAAAAAAAACTGAGATCAATCACAAGTTATCTATGCCACCATCCTAAACGGCCAAATTTAGAAAACATTGCTACATTGCAACAAGTAAGAAAGTAAAGATCAAAAGATTTCTGGTCATTCCAAATTTAAAATGGACGAAGAAAAACTTGAGAATCAATTGCAGAATCATGCCATGGACACGTGGCAACCGAATATTTTATCCAAAAATATTATCTGAAATTTTAAGTGAAAATTTTATAATAAATAGTGACACGTAGCAATTGAAAAGCTTATCAAAATTAATGATTTAAGTATAAAAAAAATAGAAAATAAATTAAAGTGAATCATTATTGCCCTTGCCCTTTGGGGTGGAAGTGCTCGTATAGGGTTTAAACTTTAGCCTACATGATTTCTAAAATATTCAAGGGTGTTTTGGATATTTTTGGGGGATGGATTTCATATTATTTTCCATTTCCTTTTGCCTTCTTCTTTTGCCCTTGGATTAGTTATAAAACAATAATTTTGGGCGTCATTTCATATATCATGATATTTTTATTTATCCGTAATTAGAATTAAAATAAGGAGTTGCATTCAAAATACACATTATTTATGTGTTTACTAAATATGGGAAATAAAAACACTAGTGAGGAACCCATAGTATTATGAATTCAATTCCTAATTTTGAAGGAATTAGAATTTTGGGTGGAGAATCATATTGGAATCTTGGGTGGAGAATCATGGTAATCTCATTGTTGGAAAAACAACCTATAATAGTCAATGGGGTTTAGCCTAGTGAAAAAAGGTCTTGACTTGCAGACCATAGGTCTAAGTTCGAATCCTCACGGCATCATAATTGTGTGTGAGAGAAATCTCCTTATCCGTTGTAGTTTAAACTAAAGTTTGTACTAAAAAAAACATCATCATAAGTTCACATCTTACCCATTATATCCTCACATAATTTCTAAAGCTTCAAGGTTACAATTCTCTTTAACCAAGTAAGTCTCATCCCTCCTTTTTTTTTTGGATAAAAAGTCTCATCCCTCAATTATAGATCAGTAAACATGTGATCTATTCTTTAAATCCTAATAATTTGGGTTGGTAATAAACAGTTGGGATAGCTTGGTAATAATTATATAACAGCCCTATTTAGAGGAAACACAGAATCTGCTACAACAATAAGTGGGAATATTGAAGAAAAAGGAGGGTCAAGTTGGTTCGGCTGCACAATCTGGCAAGATATACCCAATAGCTTTTTTCACGCTGGTAATAATACTGCTGGGAGGACAAGCATGCAAGCAAACCACCATGACCTTAAATGTTGGAAGATATTCAGGAACAATGCTTCTGTAACGCTCACAAGCTGTCTCTCTTAACCACTTGTTCAAACCAAAACCAAAAACAAAAGCTTAACTTTGCCTTTTTCAACTTTGTATAATTGCTTGCTTTGCCAAGTCACTGCTAGCAGAAAAAGTTTGATCTGTGATTCAAATAAAACCAAACCCTCAAGCCTCAACCCACTCAGGCACTTAGAACAGAATCAAGACATCACACTCCAAAAGGCCTCTCAATACAAAAGTGTCAAACAAAGTATGACAAATATTCAGTTATGCTAAGATACGCTCATATTTTTATTCTTCTCAAATATGGAGGTATTTATATAAGTACAACCCTAAATAAAATAGGAAATAAATCTAAATTACAATAGAAAATAAATCTTAATTATAATTGGACTAGACAAATAGGTAAGTAACTAAAATCTTAACATAGTAAGGAATCAGAATCCTAACTAAGTAAAGACTCGCCAACACTCCCCTCAAGTTGGGCAAAGATATTTCGCATGCCCAACTTGACAAGCGAGTCACAGAACACCATACTTGAGAAGCACCAATTGTAGAGAAGGTCTTTTCGTCAACCACGAGTGAAACAAGTGACAAACTAAAGCAAAATTCGCAGCGGAAACACAAGAGAAAACTCTAAAAAATAGGGCACATAGCAGAACACAGAAACCCTGTGAGCACGGCAGAAGATAAGGCAGATAGCAGAACACAGAAACCCTATGAGCACTGGCAGGAGATAAGGCAGAACACATAAGCCCTGTGAACACGGCAAAAGCAAAGGCAACCAAACCCTAACAAATAGGGTAAGGCAAGGTAAAGAAAGTCAAGAGCAAAGGCAAGGCATGGCAAGGCAAAGCCAAACCTTAACAAATAGGGTAAGGCAAGGCAAAGAAAGTCAAGAGCAAAGGCAAGGTCAACGGGCATGACCACAGCGGAAACACACCAGTAAAGGTAGGAGCAACAATACTGGCACCAACAAGAGTAATATAAGGCACGAGAGGACAGCAGGAGAGACAACTTCTCTTCACTCCCCCTCTCCCCTGAAGAGAAGGGGTCGATGGAGCCATATGATCAATGATACTTGAGAAACATGCACTGACTAACACTGAGATGTAACAGAATTAGCCATGGCAGATAGGTGGTTATATTGCAACGGAATAGATGAGCAGCGATGACAATAGTAAGGTAGGCAACGATGACGGTAGCAAGGTAGACGCGGCGGCAGGAGACTAGGATTATAAGCTAGATGTATAGTGCAACGGAAATAGGTAGTCTCTAGGATTAAGGTAGAGACAGATCAAAAACACAGTAACATCATCGACAATGACCATAACAACGGCAACATCAACGGCAACAATAGCGGCAACGGTAACATCAACGACAGTAGTAAAGGTAACGGCAACGACAGCAGCAACAACAACAATTCTTCCATATCAACTTTAGCTAATTCACACAGACAACTTCTCTTCACTCCTCCTCTCCCCCTGAAGAGAAGAGGTCGTCAGAGTAAAGAAATAAGCAACATCTTCATGGGAATATGTCAAGCTAATGGGGATACGTCAATAAACATATCCTTTTTACTCCCACTCCCCCCCTTGAAGAGGAGGGGAGGAGAACGCAAACACAGGTCACAAGAAAACCTAGGCTCTTATACCATGTCAAACAAAGTAGAGTAAATATTTAGTTATACTCATATACGCTCATATTTTTATTCTTCTCCAATATAGAAGTATTTATATAAGTACAACCCTAAATAAAATAGGAAATAAATCTAAATTACAATAGAAAATAAATCTTAATTATAATTGGACTAGACAAATAGGTAAGTAACTAAAATCCTAACATAGTAAGGAACCAGAATCCTAACTAAGTAAGGACTCGCCAACAAAAAGTATCACCCATATCACATTAAATTGCACAAGGGCTATATGCAGCACGAATTCAAACTCAACCAACACACAAATATGCAGCACGAATTCAAACTCAACCAACACAACCGCACAGATCAGAAAACAAATACAAGCAGTTTTGGATTCTCTTTGATCGAGCAAAAACTGATTATAAAGCACTTCCTGCATCAAAACTCAACACCATTCCACGCATGCATATTCCATCGATCACAATGGTAGAAACAAGCCACACAAGTCCTACCAATCTAATAGTAGAAACAAGCCACACAAGTCTTACCAATCTAATAGTAGAAACAATCCACAAACTACCTTCAGCTCAGATAATAAAAAACGACCCAAAAAAAGGAGGGGCAAATGATATCAAGGGAAAAATGTAGGAAAAAGTAAACAAGTTCTCAAAGAAGCAAATTACCAAAACTGCAGAAAATGAAGTAGGTGTGTTTCCTGGACAATTGACCTAAATAAGTACAACTTGAATGCCAGCTTTTCTTAAGGCATTTCCTTGCGAACAAAAATCCAACACAGCATCATAAAAGGACGAAAATGAATACAGAAGAAATTCAATTGATCAATAAACTGTAATGTAAAACAACATGACAACGTGAGCTGAGGCCCCGAAGGCAACTTTGGCAGCCCACAGAAAGATTCCCTACGAGTTTCCACTGGAACTACTCTCACTAACTGGCCACCTTCTGAATGTGCATGGAACAAAGCTCCTACCTGAAAAAAACCCAAACTTTGTTCTAAACAATGCCAATGGACCATTGCTACTTGATGGAGCAATAGCAACCGCTCCGTGATCCATCTGAAACTCCATCCTGCTTTCTACAGCTCCACTTGCACAGCCACTAGGATCGATTGATCCAATTTCACCAGCATCCCAATTCACAGTCAAGGATCCTCTCCGTTCTCGCAACCACTCCGCGGCCTCACCGCTCACTCCTCTGCACTTCTTGACCTTAATCTTGGCCAAACTAGGGCAACCCCAAGCAAGCATTTCAAGACCAACATTGGAAATTGGGCACCCCTTGATACAAAGCTTCTTCAGCGCCACGCATTTCTCAGCAATGCAAGCAAACTCTGCATCCCCGATTGAGCCACTACCGCAAAGCGCCAACCTTTCCAGCTTCTGGCAATTGGAAGCTATTGCCGTCAAGCTCAAAGAGGTGGGATTGACGCCAATCAGAACAAGCTCTTGTATGTTTGGGCAATCTTTGGCTATGGCAATCAAACCCTCATCCCCAATCCTATTCGTCCTCCATCCATCAATGTGAAGCTTCCTCAGTAGCTTACAGTGTTCGGCAACACAAATAAGACCAAAATTCGAACACTCAGGAGCCTTAACAATGTGCAAGACCTCCAAATTCGAGCATTTCGAAATCCCCGAAAGCCCCAAATCGGTCACTTGCAACCTCTCTAGGTGAATTTCAATCAAACCCCGATTTCCATTTCCAAGCTTTTCCAAAACCCTATCCCAATCCCCCAAACAGCGAATTAGCTTCAAAGTCTTGAGATTTTTCGAACCGACTATAAGCGGTCCAAAGCACTGTCCATTAAGTATCTCCTTCAAGGTTATAGATTTCAGCGAGGACGACACCATCTCTGCGCCGATCGGCTCCGAGCCGTCCTGGACGCCACGGAGCCGCTTCACCGAGAGCTCCTCGAGCGCCGTGCAGTGCTCGACGACGGCGTTCATGGCTTTGGAACCGAACATGCACGAGCCGCAAGATAGCTTCTTCAAGCCTTTACAGTTCTGCGCGAACGAGGCCATCCCAAGGTCGGTGATTTCGCGGCAGCCACGAAGCTTGAGCCGCGTGAGGCTCTTGCAGCGGATCGAGATCAGGACCAAAGCGTCGTCGTCGAGGCTGATCGATTTACGATCGCAGCGAAGCGCTAGCTTTGTGACCGAGTCGAAGCGAACGAAGAGAGAAGGCAGGAAAGGGAGGAGCCCGGCTTGGGCTTTGAGAGAGAGGCGGTGCCGGCTCTGGCCGTCCACTCGGAACCACCGGTGGCAGACGAGCGAACTCTGTTTCCGGTCGCCGGAGCCGAGGAAATGGAAAATACTTGCCAAACACTCGTCGGGAAGATCGGCGGTGTAGTCTCGTCCGTGAGCGACTTCCTCGTAAAAGTCGGGTTCTTCGTCGGGCTGAACCGGCGAGGAGGAAAGAATCGGCATCGGTTTGAAGCTGAACCGGCGGCTGGTTGAGATTTCTCTATGGCCGTGCTCCGCAGGAGCCTCGGGAAAGGAAGAAGACTGTCCCATAGTTCTGCCGCGACTGAATTTGACGCGCCGCCAAAAGAGCGTGTCCGGGAGAGAGAGTTTTGGTTGTTGGCCTTGATTTTGGTGATTTCAAAGTTTGTGATTATCTATCTAGTTTCTGCGGCTTGTGTGGGCGTTGGCGCTATAAACTTATAAAAGGCGTGTAAGCCGTACGTGCGCGTGTGTGCGAATGGGTGTGTGTTTTTATGTGAGCACTAAACTATGAAACCCCGTCAAATGGGATGTTCCGTGGCCTCCTCGCAATCTCCACGGGCCACGGCCGACCATCATTATTCATTGCCGTCATAGACGCGCTTTATTTTCTTTTTTCTTTTTATTTTCTATCTTTTTTTTTATTTTGTCGATTATATTTTGCACCTTTATTTATTTATTTTTAGGATGAACTATGATATTTTGCATTATTGTCTTTGGGGGCTATGTAACAATTTTGTCCATATCTTTTAAAACTATTACAATATTCACCATTTCGTCTGTCAAACTATAAACTTAACCGTCTTTTAGCACTTTGTGAATTCATTTTTTACTTGTATGAATACGCAATATATAATTTATTACTTGTTTATATGGCATCTGTTAATTTACAAATGATTTTTCTTTCTTTCTTTTAAAGTCTTGAAATGCGCGACTTAGCCAAATTGTATGTTGGAATTGTGTTTTGTTTGTTGACCCTACATCCTCAGTTCAACTCAACTCGTGTAGGTGCCGTCTGAATTTGTATGCGTGTTTTGGTTTATGTGAGCTCCAAAACCTTTTAAAAAAACACAAGTCTACAGAAACAGAACATAACCCTTTGACTAGGACTCGGTCTATACCGTTTAGCCATGCTTTAATTTCAGGTTTTCTTTTCTACCTAAGTTATTAATTACTATAATTAAAATAAAATAAAATAAAGAAATCTCTGGCTGGTTGTCAAATGCATGAATGAGTGTCGATTTTGGTGCATGCACATTTTTCTTTTGCTTTGCTATAAAGAAACATATGAAACATGAATGCCAACCCTTTACTGGTGCTCAAAAGAAATCATAAATATTTTGAAAGAAAAAAAAACAGAGAAAGAGAATCAAGTGCCATGTCCACTAGTTTTCCTTTTTCTCTCTTTAAAGGCCATGTAATGACTCATATATATTTGAAAATTATTTTGAGACCCTACTCCCATGAGATGAGTTGCCACATTTCTATGACATTCCCCTGAGATGAGTTGCCACATTTCTATGACATTCAAATGAAGTATGCATAGAGCAAGTATTCTTAATCACTTGAGCTATTACAAATTTCTTGCCACACATATATCGGTCACTCGTATTATAACACGTATATATTTTTTTAAACAACAATCATTTCATAAATGAGAATAATCTAATTCATCCAAACCAACCCAGTCAATCCGTTTGGTTTGATAACTTCATCGGATTTGACTGGATCTCCAAACATACCTAGATTTGTTGATAAATATATTTCTATAAAATCTAATTAAATATGTGTTAGTCACATACTCACACACTTGGGAAGTTAAAATGTAATTTCATGAAGTGAATAAATAAATAAAAAGACATCGATCAGCGATCTTGATATAAAGTTTCAACCAATGGTCAAATACGTTGAGAGCCAAATGAATGATGGTGATTTAAAATAGCAGCAAAGAGCAAAGACCAGCTGTCCTTTTTCCTTCAAACTTCACTGCACTATATGAAAGTTTCCACATTTTGAAACGTCCAAGTTCCAACTGAGGATATTTATATATATATATATATATATATATATATATATATATATATATCTCATTCATTCTCATGCAATGCAAGATGGTCAACAAGACCATCACCATCACCATTATTCAAACTTTTCAAATACGGGGGCTTTTTTATTTTTTATTTTGAATTAACACTGACTAGTCTCGCGCTTCAATGGGTAGAATTTCTCCCACTCTCTTTTACTTATACATTTTTGCTTTCATTTCCAGATCTATTCCGAGTCTTTCTGTGGTTCTGGTCTTAGTTTCCGGCATTTTTTTGGTCTTGCTGTTAATGTACTTGTAATTTCATTTCTAAACTGTTAATATTCGTGCGTTTGGATTCTTATTGACTTATTCTTTATATGTTTGGATTGCTATTTTGGAAGAGAAATATTCTAGTCTTTGTTCTTAGTTTTTTTTACAAAGATTTCTAAGCTGATTTATGGTGAAATAACCAAAGGGGTTTATGATCAACTATATTATAACTTGAAGCAATCGACATGTAGATTTCTTAAGTGTTGGATATATGAGAAAGAAAAATAAAAAGCATATCCAAACTTCAAACATTTGGGCCAAAAATCTAGCCCACAATAAGGGCTCACTAAAAGCCCAACATATTTATGCGTGCAATTTTAAGTCAACAAGTCAACAAGTCAACAAGTCAACAATCTCTACTTTCGCGAACAAAACATTTGAAATAGAATATCCGTTTTTTCAAGTGTATCAATAACTCCTTTGATGAATATGAATAAAAGAATGTCATGGACTGAGAATTGTAACTACCCCAAATTTTGTTTTGTTTTGTTTTTTTTTAAGAAAAAAATTATCAGAGGTTCAAACATCACTTTGAAGTTTGAAAGTAATTAGATTTATCAAGTCTCCTGAATCCCAACAGAGTCTACATATAATAACATTCAACAACGCACTTTCTCGTGTTTCATACTTCTAAAGTCCTAGAAGTTTAGCCAGCTGACTAGGTCGCTAGTTCCAACTTCCAATATATAACTAAGTTTGAACTTGTTCTTTTCACATTTTTATAGCGGACAAATTGTCAGTTGTTGTGAGCCTCATATTAAAGGTATGAAGATGAAAATATGGAGTGAGGATTAAGTTCATTTGACATAAGACTTTTATGAGATAGTCATAGACTCAGATAATTGGAAACTAAGTTAAGAGGCTTAAAGTGACACGATCGGAACATGTTACATCTTAAGTGACAAAGACCGTCTCATCACGTGGCATGTCCGACCAACCTCACAAACGAGAGAGTTTAAACCCGTGTATTTTGGCCTCATTCAACTTCACGTTAATCTCACTTTATATGTGAAATAGATGATTAATACAGCAATGTTACCGAAGAATCCCTCTTAAGTGGATTACAAAAGCATCCCCACATTGACTGCGTTTGTGCAACGCGGGCTTAAACTGCGATCTTTCTAGAAAGCAGCTAAATTATTAGATGATCAAAAACATTGATCGTGATTCGTGTGTGGAAGATGAACAAATTTTTCTCTTGGTCAATTGTTACAAAACCTTGTTGTGGGCTTTAAGTCCCCTTGAGGCCTTGGGCAGGAAAGCCCAATTAGTTAATGAAGATGAAGAAAAGAGAGAGATAGAAGGAGATTCTTCTGACTTTTAACTAAACTACTGGTGCAAGCAACAGCTGCTACACTGTAAACTTTTGGCTGTGGAGTCTGTTTATAGCCAATTAATGAAGATCAGTAAAAGGGTATCTTCTTCCTAGTTACTATTTATTTTTGGGCTAAACTGTCCAATGATCCTTGAACTATACCCCTAGTTGTATTTTCGTCTCTAAACCCCAAAAAATAGTTGATGTCGTCCTCGAATTAGGTTCCACGTTGCACTCGTGGTCCTCGAATTACCCCTAGCTGCATTGTCTTGGCTCTTTATTAATCCAGCCACGCAAGAGAAGAAGATGGGAAAAAGCAGGCTACATATTGTACAGCATGCGGAAAAATACACCAACTTGATTCTGTTCTCTTTTTTCGTTTTTCTCTTTGGGCAAACATATGCAAGTTTTATCACTTTGGTTGATAGCAACAGTACCTTTCTCGTGCAACACAAAGTAAGAGCCAGAGATTAAGCAGTATAATATATATATGGAATCTGATCTCCCTGATCTTTTTCTTTCACTGACGTTTATGAAGTTGAAAACTTAAAAGAAACCCTTCATTTCATGGCCTGCTGCTGAGGCCCTGAGCAAAAAGAGAAGGAAAATCAAAACCTTTCACCCAAAAAAAAGTGTACAGAACAAAATATTGAGGCTGGGAATTTGGGATTTGCTTTATTTCCAAAGCCATGTTTATTTGTGTTACGTCTGTAAATACCAGTGAGAAAGCAGTAACAGAGCTTAGCTTGCATCAGTAAAAGCTGGTTTGTGTGTTATTAATTGTTGCAATAGTTTATAACTAAATAAAAGCCAGAGACATGGGGTGTACGGCGTGCGTTTCGGAGAGACAATACGGCAACAATTATTTATGATGTTGTGAGAGAGAGAGAGAGAGAGAGAGAAAGAGAGATATCATAGATAGATAGAGTAGAGAGATGAAACGAAAGAAGAAAGGTACATAAGAGTCGAGGAAACTGTGTCTCTGTCTCAACTCTAAATTGACAAGTTCCCTCTCTTATTTGGCATGAGCTTGTTGAGCTGTTCCTTTCCCTCCTTTTCAACCAACACCCTATCAATGTTCAAGAGCATTTCCATCAGTCAAACATTGCCAGATGCTAGAGCTGACACTATTCATGTGAATGCTGGCTGGCCTTGCCTTTTTTAGCTATGGGTGTTTCCAGCAGTCAAACCTCTTGCCATGGCAACTACTATTCATTTTTTTGTTTTTTTCACAACTTTTTTTACTTAAACAATTATTTTGGATAATATTTTCGGGTAAGATTTTTGGGTTCCTACGTGTCAATACTATTCATATTAGATAAGATTTTCGGTTTCACATTTCAGATAAATTTCAAATTTCAAATTTCAGATACATTTCAAAATTCAAATTTCAGATACATTTTAAAATTCAAATTTCTCCACTTCTATGGTTGTTCATCGCTTTTGTCAAGGCATCTCTCCATTTCGCTAACTCTTTATTAAGAATTTTCCACCTACTAGATAATGCCATTGCCCTTTCACAAAATTCCTAATGAATTTTTTTCCACATATGACAGAATTTCATCTCATTGCCCGTTACGGGACAATGACTAATTTGAACCCAACACTCACACAACAAAACATCTTCCATCGTGCTCCATGCCCCTCCGGTTTCATTAGAAGAACCCATAATATGATAAAGAAAAATACAACTTGAAAGTGAAAAAAAAATATTGAGTAGAAGGAGAAGAAAATGTATGAGGATTTGGTGTTAAAAGTGAAAAGTATTTGTTGGTATTTATAGAAAACAAATTCAGCATTTTTTTATAAAAAAAATTCGATTTTTTTTCAATTTTTTATTGCACAAAAATTCGTCACCGTTGGATTGCTGGAAAAAATTGGAAATAGGAGAGCCCAGCGCAAGCCACGTGGAAGAGAGCCGTTAGGGGACTGTAGCGGGCGCGTCAATTTTTTTTAAAGTTGGCGCGTGTGCTACACGCGCCAACGTTTAAAAAATTTGAACACCAGGGCTTACGTCATCCCCAAAACGAGTTTTGGCGCTCGGGCCAGCCCGGTTACGCTGGGTCCCACTGCTTGCCCGGAACTGGATTTTGTTGCTGGAAACATGATTTTGGGCTTGCCCCCAGCCCTCCCCTTGGTTGCATTGCCGGAAATGCTCTAAAAGGAAAATGCTAGGCATATATATCACATTATATATCACCTCGTTAATAGAGATGGGCTCCACCTCCATTAGGGAGGTGATACACAATGTGGTATATAAATATCGTAAGCCTAGTATTACTCTTAATTAAAACCATCCTATTTTCTTTATCAAATTAGGAGGTGACCATTTGAAATAGTACTTGTTGCATTAAATGTTAGGGTTAGTCATTAAATTCATATGTCAACTCCATTAAATGTTAGGGTTAATCATTAAATTCATATGTCAACAATCTATATCACGTGGTTAACAACTCTACTCTACTCGGCTCATTTTTCTTCGTACTTGCTACGAATCACAACTTAATGTATGCACATGCGCATCAAACTGTGAATGTGAATATATAGTGTGTAAGTAAAAATGACAACTTTCAAGAGAAAGAGCCAAACCGTCGGTTAATATGGTCCGAGCAGTATTGCTCTTTCCTACCAACCCCCATAATAACAAAAATTAAACTTGAATTATTCAATTCAACCAAAAATAGATGGTGAATGACCATTTGGTATAGTATAGTGTAACATTCAATCTCCACTTGCTCTCATACCCAAAAGAAAAGAAGAAGAAAAAAAGGGGAGTTTATATCTCATGTAGGACAGCCAAAAAAAGCCCTTGAATAATTGAAATTTTTGTGGGTTCCATTTTGTACCTAATCTAAAGTTTTGTTTGTCCAATTTTTGATTTCCTTCTTGGGAGTGGACCCCTGTTCTATTTGATAGATTATCAAATTCTTAATGATGGCCAACAACTCTTTGCGCTCCTTCCAAAAGACCAAAAGTGTTGTTGGGCCTCACTCTCCAATCTTTTCTGTAGGAAGATAGGAACCAGGAAATTTCTCTGTGGTGCACAGGCACAGAATCTTCTTAAATTATTAATTTAATCCCTCTATACCAACCCTACAAATTCCACTTTCCATGAGCTAGGAAATTTCTCTTTTCTTTTCAATTGCAATTTCCATACTAGGACTCATTAATTGCTTTAATTCAAAAATAATATTTGATCTGCATTTTTTTTACTTTGCTTATTAAAGATTAATGTTATTTGTATCACATTTATTGATAATATTCCTAACCATTTTTCTAATAGCGGTGTAGCCCAAATAGTTAGGTAATGTAGTCAATAAATATGGTATAAATAGTAACATCCATTAAAAAAATGTTCCGTAGAATATGACTTGAATTATTTGTTAAATTTGATTTTTATATGAACTGTTTGAGTTTTTAATATTTTTATTAGAATAGTGACTTCTCTTCGCAAGCGTAAATAACCCAAAAAGCTGCTTAACTCGGTAGAAAAGTAAAGGGAGCTGTGAAAAGGTAAATAATAACATTCATCTGTTTGAATTTTGGGAGAGTAAAAGAAAGAAACCAAACGACCAAAGCAAATATCCAGGTTGAGCATCTCTGTGAATCCAAAAAAAGGACTGTCGGTAATTCCAACAATCCCCACTGCTTGTGTGATCGGGTTGACCAACTATGCCTTTGGATTGGTACACGTGTCACCCGATTAGAAGACACAACAATCACAGCCGGGGTAACTTATCAATGACGTTCACGTTCCTCATGGTCAACGCTTTATCTTCACTATTGAGTATTTTTGCCCCGTGATTGTCACGTTTCCATCTCAATCATCGAAGTCTCCAATCCTACGATCCTCAAATCCCCAACGTAGAGACTGTGTTTCACGCGCTCATAAGGAAAACCAGTCGCTTTCTTATAAACACTAAACTGAAATTATTAGCCAATAAAATAAAAACTAAAATTATTTACTCAAATATCTCTAAATAATAATTTATTTTGAGTATGTAATTCAAACTACAACTTAATAGTGTAACATGTTGAATTGTCTTATAGTCGAACATCATCCACTAACACATTAATTAGTATTTTAATATTTTAGTGTTATTATTTTTAAACTCACACTTAGAATTTATCCTACACACCAATGAAGGTTGGTTGAGTTGATAAGGATCGTTCTCTTTACTATCAAAGTCTAAGTTTGAGTCTCGCTTCTGACAATCCCTCTTGGTATATAATATGTAAAAACCAAAAAAAGGGCTAAGATCCCTCTTTAAGTCCTCAAATAAAAGCTTTACCCCTAAACTTTTGAAAAACCCTAGAATTTATCTTACAAAAAAAAAAAGTATATATGGACTTATACACAAATATAGTCCAAAGGTACCAATTGATAAAACTTCACCTCGCGAAACCAACTTAAAAGGAAGATGAGATTACTATGCTATCAATTATTACACATTAATTTTTTATCTCTCTATGTCTCGCTTGAAATCTATTTTTACATTAATTGTGAGTCAAGAATGCTAAATCTTAGTGTCTTTTAGAGCTTAATACATATTGATATATTTCTATGAAAATCATTTCTTATTGTAGTGATTTGTGGTTTAGATTTCCAAATTTGAGAGTGACAGTTCAAGTCTCCTCTATGAAAATCATTCTCTCAAATAAATTAGTTGAGAGTCATTTTTTGTTTTTGGATCATTAATGTTTTAGTCAATTTTCTTTTGTATTTAAATTGTTCTGATTCCATCTAATATATAAAAATACGGGGCAAAAAGAAAAAGAAAAAATAGTACAGGCGTGAAGGGCTTCTCAGATAAAACCCTTCGTCTGCTTACTGCAATTGGCGCTCTCTCTCTTAAAAGTCGAGAGAGAGAAACACATTCAGAGATGGATATGGGCATGAGCTTAAGTTTTTCTCCTTTCCTTGTGCTTATTGTATAATGAGCAAAGCTTTTATTTTCTTCTTCTCAGAAGAAGATGGCTCTGCAAGAAGAACCCCAAGAGCTACAGAACCCTCCAATGGCTTTTGACGCTTTGTTTTGTGAAGAAGGTCTTGAGGAAGATTTGGGAGACAATGGTATTGAGGAAGAGAGTGAGGGTTGTGTTGGGAATATGGAAAATAAGTCAACTTTCCCTCTCGTTTTGCTAGAAAATGACTTTTTTTGGGACGATGATGAACTTGCCTCTCTAATCTCCAAAGAGGAACAAACCCATGTGTGTTTCAGTGGTTCAATCTCAGATGGGCCTTTAATGGCGGCTAGGAAAGAGGCAGTGGAGTGGATTTTGAGTGTTAAGGCACACTATGGGTTCTCTTCTTTGACCACTGTTTTAGCTGTGAACTACTTTGATAGGTTCATTGCCAGCCTACGGTTTCAGAGGGACAGGCCTTGGATGAGTCAGCTCACTGCCGTCGCTTGTGTGTCTTTGGCTGCCAAAGTGGAAGAGATCCATGTGCCTCTTCTCTTAGATTTGCAAGTATGTGTAATGCCCATATGCAGTTTTGGTGTTCGTTAAATTGCTAGACTATTGTGTTTCTTGGTCCAGTTCTTCTGTAATCAATCAATGTGGTTTTTTTTTTCTTCTTCCTATTGTGTTTAGGTGGAGTCGTCAAAGTATGTATTTGAAGCAAAGACCATTCAAAGAATGGAGCTTTTGGTGCTATCAACTCTTGGGTGGAGGATGAATCCAGTAACTCCAAATTCATTCTTTGATCATATTATCAGGAGGTTTGGTTTGAAGATCCACTTGCGTTGGGAGTTTCTGTGGAGATGTGAGCGCCTCCTTCTATCTGTCATTGCTGGTGAGCAAACAACAGAGCTCTCTATTTCATTTATACTCAATGGGTTTATTAGCATCAAACTTATATCAAATGGACCAAAATGTATGCACAATGACAACAGTTGGCACTAAATCTCATCTTCAATATCGAATTTTAATCGCAGATTCCAGATTTATGTGCTTCATGCCTTCCATATTAGCTACTGCAACAATGCTTCATGTAATTGATGAGATTGAGGCATTTAATCCTGTGGAATACCAGAGTCAGCTTATGAATGTACTTAAAGTCAGTAAGGTTTGTACTTAAAGACATGGATTTCTCAGTTATGTAATTTATTCTCTCCTGCTTCTGAAAATATAATGTAATCTAAACTTGATGTCCTAAATAGTTGAGTATTATGATGTTTTTTACAGGATAGAGTCAATGAGTGCTACAAGCTCATCCTGGAACTATCAGGCAGCTATGGTAACATGCACAACCAGAGCCACAAACGAAGGCATTTATCAGTACCCGGCAGCCCTAATGGAGTTATTGATGCATCTTTCAGCTGTGATACATCAAATGATTCATGGGCTGCAGCATCACCGGTCTCATCCTCACCAGATCCTCGATTTAAAAGGACCAAACTGCAGGACCAGCGGATGCGGTTGCCTTCTCTAAATCGTGTGTCTATGGATGTGCTTAGCAGTCCTCATTAATCTCTTCTTGTCTGTTGTCTACTATTAAAAATGGTAGAATATACAATCCCTCTTTTGCATATTATATTATTGGCGTTATCTATCTTAAGGTGCAATTAGTATGTTCTATGCTATATGATTCCTGTTGTGGCCAAACCTGTGATAATGAATCTCTCTCTCTCTCTCTCTGAAGAGGTGGTTTGGACAGGGCAGGACAGGAGGGGGAGGTGTGTGTGGTTAAGGATGAATGGAAGAAATCGTGTCTGATCTGCCATATTAGGGTGTTGATATACCCATTTTAATGTATACACACGCGAGTATATTTTATCACTTATTCCTTTTGTTCTTATATGCAGTGATTATCTAGAAAAATAACTGCAAGACATCCTCTTGATCTCAGCATAATGCTGTTTTAGCAACCTATTAATCTTATGTTAGGTCAAGTGGTATGGGGGTGGGGTGAAGGGTAGATTGTAGAAGTCCAGGTTAAATTTATTTTGTAAGTAAAAAGAGAAATGGAAGAATGTAAAGCCAGAGGTGGAGATGGGTGACGCTAGTCATTTATTGTACCAAACAATAAAGGGGTTAAATGATGGTGGCAGCAAAAGTCTTTGGTTCTTCTGTCTGATTGAACAAACCAATGACTTTGGAGTTTAGAGTTTAGGTGAATAATGAGCAGTGTGCTTGTTAGCTGGTTTATTAAACTAGATTAGAGAGAGAGAGAGAGAGAGAGATTGGAATGTCAAATAGCTGAAGTTCAAAATATCTAAAGTTCTAAGATTAGGTAATTTGGGTGGGGTGCTCTTACCAACATACTAAACTCACCATTAGACTCCTTTGTACACAACCAATATTTTCTTGCCAACAATTTGTTCCTGCTTTAGAGGCTTTTGCATTTTGTGTTTGTGCTATACGCATAAAACCAGTATTCATGAAGTATTCTCACATTTCTATTATGTTAAATGAAGTGATATACATTATCATAAATGGAGAATACTCGCAGTAATGCGTTTGTCTACTCTGCTTCATACTGAGTAACTAGACTCAATGATGAAGCTTGATCATAGTACATATAAACTATGCATAGTTCTAAATAAGCTTCTAGTGTGTGAGCAGTTCTTTTCTAATCGATTGGACTCTAAACTCTAAGGTCTAAATAATTTATTGTGACCTTATTTAGTCACATTGACTTCTTACTCTTTGGGTCTCTTTGAAGTGCCCTATCAACACCTCGCTCGCTTTCTTCTTCCTTTTCTTCTTTTGATCCAACACCTAATTTTAAACATGCCTTGTGTGTAGTATAAAATCCTATATTTGCAAATAACCAGTTGTTTAGAGAATGATCAATGTGACTCTGTTGCATTTACAAGTCAGATTCTGTCAGTCAATTGCAAGAAGGCAATTAGCAATTAAAATATGTCAATGTTTTTATTAATGTTATCGTCTTCGTATGTTCGTGCAACAGGCTACGAGTGAAAGAACCTCGTTTATACCTTTCACATTTGTGTGTGTGGTTGAATTCAGAAGTTAGATTTTGTCATTGAAAACCAAAAAAAGAAAAAGAAAAAGAAAGAAGCAATTATCGAAATGAAAAATGTTAATGTGATTCGTAATGCCGTCTTATGGTTGAGTCTGCAAGTTATTAAGCACCTGATTTGTACGTTTTTGCAGTTGTGTGCCTGTATGTTGTACTAAATGCAGTTTCCGTCCCAGTGTGATGCCATTTCCTGTCAGCTGTTTCTCATGTCCAAGGGAACTCAAACACTATCAAATCCCTTATTGTTTGAAATGAATATGCCTCATAATACTATGTGAAAGTTGTCAGAATTCATTGGAACTTCCACTAAGGACTTAATAGCTGACAGTTTCTTCCTGCAACTTGTTCATGTGGTCGAATGAAAATCCCAGTAAATGCATAAGATGAATGGTGGTTGGGGATGCACTTGTAGAAGATTAGCAAATTTCTAGATTCTGTAAAATAGCTTTGCATCGAATTTAAACGGAGGAGGATAATAGGCCATTGATGCATTTAGAAACCAGTCTGAAATAAGTAAAAGAGTAGCAGGATGGAGAAGACATGTAGCTTTGAAATTAGATTAGCAGATATGGGAATTTGTGTGGATATCTTTGTTCTTGTTGTCGGTGGTCCTGTCCTGCCTTTTGCCTTTAAGTTTGTTAAAAGTTTGGTTACATCTCTTTCTTATCATAAGTCGCATGCAAAGAGATCATGAAAAATAAGATTCTTCAAAAGTTTTGAGCCAACGAATCAGAGCCTGTTTTGCATATTTTCTTCAACCCCTTTTTGCCTTTTGTCTTTTAACATTTACGCGTGCCAATTCATACTGAGAGAGAAGTGAGAAACTTGGAAGAGTCAAGGTCAAAAATTTTAACTTCAAATCATATGACCAAGAGCTACTTATGTTTGTTTCTCAAGCCTCATGGCAATCACCGCATTGTCAAAATGATAACTCCTTGTATGATCCATCTATCTCACCAAACATTATGATGTCTTTGATGCCAAGGAGCGCAGACCAGTCCAAAGCTCCTAGCCAGGTACAGAATCTTGTTGGTTGTAATTGATGTGGGTTTTAAATGTCAAAATCAATGTTAACAATGCATGGTTGTAGTTTTAATGCATGAAAAGAATGTATTGTGAAAATTTTGAGTAATTGGCACAGCAAAGCCAGAGCCAGAGCCATGAAATTTTCAACATCTGCCTCACTAGGACTAGGAACAGGGAGAGCAGGGTCCTCTCCAATTGAGCCAAAAAAGTGGCTTCACATGTTTGCAATTATCATACATAAATGTTTGTGTATCCACCAAAATTAATTTACAAATTGGATGAGGTTGGCTATTTGGTTATTTACATTGATGAGCTACTGATCAAAATAAATTCTAGGCCAGCTCATTCGTTGCAGCTCGCCTCCACATATTCATTGTGTTTGGATAGACACCTTGGAAGAGGTAAGCATGCACTTGCATGAAACGAAGATAGTACTATTTTGCTATCTCCGGCCAATAACGTTATGACATGCCTAATAATTTATTTTCACATAACATAGTGTTATTGGCCCGGAATAGCAACCAAAATTTTCTCCTCTAATGTTATCCCCGTTGCAACCCAGTTTTTCTCCTCTAATGGTCTAGAGAGACTCATCGTTTGTATCAGTTGATTAGCCATGTGATCTGGTTTAGCACAATCAAAAGGGTAAATCAAAAGGTAAAATTCAAATTCAGGCATGGTAATTAATTAGGAAATGGTAACTGTAAAACAGAACAAAGGTGGGGTTGAGGTTGAGGTATCATATAGAGAGCAAATAGTAGACAAGACAACGCATGTGAGAGAACAGAAGTGAAGAGTTGTTGAGTTGAGAACAGCTAGAAAGCTTGTTTCTATATCTTTTTGGAGAAATTGTCAAAAGCCTAGTACTCTCTTGTTTGTTTCAAGGTGCTGAACCTGAAATGGGAAAAGCCCTGCGAGTTTAAATCAGTATTTGGCCATCAGACCAAGAAAGTTAAATCAGTAGGAAATTTCAGAGAAACTTTCTTCTTCCTATTCCTCTTGTTATTTTTGTTATTTTTTTCCTCTTTTTTATTAACTATAATCTGTTAACCTGTTCTTTTCTTTTCTTTTCGGTATGTCCAAGACAGTTAGAGTGCACGTTGGTTAGTTCTCTAAAGGCCCTTGTTTTGTTCTTTCTTTACCTTATTCTGTTTAGAAAGACTGGTTAAATTATCCCCTACAAAGATCAAAGACATTAAACTTCCCAAAGTTAATGAAACACTAGTATCATGTCCGTTGAGAGAGAAGAGCTTCTATGCAACGAGAGTGTTACTGTAGCGGTATCTCAAGCCAACTGCATATTGCTATATTAAAAACATTAAAACACATGACATTATAAGATTGGTTTGGAAAAAAAATGAAGGTCGTTATGTGTATCTTTGCATGATGTTGAAAAGAAGCTTACATACTCTTGGTCTCTTTTTTCGTTTATATATTCTTGATCTACCCAAAATAATAATAATAATAATAAAGAGAAGGTTAGTGCATCTGAACTACAGGGCCTTGAACTTGTCCACATCCTGCCAAAAGTCCAGCATAAGAAATGAAATGACATTACACGCAACCAGGTAGCATAGTGAACTCCAATGCCTTATACATAAAATACAAACACAAAGTTGAAGATGCCAGCATTTTACTTTCATCAATTTGGCAATGCTCGCTGCTAGCCAAAAATGATAAACGAACAAAATATAGCAGGTAGAAAAAAACTGCATAATTGGAGATTTTACACCATTGTGTTTTACAACAGTTACCAAAACTGCAGCTGTATTTTGAGTTTGGCTTTCCCAAAGAGCTGAATGGATGGGGTGGTGCTTCCATGCATCATGCCTCTGCTTTTCTGATAAGTTTGTGCATTATTTTGGCCATGATCTATGCAATCTTGAAATCCATTTCCTGTGGTCAAAGTTCAATCAATACCATACTTATCAAGTCACTTGATAAAGCTTTTCTCTTTCCATTTCTACCATCTGCTAGAATCAATCCCAGTTTTCTACAAACCTACAAGCTTTTCCTCTTTAACGTTAAATGCTTGACATCTCTGCATGCTCCAGTACTCTAATTTGCTGATGACACAAAATCTTTGAATACAAAAGAACACAAAACCCTATAAAAATTAAGCCAGGGTTCCAAGGCACATGATCTGCCAACTTTCAGAAGTTTGAAATACATCTAAAGCTTTAACTTGAAGTACATACTACCTACAATGTCTGCTTCTCTTTGCCAGAAAATTGATCATGAATGGCCAGCATTTTCTGCTACCACTCCACTGTTTCTCAAGATGATCCTAGACTACACTTCTAGAGACACAAAACTTGTAAGTCCACCTCTTTCTCTTTAAGCATATACCCGTTTTCTGCATAATGAAAAACCTAGATTGCTTTATGGAAGTACCTACTTGACACAGTTTTTTTTTTTTTTTTTCACTTGTGAAGAGAATACCGAAGAGTTTCGTGAAGAAGTATGAAAAACATCTATCAAATCCAGTACATTTGAAGCTTCCAAGTGGTTCAAAATGGGAAGTAGAAGTGACAACATGTGATGGTGAGGTTTGGCTTGACAAGGGTTGGCCAGAGTTCTCTAAGTTTTACTCTCTAGAGCAGGGTGGCTCCCTAGTTTTCAAATATGATGGGAACTCAAAATTCCACGTTTGCATATTGGATGCAAGTGGCACAGAGATCGACTATCCCCTAGCGTTGCCTGTGATGGAAGAAACCGATGAGGATGATGAAAATAACTCTGTTGAAATCTTGGAGGATTATGATGATGAAAATGATAATTCTGCTGAAATTTTTGGGGATTATTAACCCTGCCCAAAAACAAGGCAGAAGTCTGGTCCATTGTCACGTCCTCTGCCTTGCAAGAAAAACAGATTAAGTACTCATTCTTCGCCCAAAATATCATCATCTTCATCTAAGAGGGTTGTTGAAGCTACCAACAAGTTCATCTCAAACCCTTCCTTCAGAGTCACTGTGGGCTCATCCGTTATGCCGGTAAGGCTCATTGACAACATCTACACAACTACATTTTGTTCAAACGGTAATCATCTTCATTATATTATTCATCCATATATATTTTAAAGTGACTGTATTGATTGCTACACATGTATTTTATGCAGCATATACCAGTTAGTTTCTCCAAGCATTGCATTAAATTGGAGAAACAAACCGCCAAGCTTCTGGTCAGAAAGAAATCGTGGTGTGTGAGTTTGATTGCTCATTCTGTTAACACATTTCCATTTTCTGTTGGCTAGGCTGCTTTTGCACGGGAAAATTGTTTGAGAGCAGGAGATGTTTGCATCTTTGAGCTTATCGACAAAAACGACATTTCACTGAAAGTTACATGTTCGGATGCTGATTATTGGGGTGTTTGTTGTAGTGATGGGTTCGTTTTGTTGGGGTTAAATTTGCTTGTTAGAACTGTTTGTCTGATACTTCTTTGTAAGGCCTTCTAGGTCTGGTTAAGTGCATCTGAAATACCAAAAGTTCAGAAACAAACCAACATTATGAACTGGCAATGCTTTTTGATGGCCAAATATTATACACACCAATATAGCAGGTAGCACAATTGCATCTTAGAAATTTTATTAACAGTAGCCAAAAATAGCGAAGTAAATTAATCTTAGTTACAAGGTTTATCCTTTAGGAGGACCAGAATGTCTTCTTGGCAGCCTCACTGGATTATGTCTGCATAGAAAGACAGACAATATCTATATAAGTACTTTCCGGTGCTAGAAATACAATCAAACATTTGCTAAAATAAGAGGCTGAAGGAGCCTGGCTTATCGTGCCTTGCTTGAGATGTTGCTGGATAGCCAATCAAGCCCCTCATAAAGTCCTTGGCCAGAGGTGGCACAAGCAGCCTGAATGTACCTGCACATATTAAAATCCAGAAGCCATAAGAACAATATTTTAACCCAGCAGAAATTATAAAATCGAGAACCGCTTAAGAGTAATTTGCTCTTTTTCAGACAGTAAATCAAGACCTTTGATTAGGTGGATAACATGTCCCACTATCTAACAAGACAATATTCCTTATCATGTAGTTATCATAAACTGTTAATTGAGGATTATTAGAATAGTACGTATGCGGCATGGCTTGGTTTTTACCAGCGGCGTTGGCGGAGTGAATGCAGGCCAAGCTTATCAGTGATCTCAGAAACACTCATGGCATTAGGAAGATCTTGCTTGTTGGCAAACACAAGCAGTGTCGCTTCACGGAGTTCATCCTGCAGCAACAAAGAAGAACATTTTTTTTTGGGTCAAGAACATATGTATTCCACAAAATTGTTCTGATGATAATTTGTAGAAGAAACTGTAAGGAACTGACCTCACTAAGCATTCGGTGGAGCTCATCTCTGGCTTCTGACACCCTGTCTCTATCATTGCTATCCACTACAAAGATAAGACCCTGAGTGTTCTGAAAATAGTGTCTCCATAGTGGCCGAATCTACAGATAGCACATGATAATCAAGATCAAGTTGCCATTAAGCTTAAGTACTCCACAAACTTTGTTAAGTTTTGAGTGTTTAATTAAAAAGAAACAAAGATAGAACTAGTTTAAAGAATCAAAGTTAGTACCTTGTCTTGTCCTCCTACATCCCAGACAGTGAAGCTTACATTTTTGTATTCAACAGTTTCCACATTGAACCCTGGTCACAGAAGAAAACTTAATCAAAAGTTCAAAGCAGAGTTTCTTAATTCCAATTTGAATAGGTACATATCAAGTTCAAGAAAAAAAGAGGAAGCAAAAATTCGGGGTAATCGATTCGAAGTAGATACCAATTGTGGGAATGGTTGTGACAACCTCTCCAAGTTTGAGCTTGTAGAGGATGGTGGTTTTTCCAGCAGCATCAAGACCCACCATTAGTATTCTCATTTCTTTCCTTGCAAAGAGCATCTTCACCATCCTAGATATTGCCATACCCATTGCTGCTAACTGCTTCAATCAAAAGGGCAGTTGAACAATAGAGGATCAATAAAATAAAAAGAGAAACCCTTTAATCAATACATGAGGAAGAAATTGGAGGGTTGAATTACCAGAGCAGAAAATCAGATGAGAAAGAAAAGACGTGGTGATTCAAGAGATGATAAGCAGAGGGAAGTATATTTTGCTTGTGTTATATAACAAATAATGAATTGTATGGCACGTGGCAGAAAAGGAAAGAAAGGGGCAAGAGAATTGGATTCTGATGAAGATTAGAGAAGAATAAAGAACAATTGCTTTAACTTGTTTGACAAGAATTTCATGCCACAGCCCACAGCTGTGTTGGGATGGGAATGGCTGTGATATCTACAGGTTGCAAGTTGGCGGGAAAAAAGAAGGTAAATAGGATAGAACCTGCTCATCAAATATCCACCGTTTAAGATTATACCTAGCGGAATAATCTGGGGACGGAAGATTGCCTTGCCTCCTTATATAGGAGTAAGATTATACATATATATTTTGCTGCGACAAGAGTAATTATATAAAAGTGTCAAGAAAGAAGAACTGAAGTGGGGAACACATGGCGTGTTTTAACTGGAGGACATTTGTCACTCAACCTATCACATGACTTGACCTGTGTATTGGGGGAGAAAAACTAGAGAAGATGTGACAGGTTTTAATTGGACGGTACATGTCATTCTCAACCTGACACGTGGCTTGACTTATTTGTAATGAAAGACAAACTTAAGTAGATAACACATGACATATTTTAATTGGACAATACATGTCACTCAACCTATTACGTGACAAGAAAGTGTCATTATCCACCTCTTATATGATACCCAAGAATCTCTCCATGGAGTGGTGATAGGTAATGGGGTATTGATTGGGATGGTGTGCTAGAGTTCATGTACTCCACAAATCTCAACGCATTTTCATGTTTTAAATAATTACCATAGACGCTAATGCATCAATATTGAACAATTACATAACAGTTATTGGAAGATTGTATTTGATCCAAGATTTATAACATAAAAATATTAATACGTGTTTCTATGCAATGCATAAGCTTCCAAGCAGAGTAGCAAGTTTCTACCAGCCTAAAACTAAGGCAATGTGGGAAAATGAAAACCATATAATCCAGCCACAGAAAAGCCTATCCAAACAAGAACATCATACATGCATGTATATCATAATATTTGCATTTCTTTCTGCAAATGGCAAATAAAAACTTAACAAAACAAACTAAGGCAATGCTGATGACAAGGTCCGAAATGTAATGTTGCTATTCGTGTTTGGAGATAGCATCCTTAGCGGACTGAAGGGTAGTTGCCACGGCAGCGGCAGCACCGGTCAAGACACCGCCGCTGGTATTTGTTTTCGCAGAAGGATGTGGCTGGTGAACCACCTGCACATTTCTCTGTTCATGGCCTTGCCCCGCTGATGACCTGACGTCTACTGTGTTCACCTTTGTCTCTTTGGGACTTTGTGCATTTTTGTCCTTCATTTCCTGTATGAATTTCACAAAGTTTGATATACAAAACAAAGGAATATGATGAAGGAAAAAAAACGTGAAACTAGAGATGGAGATTGGGGAGATACCTTGATGGCTTGTGCATTCATTTTGGAGGTCGTCAAATAACTCAAAAATCTTCTTTCGTGGAGACGAATTATTTCAAATTTATCTCTCATAGTTTTTGGTGTTGTTTTATAGTCTTTCAAAGGAGATTATTTAGCCGAAGGAGCAGGACCTTTGGCATCCACAAGTTAACCATTGTTAGATCTTAGAACCATTTTATTCTTTCTTTTATTAGATAAATCGAAGGGCTCTTATATGCCAAAAAAATGTTTTTCTTTCAGCACAAAACAAAAAAAAAAACAAAACAACGGGTAAACATTGTATTAGAACGACGGCTAAAGCTAGCATAAAATCCCTGCAGCTGAAATGAAAATATATATATTTTTTTTTGGTAACAGAAATGAAATGAAAATATTTCATTCATATACCTTCTAGCTTACAACACAAAAGGCATGAGACTGCTCTCAATCCAACAAGGCATGAATAATATCCCATGTCCCTACCATTACTTGTTGAACTACATTTTGACGTATATATAATAAAAAAACAGGATAAGAAATATATAGGTAAGAAGTTCAATGGAAGACTGTTTTCAAAAAGATGAAACTGAAAGAATGCATCAGTAAGTCATAAGGGGTGACCCACTACAATGGACATCAGAAGCATCAGAAATCCTTTGCTTGGGAGATAATGTTGTGATGGCAGCAGCATCAACATCAAGATTGAGATAAGTTTTCCTCTTTTGAGTCTCTGAGCTAACCTTCTCCTCCGAAACCTCTGCAATCGGACTCAACAGGTCTGCATCCTTTGAGGGGCGAGATAACATGGCTTGAGCATCTGCTACCACTGATGCATCATCTTCAGTAGCATAAAGAATCTTCTGTATAGCAGCAACAACCTGCATAAAGAATTGAAACGGTAAATTGGCATTTGTTCTTTTTGTTGTCGTCATTTTGAAAACAAAGAGTGAAAATACAGTACATTTAAGTGCTCAATCTCAGGATTCTGGCAAAGTATCTCAATATCCCGGAGCTTTGCAAAGTAGAAATCCCTCTCCTTTTCAAGGCTATCCACTGAAAGTTTCAACTCCGTGATCTGCATTGAAACAAGTATTAGACTACTATTCATTGACTGAATTCTCACTCCTGCACCACTGACTAAAAGTACCTGTTCGTCATATACAGGGGGAGCAGGGCCTCCACTAGAAGCAGGTCTCGAGGTCTTCCCGGATTGACTTGTAGAGTTCACAGAAGGTGGTACATCATTTCTTCGAGCAGTGTGGGAGGAGTGAGATCTTTGGGAAGCTGCTGCACCCTTGGCTGATGTTTGTGATTGGGCACCTCTTTTGTGTGCTTCTTTCCCGCCTTTGCAAGCATCTCTCCTTTCCAGAGCATTGTAACTGACAATGACGATAAAGTATATATATCAGAGAATACAAATTAACATTTATTTTTCAGCTGAAAGGCCATACAATATCCAAAGAATGAATAAGTTTTTTGCTAAAGTAGGCAGCAAAAAAGGAACACTGCTTATAATTGACAACTGCACACTTGAGCCTAATTATTTCACCCATTCTATTTTGAACATCATCTACATAGAAGCTCATATTGCACAAAACTCATAAGATTTATTACAAAAAGATCCGACTTTAACCCATCAATGGTGACCAGACAACATCATGTTGTGCACAATGGAGTAAATAAATCTCCATGGCACTACCAAACAACAGCAATGTGCTTGCAAACACAAGTCTAACGAGTGAGCATAACTATAAAAGACTTATGAATTTTGATTCCAACAGAGGCAGCAAATTGGATCAAAAGGGAAGTTCGACAAGAATTTGCATTGTGCATCTCAGCATGGAAGAACCCAAATCGATTTAAAAATTATTCAGCGAGCCTAAAGATAACTACAAAGAGTTGGTAATTCAAATCATACCAAAATGTCATTTTAATTCCATATATAATAGGAAAAGGAAAACATGAAAAATTCAGTTAGTAAATGAAGGATCAACAAAAACAGAATTAGGGGTAGAACTTACGTGTTCATGCTGCCTCCATTGACGGAATCACAGTATCGCTTCATCCATTGCATGAACTCCAAATTATCCAGCGGCCTTCCTTTCACAAGCTTGCTCACCTCAATGTGCTAAAAACGCCAAACACAAACACACAGAGCAAGAACAAACAAAAAGTAAAGAGACAGAAATTATTTAATTAAATTTTGTAACAGAAGTTAAAGAAAACTTGCAGATCCACATACCATCCGATTAAATGTTAAAAGGAAATGCAATTAATCACAGTTAGAGATAGACCTTGGTGATTTTGAGTTTGTTAAAGACGTCCTGAAGGACCTTGTAGTTCTGAATCATCTCATACTCGCTCTTGGCATCAAAGTTCACCTTGTGCATCGGTACCATACCGTTATGAACCGCATCCATGAGCTGGCATTGAACCGCACCGGAACACGCCTGAGAAGCACAGATCGGAAAAAATCGAATAAGAAAACCGTAATTCGAAAAGTAAAGGTTAGGGTTAGGGTTCGGAGGAAAAAACCTCTTCGACTTTGTTGAGATTGAGATGCAGAGTGGAGTTGATCCAGGCCAAGATCTCAGATCTGCCTACGAAGTAAGCCCCATCCATCATTCCGATATTCGTCGCCATTTTCGGAGTATCTGTGTGCGTCTGAGATTTCGGCGATTTCTCTGTCTTAAGGCCTCTGCGTCTCTAAAGAGGAAGAGTCGAAGACTCGATGTCTGAATGTGAAGCGCAGAGAGAGAGAGAGAGAGAGAGAGAGAGAGAGAGAGAGAGAGAGAGGGTGGAATTTAAAAATGAGAGGGATTTTGAGGGGAGCGGGATATTTTTAAATTCAAAAGTGCTTGCTCCAAACGGCTCTGTCTGGAAACTGGATATTTGGGCCTTTCTAGAAGGGAAGAGCATAACTGTATTGAGCCCAATATTCGGGATGGTCAAAATACCAGCTAGGTCGAATACATTCGGATATCCTACCAATTGAGGCTAGGTTGATTCGCGAATTGAAATTCCCATGTTTAGTCCTATCAAATATGAATGAAATATTTTAATTCCCTTTTTTGGGAACGTTGGGAAAAATGCATAATGAGATACCATTTTTTCCCATTCATATTAAATTTTTTTTTACAATACCCTTACATTTTTATTTTAAATTATTAATACTAGCCTCTCCATACGCATTTTTGCACCCTGAGAAGCTTTTTAAAATAAATAAATAAATTTATTTTAGAATTAAAAAAGATGATGGTTAGTTGTGTTCCATAAAAATAGGATCCATTATCTGATTTTTCTTTTAATTTAAACTTTTTTAATATGAAAAAAATGTGAATTTACCATATTATCATAATTTAATTAATAATTTCAAATCTTAATGTTTGCATTAACTAAGGACATTTTCTGGTGTTTTGAATGTTATATATATAGATAGATTATATGATCAAAAGTGGTATTTGAAATTTAGAACATGGGTACCAAAAAAGTGTATTGAAATTCCTTCATACTTACCAAACACGAGAATGTAATTTTATACCCTAATTTTATACCCTAAACCCTAATTTTATACCCATTTTCAAGTTTCTAAATCTTTAACAACACGAGCCCTAATCATTCTTCGTTGTTATGAGATAAAATCAACCATCAATGAAAATGAAGTACGAAGACATAGATATGTGTAATATGGTTGTTGTTGATAGCTCCTACGCAAGCCACCATCAATTAAGTATTTCATCAACATCAACATACCTAACCAATTGACCAACAAACTTAATGTGCAGTCTCCGTTGACTATTGAACATTATTATTAGCCAATCAACATTTGAACCAGCTACAGGGACCAGTCTCCAAAGAAAAAAAAAACAGATGGATTCATACTGAAAAAAGAAGAAAAAATGGGGAAGGATGAACCAACTACAAAGACTATCAGTCAATCATAAATAGATACAGCTCTCTCTACAAATTAAAAGGGAACAAAACATGTCATTAGTGGCCATAATAATATGATGATGATGATGATGATGATGGGAATTTCTCAAGGACTTGCAGGGCTTCTTTCATTGCTGGTCTCTTTTGTGGGACAGGTGAGGCACAATTATACCCTAACTTGAAGCAGGCCAACAAGGCCTCCTCTTTGCCCTCCAACTCAGCCCTAATTGCCATATCTGCCATCCTGAAAGCCCTGCTTGTGTCATCAACTGCAAGCCCAAGGCCCTGCCCTGTCTCATCCACAATCACAACTTTCCCTGTTAGTAGCTCAAGCAATATCACCCCAAATGAGAACGCATCCCACTTTGGGTTGGGCTTTAGGCTCCGAAGCGACTCCGGTGCATGGTAAGGCGATGCGCCCATGGAACTAGGGCTCGGACTGGCGCCCGGACTAGGCCCAAGCCCAAAATCTTGAAAGCTATCGCGAGGTCGTCGATCTCTTGCTTCCGAAATTTCGGATTGAGCTTCCAATTTTGTAGCTAGTGTCGCCCGACAAAAGTCTCTCAGTCCAAAATCGCCAATTTTGGGCTCCATGTCGTTGTCCAAGAGAATGTTGGTGGGCTTGAGGTTTCCGTGGACGTGCTTCTTCTCGTGGAGGTACGCAAGCCCACGGGCCACGCCTTTCGCTATCCTGAGCCTAGCTTCCCATGGTAGATGACAAGGCGAGGAGCCCACTTTCCCTGAAAATTTCACATCCTAAAATGAGTCTCAAAATTCTAATTTTGGTATGGAATGAGCTCAGACTTTTCAATCACGGCGCAAGTTGAAAATCTCAGTCACACACACTCACTCACTCACTGTCACACATTGGACAAAAGCAAAAACAGAGACAAACCCACAGATAGTGACCCAAGCAACAATAACATTTGGCACATTATGTGTTCTAAATTATTGATTTGGTCATTACTACCAGAAGACCTGTGGGATAAGAAATGGCTAAACTCCACCGCTGACGGTTGACTTGTCTTGCATTAAAAAACAAAGCTTTAGTTGCACCCACTCCACCGTCAAGGTCTCCCCTGGCGCATTTTAGTAAAGACTAATACTGTTCCACTAACATGCGCATTCACACAGACAGAGAGCAACACAGAGAGAGAAACAGGGAGAGAGACAGAGAACTCACTGTAACGGGCGTTTGCGAGGCTGCCATTTGGGACGAAGTCATAGATGATGAGCTTCTCTTCCACCCCCCAATAGAACCCACGAATTCGAACCAGATTTGGGTGGATTAACTTGGCCACCAGCTTCACTTGGTTCTCAAAATCCTTGAACCGGTCCACACTGTGCTCACCGATTCTACGAACCGCTAGGGAACTGCCATCTTCAAGAACCGCCTTGTACATTATGCTTGAACCAGTGGCTCCAAGGATATAAGCTGAGGCTTTGAGCAGTGTCTCGAGCTCAAGCGCCTTTTCACCGTCAAGAGTCACCAAGGTCCCGCCTTTACTCTGTTCCTGCTCTTGTTGGCGTTTGATTTCTTGACCCTTTTGAGCATTTTGGTCCGTTTGATGAACTTCAGTGTCGGAGGCTGTGGTATCTGAGCTCTCTTCTTCTTCGGTTCTCTTTCTCAAGCAAGACCATCTTGTGAACCCTTTTGATTCTGATGAGCAAGAAGACCAATCATTGACTGGTGGTGTAGAATTGGAATTAGCTTCTTTCTTGAGTGTTGTGGTGATCTCAGCCTTGTTGCTCTTCTTCTTTTTCTTCAATCTGTATATATACAAGAAAATCAACGCAAGAAGTGCAATCCCTGCTATATCACCAGCTATGATCCCAACAATGGCTGCTGGTCTAAGCCCGCTTTGGTTCTCTTGTGAACGCCCCTTCTCTGATCTTGGTGAAATGGCTTCTGGGTTCGATGAATTCAAAGTCCTGGGAATTGCAGCAAATGCTGGAGGAGAATTTGGTGAAGAAGAGGGTGAAGATGGAATAGGACATGGGTTCTTGGTTGGCTGGCCACATAGATCAGGGTTTCCAAGAAAAGACTCTGTTTCTTGGTTCAGGAAAACCTGAGATTCCGGAACTTCGCCAGTGAGATTGTTGAATGAGAGGTCGGTTTTGGCATTACCTGGAATTTTCCCGGAAAGTCCGTTGTGGGAGACGTTAAAGTAACTCAGACTGTTGCCGCCGAAATCAGAAGGCAGAGAGCCGTTGATCAGATTGGAAGACAGATCTAAAACCTGTATGGACTCGAACCCACTTGGAAGACCACCAGAGAAGTAATTGTTCTTCAAAGAAACGATCGTTAGGCTGCGGAGAGAAGTGAGATTGGTGGGTAAGTTTCCCGCCAAGGCATTGTCGGAGAGGTTGAGGAGCTGGAGGTTGGTGAGCTGTGATATGGTGTCTGGCAGCACACCGGAGATGAGATTGTACGACAAATCAAGAACTCGAAGCTCCGTGGCGTTGAATATGGAGATTGGCAGAGACCCATTGAGAGAATTGTTGGAAAGATTGAGACTTTGAAGGTGCTGGATCATGCCAAGATTGGATGGGATTGAACCCAGAAGCTGAGAGTTGGGCAGAGCTAAGCCTATGACTCTTAGGTACGTATCAGACGACACGCCTCCGCAAACGACACCTCTCCATGAACATGGCGTGTCGTCGTACGAATTCCAGGTCTCAAGAACACGTTGAGGGTCTTGAAGAATGGAGAATTTGAAGGAAAGTAGAAGAAGGCCATCTGTGTCAAGCCCAAAAGATTGCACTGAAAGAAGAAGAAGAAGACATGTCCACGAATGGAGAGTGGCGCAGTATCTTTCGGTGCTCATAATTTTTCTGCACAGTGATCCCACATCTCTGTTTCTCTCTCTCCTTCTCTCTATATTGAAAAACACAAACAAGTAGAGAGAGAGAGAGAGAGAGAAGTGAGATTTATGATTATGATGGTTTGGGAGAAAAAACTGAGGCCATGTGATGTGGGATTTGTTAAAAGGAAAATATGATGGGAAAAGTTGTGTTGGGATGAACAGCTCACAGGACCAAACCTTGGCACCAATATGCTCACACAGTTGATCTGCAGCAGCAGCAGCAGCAGATATAAAATTTAGGCTTTCTGAAATGATTAAATGCACTCACCGTCGTTCGCTTCCTCTCTCTCTCTCTCTCTCTCTCTGCCTTTGCTCACATGTAAGAAACAAGAAAAAAAAGAAAGTAGGACGCGAATAGCATCTTTGCTACATGACATGTAGGTGGGGTTAGGGAGTTTCAGAAACTCTTTCTTGATTATTTAGATTGACTTTATTTCAATCTGAGTTTCTCATTATTATATTACTGCCACTGCCAGTTTAACGCTCGAGTAAAATAGGCTAATGGCCTAAATCTCCCGCAAGCCAGATGGCATATGGTAGATAAATGTGTAACATCTCAATCCCATTTCTATCTTTTACATAGAGATTCTTGTGTTCGCCGGATGCATTGAGCCGGACTCTCAAACATAACGTGCGAGATTCACCATAGACAATTGTTCTCTATGAAAATTTGTCGGCATGTTAAGTACGTTGGCTCATACTGATCAATAAATTTTTTCAATATTCAGTGTAGTGATAATAATGTCACCCCATCACAAGTCCAGAATATCATTATTGGATTTGAGAAGTTTTGGTGTCGTCTCTAGTGCCCTACTGTTCAACTTTGAATGGCAGGATCTTCTGTGTTTAGTTTTGGTCTCATCTAAGATGCCTACTGTTCTATTTTGGACGCAGGTACCGACTATCAAGATGCAAGAACATTATCGAAGGCAATAATAAATCAAACGACCCGCATTTATTAACAAGCTGCAATTAATTTTTAGGTTATCAAGTGATATTCTTGATCAAAGCATGGGGACCAAAACTTTGAAACCAGCAATTGATCACAGTGGAAAAGATCAATCTGCTATCATTTCTGGTAGCTCCACTTTGTCCATATTTTTACGGCGGACAGGTTCTAGCCGGACCACCATATCTCTTTTCTGGAACTTTTAAGAAATGCCAAAGCAAGATGCAGATTTGACATTAAATTTCTATTGTCACCAAGTCTTGCTTAGCTCTGGTTTTGGTCCTCCACTGCACCAGTGCACGCAGCTCCTTGAGTCAAGAATTGATCTAAAAGCTAAAAGCTAAAAGCTTTAAGACCATGGGGATGCATGCATTATCTCATGATCATCCATCGCCATCTATCTTTTTCACTAGTTCTTTTTATCCTTTCTAACTTTCTTTAATTATGCGAGGACAGCTTCATTTACTGACCACTTTGGCTCTTTATAGAAAAAATTAATCAATAACAAAAGAGTAGGTGATCCGTATCATATTAATTAATCCAAGGTTGAAAAGTCTAATGCTTGTGTTCAGATTAGGGTATAATTTTCCTATCTACTGTCAAGAAAAGCTGCTTTTACTCCTAAACTTTAAGATCCATGTTTTTCTAAAAAATAAAATGGGCTTGAAAAGCCACAAAGCATTTATCTTTTTTTTCTTTCTTCGTGTCAAAAAGCAGGTAACGGATGATAGAGAGTGAGAGAGGAGATAGGTTTTGGACTGTTGAAGGTGGAGGTAGGGCCATGGTTGTTTTTGGAAGATGACCAAAAGAAATAACTTTTCAAAAGGTCAATCTGGATCAACCAAAGCTAATACAATGGCATAGACAACGCATGCTATAACTCACTAGGGTTAAGAATCTTCTCGAGCCTTTTGGAAAAACATCTCTAGTATATATATGTCAAATAGTTGCTAATTTAGTTATTAAATAACTAAGCAAAATAGATTTCAAAGACCTTCCAATGGTGATCGCATGTATGTCCTAATTGATTGAGTTCTAGTCATACACATGGTCATGTTATATGGTAACACAATAATTTATTCCATCGAGTAAGTTTAGGAATTTTTTTTGTCTCTTATACATGATTTACTCACTTTATAAATAAAAAGTAATTGGAGCATAATAACAAACGAAAAAAAGAGAGCAATTGGGACACTATAATGTGTCACATGTAGACGCTAGGTTTCAAGAGTAATATTGCCACGTGCACTGCATTTATTAACCGTAGTGTTGATTATATCTCTCTTTCTCAAACAAGATTCGATCTTTCAAGTCTATTTTATGTAATTAGAATGAGACTCGCTCATTGTTTTAAGTTCAACAGTATATAAGTTGTTGCTTTATGACATGTCATGACTCCAAAACATTAAATCTATTGATGGAACTCATGATGACCTCTTATAAAAACACAAATAAGAACTTGTGACCACTCAAGTATGAATTTGTAAATGCAATAACAACCTAAAATTTGCAAAATATCTTTCAACTTAAGGAAAAATATATATAAAGAGATGTGAATTTGTCCCTAAATTCCTAATTATAATTAGCATCCTCCTCTTTATCTGACTCACAAGAGTAATTATCACATTGTTGTTGTTGAGCCAATTCAATCATTTCATGCTTTTGCATATGGAGGGGTCTATTTATACGAAAAAGGGTTAGGAAATAAGACCTCTTTCAAAGTATTGACATGATTTTTCATATTTTTCCCATCTTGAAGTTGGATCGGGGCAAACATTGCCCATCATGTATATATCAAAGCAACTAATTTCTCACCTCTAAGGTAAAAAGTAAGTGACACCTTGGACTGTCCCACATATGAAGATAAGACAAGACCGTAGCTGAAACTGAACTTACTTGAAGTGAACGAAGCAAGCAATCTACTTTAGTTTCTTCCCCCCACCCCCCAACCCAATGAACGGATCATGTTCCTCTCTTCTACTTCTCTGCATGTCACGCAATTGTGACATCCCTTGAGGTTTTCATTTTCTACTTTACCCAAAACAAACAAAAAAGAATTATGTGCATTAAGTTAGTTGGTAAGGGTAGTGAACACGACATGTGTACTTAAGTTCGGATATTCCTCTCCTTAAATCAGACTAAGTTAAAGTAATTTATCGCTTCGTATCTTAAAAAAACAAAAAAGAGTCTGATTTGATTTCTAGGTGGTTGAGTTCTTGATCGTCGAGCACAACAACCAGGTGAGGAAAACCCATAATAATAGGTCATGATGAGGGTAATTTTATATATTTGCATGGGGTTCTAAAATGTCAATTCCCCCATGATGCAGGAGCATAGGGGTGGATCAAGATAGATATTTACCATTTAATTAGTTATTTCATGATATATTGGTATTTTCTTATTTATGTAGTTTTATGATATCTTTTATTATTTATGTGTAATTTTATAATTAATTAGTTTACTTTTGGACCAAGTAGCCTTGGTGCCCAAGTCTTGTAAAGCCTATAAATAAGGCTAATGTAATAGTTGTATGGGAGTTTTATGTTGATGATTAATGAAATAGTTTATTTGTGGCATGGATTTGCTACGATATATGTGAGTTTGCACTAGCCCTAGATTTCAGTGCTCGTGTGTGTGGTTGGTGACCTATGTCCGGATCCCGATTCCCATCAATTGGTATTAGAGAGCTACGACTCAAGATCTGCTTTATCGGGGAGGTTTTTGGATGGAGGGTCGTGTTGACAACTACAACGACATGGAGGAAATTAGGAGGATGCTACGGCAACTACGGAACGCATCGCTCGCATCGAAGCTCGAACCCAGAGTGGTAAGAGTTCTGACGGGGAGGGATACGTGAACCCTTTCTGAACCAAGTAGCTCGCATCGACACTCTAAGCCTTGGGAGTCTCGACGGGGAGTACGAGGGAGATAGCCCTTTTCATTATTGCGATCTTCTGTGTGAGTCAAGTGAAGAGGGGCACGATTATTCTCATTGTGTCTTTAAAGGTATAAATGGATTTGTTAATTTTGGTGCATCTTGTTATTCATCAAAGTTATTAAATTTGGATTTACCTCCAATATTTGATCCTTGCAACTGTGGAACTTGCAATGAAAATTGTTTGGGCGTTCAAAGCAATTTTGATACGCAATTTATGTGAAGAGATGAGAATTGAGAAAACTCTTGAAGATATTATTGATTTTATGAGCATTAATATTTTCACTTGGAAGGTTGCCAAAAATTTGGTTGATTTTGTCAATCGATTGAAGATTCTAGAGAGAAACATTTGCATTCCTAGGAGTAAGAAGAAGCCGAGAATAACGAAATATTTCAAATATCTTTTTATTTGGAAAGGAAGGTTTCAATTGGATGCTAAAAGATCCAAAATTAATATGAAGCAATTGAAGATTCTATTCGGATTTTCCTCAATCAAAGGCTTGAATTCGAGGACGAATTCTTTCCAACCAGGGGGAGTCTGATGCAGGAGCATAGGGGTGGATCAAGATAGATATTTACCATTTAATTAGTTATTTCATGATATATTGGTATTTTCTTATTTAGGTAGTTTTATGATATCTTTTATTATTTATGTGTGATTTTATAATTAATTAGTTTACTTTTGGACCAAGTAGCCTTGGTGCCCAAGTCTTGTAAAGCCTATAAATAAGGCTAATGTAATAGTTGTAGGGGAGTTTTATGTTGATGATTAATGAAATAGTTTATTTATGACACGGATTTGCTACGATATATGTGAGTTTGCACTAGTCCTAGATTTCAGTGCTCGTGTGTGTGGTTGGTGACCTATGTCCGGATCCCGATTCCCATCACCCCATGTCAGCTACAAATTTGTTTAATTGGTCAAACTTTGGGGGAATAAAGAGGTTAATTATGCTTCAATTAGCCCCTTCCAATAGAGAAAGAATTATGGCTGTCCTTCCCATTAGACCTCTCCCTACGTCATGTCACCAAAAAAATGATATGCAAATCATCAAAAGAGTCAAAAATTTACTTTACCAAGTTTGGTGAAAAGAGAAAAAAAAACAGTTAAATTTTGTTAATGTACTGTGGAACTGCTTGAGGGACAGATAAATCACATACACAGTTCAAGAGAGAGAGAGAGAGAGAGAACAATTATAAATATCCAAGACTTTATAGTAAACATGGGCACCTTCGGGCCGTAACCATAAGTATGGCGCTGGGATTCTCAAGTGATTGGTAGGGCAGTCAGCAGTGGATTTTGGCTTTGTCCCTGTGGCTTCTTGGCCTAATAAGCATCTCCAAGAGAAGGGGCAAAGAAATAGATAAATTGGTAGACAAAATATACCTGCTATCTCCAATAAAGCAATATTGTCTATTTATTATTTCTTCGAAGTGAATAGGTCAATAAGGGTTGGTTGAGTTGATAAAGATTGTTTTCTTTGCGCTATCCAATCTTAGATTTGAGTCCCGCTGTCTACAATATCATTTTATGAGTAATCTGTAAAAATCAAAAAATGGACTAAGACCCCTCTGTAAGTCTTCAAAGAGACATTAGTATGTCTTGAAATGACTGTTACTCATTACATAAAATAAATTTGACCAAACATCACTTTATCATATTCAAAATGATGCTTAGTGCAGCATTAAACCCTAAAATAAAAATAAAACTAAGCACATACGTAGCTCCAAACATAATTAATAACCCACTTGGATCCCATTGAAAAGCTAATCTAAGCTGTAAGAGCACGTGCTATATCACTTGCTATTTACGCCATTTGATTTAATTTAATTGAAGTGCATGTAATTTGTAAATGAGACCAGAAGAGAATGAACACATTGAATTGAATTAATATGAAATTAGTTGGTCAAGCTTCGGTAAATGAAGTCGACCCCGTGAGCACAAAGCCACAGAGTTAACAACTCAATCCATCAACTTAGATCAGTACACTAATTAAATACAAATTGGGTTTAAAATTTTCTAATGTAACTTGTGAGCAAAAACATGGTTTTTGCTTGCTTTATCTCCTATCATTTTTGTCTTAATTTGTGTCCACACATTGGGGATCAGCAAACATTTGGCACAGATGTATTGGGAAAAGTCTTCATCACAATTAATGCACCTAATAATAATAATAATATTTTATTTTATTATTGGGGAACAAAATTCCTATCCGAAGAGAATAAAGTCGTGATGATAATGATGATAATATGATTTGATGTGAGCTGCATTAGTTTTTCATATAACTAAAATTCTATTATTTTATAGCAATTGCTTTTTCAAATAAGATTTTAGATTCGAAATTCTAGCATCTATACAATGCCTGTATTTTTAATATATTATCACTCATCTCAATATAAAATATCATAAAAACATATTTATAGATATATTATTCCCAAGCAATATAGGTGTTTTGGAGTCAGAGAGATTGTACTATAAAGTATTAAATTGAGGCGGTGTTGTTAAGCTAAGCTGTTAAACAGCGGCTTCTTTCTTTACTGCTTTTTATTAATTCCTTTGGCATGTGGGTTTCCCTCAAATTATTAATTCTCACAACACAGAGGACGCCCGGCTCATGTGTATCACTTACATATTTGCTCACCAAATTTGGTGTCTAGTGGGCATGGAATGACACAACTTTAGCTGTTAGTGAGGAGGACTCTTTGTAGTAGGAAGTTGGAACAATGAACAATCCCTCTCTTGGTCTTGTAAGTTCGATGTATGTTGTTTGTTTGTTAAACTTTTTTTTTTAAGATTGTGATTGTCTAACATGATGTCAGACTCTTCTTTGCACGGGGCCATAAATTTGATTTGTTTGCGTGGTACATAGTAGGGTTGCAGCTACATGTTTGTCTTTCTTCTCCTATCGGTCGTCCTCTTCACATGCAAGATTAGCATGCATATGAAAGAGTGTAAACTTTTTTCGTTTTTTGGTTTTTGGAGCCAAATGAGAGAGAGTGTCAACTCGATATGCATAATGCATTCATTTCTAACAGTTGATAGCATTCGTTTCTCATTTAAGAAAAAGTATAACTTCAAAATGTTATATACTAACGCAGTAGAGATGATGCACAATATGATATGAAAACCTAATATTTTTCGACAACATATTATCATTTAGTAGAGTGCCTCTGGTAACAATGAGCGACTCATTGGTTTGGGGTTTAAAGCTTGCATATTTTCACGTGCGCAAGTACTAGCCTCTTTAACGTGTATGCATGGATTCTTAACAATAAGAAAAATGGGCTTACAATTCTGACACAAACACGAGACCTTAAAGGCCAATGCTTGATTTTTGCATTCTCAGTAACAGGATAAGGCAGGGTTACAAGAACTTTCATGTAAAAAAAATGCTATATAATAGGGAATGCCACACGGTATTTCAAACCAATCATGTACTGTAATATAAATAAATTAAAACACAACAATAAAGAAACTCAACGGTATGAGCGATTTTTATTGATAACAAAAAATAATACACCTAGGTAGGGATGACATAATGAGTCATATCCCTCAAAAGACATCTAATACATACGATAGAAGAATCAAAATAATTCATTATTGATTCATTATCGATATTATCAGTTTTTTATTTTATTTTATTATTTTGGTTGTGTGTAGTATTTTGGGCGATAGCCCATATAGCTCCCAACACAGATTCACCCCTGATTGTTCGGGATGCCGCCAGTGTAGTATAAGAAAGTTAGAATACATACCGCCACAATGACATCTCAGAATAGCCCTGGTTCCAGAACCGGAACTTACATTAGTGTGCAAATTTTCCAGAGCAACAAGGGTCCAGCTCCAGACCTATAAACATAAAAAGAAAAGGGTCCAGCTGGATGGCAAGAAGACTGATGCCTACTAATTTGTAATCTTCCATTTCCTGAATATCAGTCATTTTTACAATGGCTTGTAATTATACAACCGCATTCCTTTGCGTTGCTTCTCACACAGGGCAGGAACAAACAATTACAGCTAATTACACAGAGTCCTGACAATCTTAATTTTTTTTGTGTGTTACTTGTTATAAAAATTGTGTTTATTTCCATTGAATTTTACTCATTCCTAGTTTATAATTGGATGATTAGCACATTAATTTGTGTCATTTATTAATACAACAATTATATATATAATAAGACAAACAACATATCATATCACCAAGCATAATCATACCACCAAATATAATCATATTTTTCTTTAACACATCACCAAATAATGAGCACAAAATTAATACAAGTTTTATCCTTAAATTTATAGTTGTTAGTATTTCTTTTGTTTGATGTAAATTTATTAGAGTATTTATATTGGTTTTTTCCAATCTTGTTTTTATATTTAATGAGTGGTTGTTTTTTCCAATCTATTAGAGTATTTTCTTTTGTTTTATGTAAATCTATCAAGGAAATATGCTAAAGACAATGTGAAAATGTGATTACATACAAAAACGTGAAAATGCATACATAAATTTAAAAATCACATGTTTCTTATTATTTTTTAGGCCCATTTTCGGCCCGGCCCGATGGGCTTTTTCAAGCCCGACTCATGAGATGGGCTTGGGCTTTGAATTTTCTAAAAAAACCCGGCCCGGCCCAGTCCAATATTTTCTCTTTCCTCTTTAAAGCCCGATCCGGCTCAGCCCAAACCCATAAAATTTAGGCCGGGCTAGCCCGGCCCGGCCCATTGACGAGCCCTAGTCTTAACTATCTTCCAACTACCATACTCAGCTGCTACATGCTTTCTTGCTTTGCTTGCTGGCAACTGCAACAGCTTATTTCTTTTGACCGCCGCTGCTTGATTCCTGACTGCTAGCTACCTATGATCTAATACAGCCTGCCTAAACAAAAAGAATCAGCAACCCCAACGCCCATATGCAGATTCTTTCTTACCTTTAACTGCAAAATAAATAAAAAAGTACACGCAGTGGTTTAAAAAGATATTATCAGTTGACTCTCATATGAGTAAAAGTTCTTTAACATTTTGCTCTTGTCGACAGATATACAACATGTAAGTGTGGGGATGTTTTCAAAGTTTTCAGATAAAAAAGAAAATGAACCTGTATTTAATTTACCTCCAGATACAACATTACTTCACTGCACTTCCTCAATGCTCTAAATCTGTCTACACCAGATTTATGTCTTAACCCTTCTTAAGCCCAACAAATCTTGCCGGACTAAACCGACTGAGATCTACAATCCTAGCTTTCCCATCCAGCACAAGCTCAGCCACAGCAGCTCCAGTGGCAGGACCATTCAGAATCCCCCAACAATTATGCCCAGTAGCCACATAACACCCCTTAACCCCTGGCACCTCCCCAATCACAGGGACACCATCATCAGTACAGGGCAGGAAACATGCTTGCTCTGCCTTCACCTGTGCCTCTCCTTCTCTCAAATGGCTTGACACACTGCTTGCCACCCCTTTCAGCATCTCTATCGACTCCGGATTGCCCACTATTTGCTCCGGATCATCCGGTATCTCTGCCTCTGCGGACATCCCACACACATACACCTCACCTGCAATCCACAAATCCAATCAACCATACAGTCACTAAACTTGAAAAAGGTTTTGCTAATAGATCATGCCAGAATAGCCCTTTTGAAGTTGAAGCATTGTTATGAAACGCCAGGCACTGTCTTGTTGGAAATATTCAACCAGTTTTAGTTTGCAAGCATGCTAGTTTTAAGATACCCAGATGAGAGAACTGATCAAAATGTATACTTCTTCAGATTACTTTAACATGTTAATCAAATGATTTGAAATATGGATACCCAGATAAGAAAAAATGATCAGAATGTGTTATTTTTTCCGAATCAAATAAATTGAAATATTTTGATCATTGTAAAATGTCAATCAAAGGTTGGAACTTTGGTACCTGTGGGGCGAGGGTACACTTCCGGGTCCAAGGGCTTTCCTCCTTGAGACGAATAGTAACTCAGGAAAAGCGCATGAGGGGTTATAGCCTCAGGTTCTTTAGGCTCCAACACAATGCTATGAGCCTTTATACCGTACACTCTGAACAACGACGACAACAGCTCAAATTTCCCACACCATGGCCCCAGCGCCAAAACGACAGCGTCCGAGTCAATCACTCGTCCTCCCTCCAAAACCACCGAGTTCACTCGCCCATCGTCCACTCCCAAGTGCTCCAATTTCCCAATCACCACGTCGACGCCATAATCCTCCGCCGCCTTCGAAATCAAGGTCCGGGTAAAGAGCTGAGGATGGACCTGGGCCGTGGTCTCCGTGGTCCCGATGGTTCTCGGGCTCCGACCCGGCCCATCAACCCAAGACGGCAAATCGGACTTTCCGGAGGGTTTCGAGCTCTGAGACTCGGTGACGGTGAGGCTGAGAGTGGTGAGGGATCGGTAGCCGTAAGAATTGGGGCCGTCGAGTTCTTGAGCAAGCGAACGGTGGAGGTTGAAGCTGGCGCGAGCGAGGGACCTGAGGGGCCCGCCGTCGCACCAATCGAGGGCGAGGAAGCCGCCGGCTTTTCCGGAGGCAGCGCAAGCCACGGAGGATTTCTCGACGAGGGTTACGGCGGCGCCGCTTTTGGCTAAGAAGTAAGCGGTGCATACGCCGATGACGCCGCCGCCGCATACGACGACTCGTTTTGGGTGGTGAAGGTCCATTGGCGATGATGCTGATGAGGACGAACGGATTAAGGTCCCTTTGTAGATTCGGGTCTGTCGGAGAAATGGAGATACTGTTGGTGGTGAGGTTAAAAGCGGGGATGCCACCGCCATATGGCGCATATTGTGTGTGTCAGTGGCTCACTGGTTTGTTTGGGATGAGCCGAAATGTGGGCTTAGTTGGGCCAAAGAGAGAGACAAACAAAAAGAGGCCCAATTTTAATGGGCTCAGTCTTGGCCCAATTACATTTATTTTCTAGTGGCAAAGGAGGTCCAGTTTGAGTTTCTGAAAATACTAATTCTAAGTTTTATGTGCAAAAGGCCATTGCACTTTTGCCCAAACTTAGAGACAACTTACCTACCCTACACGTTTGGTAGGGCGGTCTGGACAACGCTGGATTGTGCTTTCTATGTTGGATAGAGCTCCTTGACGTAAGACTCGGATTTGAATCATGTCCTATTGAGACCTACGTCCATTCCAAAATCTTTATTGGTGCACCAAAAATAGGCGACGATTCTAATCTAGTTTGATTGGAATAATTATGTCCAGATCGATCCACCAAACGAGGTCCTTAGGCCATGGTTGCTGACTGAGATTGGATTATGAGGTAGAATTGGATTGCATAGAACTATATTGGACACTAGTCCAATAATGTGTGTGGTACTACACATGATTATGGGGTTGGATTAATTGAAATGTGCTATGACCTGGCTTAGTAAGATTAGGCATACTCCAATCCAACTTAATCCCAACATTTTGGTAGGATTAATTGAAATGTGCTACGACATTTGGCTTTAGTATGATTAGACATAATCCAATCTATGTTGTTTTTAAGCCACCAAACAGTTTACTATGATTATGAATCTTATACAACTATATAATCCAACTCATCAAAAGGTTCTTTAAGGTTATAAATGGACTAGCTTTGAAGATAATCAAGCATTAATACGAGACTATAATGGTAAAATTCATGGATTCATAAGTCTTAACTCACAAATGGCATGAGATAGTAGATTTAAGGTTTTGTGGTCTCATTGAATTTTAAATTCAAATGTGCTTTAGGACGATCTGTGGGAGGGTCTCTTTGATCGCTTTAATAATAACTTCACACCAATTTGTCTGATTATGGCCATATTATAGCATATTATATAATGCAATTATTTTGTAGACAACAATTAGCTTGGAACACTATTTATTGAACCAACTTAATTAGTAGATACTGAGAAAATAATTGTCCTTGAAAAAGTACCTTTTTAAGAAGAAATGATAAAATACTACGGTAGTATGGACATGGTACATTTTATATATGTGTTATAATATGGGTGGACGATAAAGTTTATTTTTCCTTTTAAGAGAATAATATCAATAAATATCCACTAATATTATAATACGTGTCAAGATGTATATCACGTGGCGGTCCTACATTCTGTAATCTTTCTTTTCTAAGTGGGTATGTCTAGTCACAATTTATTGTGTTTTTTTTTTCAGCCATTATTTTGCAGGTTGAATTCAAACCATTTAGAGTGAGTGAGCTCTAGTTGTCTACCAATAGATGAGGAGCTTTCGGCCAATGGGTTTGGCGATCAAAATTTCTTACTCTTTACCTTTTGTTTGATTTAAATAAATAATCAAACATAATTACAGGGGAAAAAAAGAGAGAGCAAAGTCAAGCAGGAATAATGTAGGTGGTGGTGGCCATGCCTCAACTACATACTTTCAAATCAAGAAGGAAAAAATGGAAGTAAGCAGTTAGAAGTCGTAATCAAGAAACACAGAAACAGAGAGAGAAAAGAAAAAAGAAAGTGGAATAATTATAAATCCCAGCAGCGGCCACAAACGAACAAGAAATTAAGAACCATCCTAACTAAAGAGATAGCAAGCACATCATAGACCCTACATTCCCAAACAACACAAAGAATCACAGACGACCCTACAAAGACCAAATCCACCGTCCAATAACAGACCTCCAAAAATCATCATTACCCAGTTTTGGTGATGTTAGGCGGCTTTCTTGACTTGTTAATAGTGTTTACCACTAGTTGGTTTCCAACTAAGTTTTTTCCATTACCACTCAAAAGAAGAAAGCGAACAAAGTTCAACAACTTTGCTATATGTAATTCAGATTAATAACGTGATAACATAATACATTATACTGAAATGATAACTTCTTTGATAACTTAACTATACATGATTCGGATTAATAACGTGATAACATAATACGTCATCCTGAAATGATAACTTCTTTGACAACTTAACTATACATGATTCGAATTAATAACGTGATAACATAATACGTCATACTGAAATGATAACTTCTTGACAACTAAACTATACGGGATTCGGATTCATAACATGATAACTTAACATGTCAGACTAGTAGTAACTTCTTCTTCGACATTATTGGAGGGTCTAGGAAGGTACATAGAAATTGCAATGTGAAAGGTTTGGGCCGCGAAACATTTCGTTTGCCTATATTGACTTGAAACTGAAAGCGCGGTTTTGAGTTGGGGGTAGGGCCGTTTTCAAAAGAAAGGCCATATTTGTTATCAACTGTCATAATTACATTGGATATATGGACATTTTTGGATTATTATTTTTTATTTGGGCAACCGGCCATGAGCTTGCAGCCTGTAAATACACTGACCTCCGACCTAACCCAAGGCCCCAACACGGCTCCATGCGTTTGACAAATACCCAAATCATCGGGGCGGTTAGGGCCCTCTAATATTCTGGTTTAGCTCCTTCTTTAACACATTTTTCTTAAGGTATATTTGTCTTTTTCTATAATATTCTCAATTCCCTTTAAATTAATTAGGATATTCTACAGCTTTTTTAATTAGAGAAAAAAGAAAGCAAAGAATTGAGTTAGTCAGTCAATCATCCGTGATAGCAGATTACACACATTTACATGCATTAACATTGACAGCCTTATGGAAGGTACAGTAATTGATAATTGAGAAGGATAAATCCAATGCCATAAATTAAGGGGCAGCAAATGTTGCTTAGATTCCATCAATGTGTGCTTGGTTGTAGTAGGAAAGGAAGGCCACCAAGTTTTCAGTTGGGAATAAAGGAGAAAAAGGAAGATGGATTATATTAGCAAAAGTAATCCGCATAAATGCTTAATTAATCATAAGCTTGAACTTAGCCTTGCAAGGTGTGCTTCAATAATCATATATTTATCCTTATAATTATTGTAATCTTCAACTAGTAATTTAGTATGAGAAAGAGAGAGAATTAATGACAACCCCACTCACAAGACTTGTTAATTTCATATTAAATTATGGATTATATCATAATTCCCTCAATGTCATACATAATGCCATACAACTGTAAAATTTAACCTTAAAGTATGGGCGTGATGATCATAGGTAGGCTCAATCATAGTAGAATTAGCTTCTAAACAAGTCCAATCATCGTTTTAAGCTAGGGTGACTCTACAGTGGTTCGAGAATTTTCAAATTGAAGTTTGTTGACCTACGTGGCTATTTGAAAAGCTTTATTTGATACTTTAATATTTTGTGCCCCAATAGAAACAGATTTTTCAATTCAATTAATGTAATGTTTTGAAAAAAATTGAAAAGTACGAAAACATGTGGAAAATGTCTATGTATTTATTATTTGAAAAGAAAAAAATTGCATGCTTTTAATATTTTCAAAGTAGGTTTTATTTTTCCAAAGTAAAATTAAATAATTTGAAGAGCCAAAGTAACTTACCAGTTTTGGAGAGAGAAAGAGATTCTAGCTTTGATGAGAGAGTTTCGATGATATGACTCATCTATTTTAGCATTTCAAAACGATTAAAAATGCTCTAAAAAAATAATTCATCGGGACATTTAGAACTGTTAAATTAACTTTTCGTGTGTGTAAAACAGTAAACGTATTTCAATATCTATACAGATTGGCAAAAGAACAATCGATATAACAATCCGTTCTATAAGTTAGCTCGGGAAGATTTGTCATCAACGTGGTACGCGTTTGTTTGTTCTTCAAAATATGGTTAGGCCAAGCTCAATATATAATAAAATGGGTTGGCAAACGTTTGATTGAAAAAAGTTTCTGACTACTTTATGAACGAGAAGATGAAGATGAAGATGAAGATGAAAGGGGAGTGGAGGTAATTTTCAACGGGAACAGAATCCAATCAATTATATATTTTGCCATCTGTTTGCATGATCAGATGAATATATTATATATATATTTTCCTTTACGCTTCATTGGGTTTGACCATCCCTCTCATATCTACATGTCAATTAAGTATAGTTTTGATAAGCAGTCGTTACTCATTAGATGAAAAACAATATGATTAATCTCCCATATTGGATTACACCTGTTCTTTTAAACCACAATACGTAAAATTCTCATATATATTTAGAGTCTAATTAACATTACTTTTGCAAGCAAGCATTTCTGCTCATAGGCTTTATGTTAGTTGCTTTTACTGAAAAATCTTTTTATGACTCATAAACACTTTTTAAGTTCTATAAAAAACACTTTAATTGTCAAAAAATGCTTTTCAGCCGAACCAAAATCCGAGGCTGATAAAGTCATATAATTCATGTATTGGCTGATTTTAGCTCATGACTTCAAATCTCCTCTCATATAGATAAGCTATGTGTATATATAAAACCATTCAAAATTTTGATTGCCGTTGAGTTGAATGTAGAAAAACAACAAAAACAAATTTCACAATGAGAACAATGGGGTTTTTCCCTATGGCCTACCGTGATAATTAATGAACCAGAATTATTAGAAGCAATTGTCAAGTATGTATATAAATACAGAAGAAAAGTATAATACATGCACATTTCTATGTCAAACAAACCAAGCAAATGCAACCAAAAGCAACAAAAGTGATAAAGATGGAGTAATTGGGTGGGCCATCAATTATGCATCTCTCAGGGTCCCCTCCTCCCAGCAGCAACCAGTGCCATTAAAAACAGTCTGAAGAGATGTCCTTTTTAAAAAAAATTTATGCTAGACTACTAGTCAATTGGTTTGGAGATGGCAATTTCAAATTTTTGTTTTTGTTTTTTTTATAAGAAAAGAACAAATATATATATGGGCTTTATAATCGCACTACATATTTGTAAAATGATAAATTATAAATCAAAAGTTCTCGGTTCGAGTCGTAGTATCTGTAAATTTAGTGTGTTATAAGCCAAAAGTAAATTGAACACACGACTTTTTAGTGTGTTATAAGCCAAAAAAAATAAAAATCAACGCACCAATTATATATCATTTTTCAACGTTATAAAATCGAATAATAAAATTAATAATACTAAAAAACACCAGAGTCTTAAAATTCTAAATTTCAATTAATTTAACCGTTACATACATGTGTTTCCATGTGAATTTACCTTGGAAATAAATTTTTACGAAATGCTTGCAAGACATGGCTAAAACGTTGTCGTTGCGAGCGCAAGGACATGCATGTACGACATAACAAGAGATGTGGTACGATGGAGAATAGCGGGAATCATGGGCATGAAGTCATCTCCACTTGACACAAATCCCGAAGCAACTAAAACCCAAAGACCCAAAACCCGAAACCAAAAAGAGATGCTGTCTTTTTCGAGAAACCCGCCAAAAGTTACTATAAACACCCAAAAAAAATAAAATAAAAAATCCCCCCACAAATGCGTTATAGCTGGCAATCCCCCTCATGACGTGGCCTCCCTTCCTCTTCTTATCTTAACTGACGCTTCCAAAGCAGACAGCAACCTCAAAAAAAAAGAAGAAAAAGAATTCGAATTTTCTTTTAATTTATGAATTGGATAAAAATGTTTGGGTTATGTTGGTGCCACGTCACGGGACAAAGGACGGAGGAGTGGTGGGGCCGGGTTCAACAACCTGATGTTGTGGGAAGTTGGGTTCAGGGGCTACGATGCTTAGGACGGGGGACTTGTCTCTGTGTCGGAGCTTGACTTGAACCATCAATTCGGGTGCACACGTGGCACCGGTTAAAGCTCAACGTGTGTGTCGTCTATGTTTTCGTAACAACTGTCATGTTTGTCCGTTTTCATACGGTGCCTACTTTGCCTAGAACGCTCGTTTTCCACGTGATCCGAGGGCTGATGTGATTAATAATTCAGGAGAGAGAGGTTTTGTTCTATGCGGGCGGCTACGGATTTCATGATTTTGAAATTTTATTTTTTCTTCTGGTTACAACAAGTTATACGATAGAGCTAGGGTTGGGCATCAAAATCAGAATACCGAAACCATCTCGAAATCGTGTTAAATCGTGTCAATCTCGTGTTGTCCTGTTTGGTGTTGACGTGTAGCGGGATAATACCGTGTGTCATCTTGATTCCTGTTTGGCATGTCATTGGTTCCACATTTGTGATCAAGGTTGGTGTTATCCGTACCGAACAATAAATTAGTTATATTAATTCCTAATTTAATTTTAGTTCTAACGAGTCCACATAGATTTTGTCGATTGCCTCTTTGTTTCTCTGCGTTTTTTCCTGCTTTCATTTCCTCTGTCTGATTCTTCTCTTCTCTTCTTCTTTCTTAATCAAATTGAATCCGTTCCTAACTCCTCAAACATCAATTGATCTCATCTTCTTATATATATATATATATATATATATATATATATATCTCTCTCTCTCTTTCTCTCTCTCTCTCTCTCTCTTTGTTCTTCTCCAAAACCAAACCAGTGGAAAAAGAAAAGCTTATATGAGATTTGATTGAACTTGAATATTTGCAGATTTAATTGAACTCTTGTTGTTTACACCCAGAATAAGCAGCCAATGAGAGCAAGACACGTGGGACAAATCAAGCCTCGCAGAGGTGCCTTCGGCACCCCTCCTACCGATCGCATCACTTAGGCACCGCCTCTCTAAGGACACGTGGCATGCTCCCCAGCGACGTCCACAGTCCCACATCGCAGATTACAACTAAGCACTACCTCCCAGGCCCTATAAAAAGGGATCAGCCATCCCTGCATAGGGTAAGCAGAATGATGAGCATCCTGCCTAATTAATCTGAAAGTAAAACTTATTACATCCCGAACTTACTTAAGCTTCGGAGAGCCTTCGGGTACCACACGGGTGCCCTTGGCCTTACCGAGCGTTCCTCTATTTTTGCAGGTCATGCTCCCTCCAGAGGCTTCCAAGGTACCGAAGGCAGCAAAATTCCTAAGTTGACCCTCTAAGTCAGAAAACGACTTTTGGCGTCAACGGTTGGCGCGCCCTGTGGAATCGATTAAACAAATCGACCTTTCATCCGAACATATGGGAACCAATGAAAAAGCTTCGTTCGTAATGCATGAGGGGTTACCGTACGGCATGTCGAGTGGGGTAAGCCCAGCGCCACCTCCATATACGCCGGGCAACCAACCCTCGGTACCCCAAATCGCGGAAAGCGCGGAGCTTTAGCCCAAGTCGTGTCCCTTCGGCAGGACATGGTTAGGTTACAAGAACACAACTACTTCCTGTCGTCCAGGGTGGACGAGACACAGCAATTGCTAAACCAACGGCAGGCACGGAATACACAGACCGGACGGTCGAGAGCTTGCAGACCCCCGTCGGCAGAAGAAGGCAAGCGGACGGCAGAGGCGACGCCTGCGCCGTGCGCAGCAGTTGGTAGTTCCTGCGCCGAAGGGCAGGCCCCACGGGCCGAGCAAGGTCTATTCCGATGTCGCCATAGGCTGCGGCATGAGAAGGCGAGCGACATACCGAACGGCAGGGGTCGCCACTAGGATCAGACGCACGCCTGAGGATCCCCGCCAAAGGTCTGGGGGCAAAGTCTCGGATACGAAGGATTCCAGTTCTGGAGTCCACGGCAGAGTCTGAACCCTGAGTACATCCCTTCCACACATCGCGCTTCCACCTACCGTTCGGCAACGCCAACGACGTTCTCCGAGGTTAGCCCTTCAGATCCAGGAGCGCGATCGGCACATCATGACGACAAGGATATACCCGGACCGGGACCCCGCCGTCCGCCTCCTAATGGGGAGGATGAGAAGATGGAGGACGACAAAGCGCGCTCGCAGGAGCCGGACTGGGGAAGGCTTCGACCAGGGCCCTTCACCGAACGCATCAGGAGCTCACGGAGGACCGGGATGGGCAGCCCCTGCGCATAAAACCGTATCCAGGGGTGGAAGATCCACTGACGCACCTCCACTCTTTCCAGTCAGCCGTAGGGTGCCGAGGGCTGACCGACGAGGGCTGTGCCTCCTGTTCCCCTCTTCACTCACCGAGGCGGCTTTGAATTGGTTCTACCGACTGGAACCAGGAGCAAGTCGATTCCTTCGACGGCTGAAGCAAATCTTCCTGAACCATTTCATGATTGGCAAACAGGGCTGTATTCTGCCGACGGTCTGTATACCGTTCGGCAGGGAGAGAGGCGAACCGTTGCGCGAATATGCCGCACGGTTCAGCCATGAATACTCTAGATGTCCGGATCCTGATGACAGGGCAGCCTGCGGCGCCTTCAAAAGTGGCCTACGGTCATCACACTTCCGGTATCTCGTGCATAGTAGCAATTGGCGCACATACGACGAACTCATGAAGGCGGCAGTCCACGCAAAAGCCGAGTACTTCAATTCGAGGGCCGGGCCTACGCTGGCAGGGGGTGAGCCCGTGCAGCGGAATACTACGTCCGGGCATCGCCATACGCACAAGCGGCAGGCGTTGCCGAATACCCTGACGACAACAAGCGCAAAGATGCCGGAGGTTCCCAGAAGGGACACCCCAAGAAAGGTAAGGGCAGGACGGAGGGGATAACCACCGAGCGCCACCGGCTCATAACTAGGGGATCGAGGTGTTCACCCTGCTCAATACCTCCTACGAGGCGGTCCTGATGAACGAAAACGAGATCATACCGAAGCCTGCGTTCGGAAAGCCCAGCCGGGCAGGGACGCGGGATCCCGGAAAGTCTCCGATACCATGGCAGAACAGCCACAACACCGAAGACTGCATAAGCCTACGAAAGATCGTGGAGAGGCTCATCAGGAGAAGGCAAACTGGATCAATACATAGCCAGGCCGCAACCTGCGCCTCGACGACGACGGCAGCGGCAAATCAACATGATCGGCACGATCAGGTGGAGGCCCGACCCTTGCCGGGCATCTAACCGATCGATGAAAGCAGTATGTAGGGGGCGGCCCAGGACCCTCAGGTCCTCGGCATCGAGAGTAGCCGGCACGCGAAGATGCCGAAGGTTAGGTGGGAACCCATCACTTCTCGGAGGAAGAGGAGGAAGGAATCATCTACCCGCATGACGACCCTATGATCGTAGAAGCCGAAATTGCCGAATTCGATGTCGGAAGAATCCTGGTCGACACGGCAGTTCGTAAACGTCATCTTTGTCGACGCCTTCGGAGAACTGGGATAGACATCAGCCAAGTCAACACACAGCTCTCGCCTCTCCTTAGCTTTTCTGGAGACTGGTCCAAGCCGGTCGCAAGTGTCAGCTGCCGATCACCTTCGGCACAGCCCCACGAAGGACCATGGTCTACGACCACGTCCTTATAGTGGACTGCCCTACGGCCTATAACGTTATAGTCTCCCGAACGGCAATCACGGCAATCAAGGCTCACCCTGCCCCCACATGCTACTCATGAAATTCCCAACCTGCTACGGTACGGGGCGGTCCGGGACGACCGGACAAGCGGCCGGAACTGCTACGCCACAGCACTGAGATCGGCAGCCCTCGGAAACAAAAAGAAACCATGGCTCTCGTGGACTTGCCGAACGGTAGCGACCAGGTGATGATCCTAGGGAGGAAACACCCACACGGTGGCACAACCTGCCGAGGATCTCGAGACCGTGGCGTTGGACGAAGGTCGGCGGAACGGTGCTTAAGGATCGGCACCCTGCTGAACGCCACCCTCGCGCCGAGTTCATCCAGTTCCTTCGACAGAATTCGGAAGTCTTCGCCTGGTCTACGACGACATGCCAGGCATATCCCCCGACGTCATCAGCCACAAGCTAAGCATCTCACCGGCATTCAAACCCGTAAGGCAGAAGCGCCGATCCTATGATGCCGAACGGTATGAAGCCATGAAGGACGAAGTGGACAAGCTCATGACAATAGGCTTCATCCGGAGGCCGTATCCCGGGGACTGGCTGGCAAACTCCGTCATGGTTCGGAAGGCAAAGGGTGGATGGCGAATGTGCCAAGACTATACCGACCTCAATAAGGCATGTCCGAAGGATAGCTTCCCGCTGCCACGCATCGATCAGCTGGTAGACGCCACGCTCCGGACACGAGTTGCTCAGCTTCATGGATGCATACTCTGGGTACAACCAGATCTTCATGCACCCTGCCGACAGCGAACACACGACATTCATAACGGACAAGGGCTTGTACTGCTACAACGTCATGCCGTTCGGATTGAAGATGCGGGGGCAACCTCAGAGACTCGTGACCGAATCTTCGCTGAGCAGATCGGCAGCACGATGGAGGTGTACGTAGATGACATGCTAGTAAAGAGCCGAACGGCAGGGGAACATCTGACGAACCTTTCCCTCATGTTCGGCATCTTGAAGGTGTACCGAATGAAACTCAACCCAACGAAGTGCGCCTTCGGCGTGTCTTCTGGGAGGTTCCTCGGTTTCATGATCGGCCAGGAGGGGCATTGAAGCAAACCAGGACAAAATCAAAGCCATAATCAACATGGAGGTGCCGAAGACACAGAAGGACATCCAGAGCCTTCCGGACGAGTGGCAGCCCTCACTCGCTTCATCTCCAAAGCCGAAGGCGAACGAGGCACGGGTTAGCCGAAGGAAATCAGCGAAAGCAAAGGAAGAAGTCAAAGTGAACTTACTCTCGCAGGATTGGCAAGACGAGCCTTGGGTACTCTCTCTGGACGGAGGGACCTTCGTCCTCACTTGGTCAATCTCGAATCTCTGATTGAGTTGCCGTGGGCTGTTTCAGCTTGCCTGCAAAAAATATAATAATAAGAAAACTGTTAGTGCAAACAGAGAAATAATGGGCTCCCGATCGGTATGGCACCAACCTCCGGGCAGTCTGAAAGGTAGTGGGGATATGGAAGCGAACGGGAACTCCGACGGCGATTCCCAATCACCGGAGAGCAACACCCGCCGATTCCTCCAGGACTTCCTGGGAAGTCGAGGGCATTCAGAAAATGGCCCCTTTCGGAAGCCCTGAGGCAGTTCGCCTGAACCTAGGCACCATGATCTGTACTCTTGGATTTGGTGATGCTATACAGATGGCAAAACTGCTCGTAGGAAGGCCCATCCTCTTCGGCAAGTCCAAATGCCGTCACGACCCCATCAGTACGGCCCAGAAGTTCGGATTGAAGCTGGCCAGGGGCGTACCCAATTTGAGCCAGAATCCTCTCGCTGGGGGCTGCAACGGTAACCTGGCGCCTTGCTGAAGGACGTCAGTGAAGAAGGCGACCTCGCCGTCCTTGGGCTTGCTCAGGGATTCGGTAGGATGTGGGATCCTCATCCCTACCGCTGTGAATCCTGTATTCCGCCCTGATCTTCTGCAGCTCTCGGTAGTGGAGCTTATTGGGCGGCAGGTAGTCCACGTCGAACAGCTGCTCCCTCGCCACCCCCTTCGGGATCCTAGGATTCCCGCTGCTCACTGTCGTCACCTTCGGCCTTGGACTCGGCTCGGGAGACTCTCCACGGCCAGAAGTGGAAGCCTCGGAAAGTGAGCTGGAAGATGCCTCCGGCATCCTAACGCCCTCCACCTCAGGCTCTGGCTCACGCCAAACCCAACGTCCACCTCAGGCTCGGGATGCAGGCCTAACCCAACATGCCGACCGTCTCTATACACCACAGCCAACGGCATGGGCTGGCTGGTCATGAGCCCTTTCCGATCCCTGAGTAGGCGCACAGGAGTCAACCTCTCGCCAACCACTTCAACTTCGGAATCACTCCCACTATCAGCACCCTGGGCCGACTCCTCCCCCTCGGTATCCTGACCCCTTCTGGGGACTCATCCTGAAAGCGTTGGGCTCGCTCTCATATCCCGACTCGCTATCAGACATCTACAAAAACGACGGGAGTAAACTAAGGGCCATGCAAAGAACTATCCTACCGTTGCCTACATCTCTACCTATGGCAACTAGACTACCGAACTACACCCCACTTTTAAAAAAGTTCTAGTCTAGTTTAAACCAAGGAAGGACGTATGCATAACAAAAGGAAAGAAAAAGGAGATTACCGAACTGTACCTTGTGAAAATTGAAGTTCAGAGAGTGAACGTCACTTCAGATTCCGAATGGTCTCGCCGGAAATCGCTTTAGTTACCGTTTGGTGTTGCCAGAAATCGCCTTGAGTACCGTTCGATATCACCGGAAATCGCCTGGGACAGAGCTCTCGCCTCGCTCACGAATGCAAAGTGATTTCCGCCTCAGAGAAGTCACTGCAATATAGGGCGAAGGTTGCAACGGTACTCCTCGGGAAGCCAAACGAAGCATTAATGCGCGCTCCGCATGACTGACGCGCCGCGTGTCGCGCATAGAGCGGGCCTTCTGGCAGCACGCTAGGTGCAGAAGACGAAGCGTCGCTCCGTCCCATCACTGCCGAAAGCGTGGAAAACAAGAGCGAAAATCGAACTTGCCCAAGTTCGCTGACGACCGGCAAGTATTCTCGGTACCCATCAAGGCGTCACATCCTGCCGAACTGGAGGGCAGCCCAGCGCGCCCTCAACGAGCTACCTAACGGTCAGGCCGCCCAGGCCTTCCTCATCGGGCTCCCGAACGGCAGGGCGCCCCGGCGCTCCCTCATCGAGCTACCGAACGGTAGGTGGCCTTGTAGAAGCCAGACACCAACCAAGTCCCCGACCGAGAAATCTCGCTCAGAAACTTGGGGGACTCCTGTTTACACCCAGAATAAGCAGCCAATGAGAGCAAGACACGTGGGACAAATCAAGCCTTCGCAGAGGTGCCTTCGGCACCCCCTCCTACCGATCGCATCACTTAGGCACCGCCTCTCTAAGGACACGTGGCATGCTCCCGCGACGTCCACAGGTCCCACATCGACAGATTACAACTAAGCACTACCTCCCAGGCCCTATAAAAAGGGATCAGCCATCCCTGCATAGGGTAAGCAGATGATGAGCATACTGCCTAATTAATCTGAAAGTAAAACTTATTACATCCCGAACTTACTTAAGCTTCGGAGAGCCTTCGGCCGGTACCACATCGGTGCCCTTGGCCTTACCGAGCGTTCCTCTATTTTTGCAGGTCACGCTCCCTCCAGAGGCTTCCAAGGTACCGAAGGCAGCAAAATTCCTAAGTTGACCCTCTAAGTCAGAAAACGACTTTTTGGCGTCAACACTTGTAACAGCCATTTGATTTTCAGATTTGATTGAACTTGAAAATTTGCATATTTCTTACGGTATCAACATTGATCCTGAATCATCCTGATCCGTTTGGGTCTAGTATGATTTGAACGTGTTTTCAAAAACTCTCATCCCGTGTCATCCCATACCGATTCCTCTATTCGGGATTAACACGGGATGAACTCCATCCCGTGTCATCTCATACCGTGCCCACCCCTATGTTATATGACCAACGAGGTCTAGTTCCCAAAAAAAAAACATAAAAAATTCTTAATTTGCAGATTTGGGGTTTCAAGTTTGAATCCCTATAACATCAATTGTCTCTATATGAGAAACCCTTTTCTCTTTAGTTTAGACTATCAGTTTTATTAAAAAATAAAACAGGTTACAAATTACATTAAGTTGTATATATTTTCCTTTTCAAAACTTTTTTTAGTAAATGTATCTTTCCCCCTTCAAACTAATTTTTTCTTACCAACTACCCATCGTCTTATTGTTTTATTAAGAAAACCCAATTTATTATGAGTGCTGTTATTTCCACCAACATGTCCTATTTTTCCACCAATCTAATCATCAAAATTTTAAAGACAAATTTATCCTTTTGTAAAATGACTTATGAGGACAACTCTCTCAGTCTCTCTCACACGCACCCAAACCCATATTTTCTTTTCTGTTTGCTTTTTGTTCGAATCCACACCCATCTTCATACCCAACCCACCAAACAAAATGAAGTCAACATCTTTCTCTCCCTATGTTCTTCATAAATTAGGAACTAGAAGAAAACCTAAACTTACAAACTCATACCCCCAATTTTAGTTTCAGTCACACATAATCCAATCATTTTTCTTTCTTCTTTAACTCTAAAGCTCAAGTAGTCCCTTAATTACATCAACTTTGAGCTTTTGGGCAACTCTAAAACTAACAGAAACCCATAGCCATTTCCTTTTCTTCCTTTGTCTCTTTCGTTTTAATTTCAAACTCAAATAACACCTCTCTTGCAGTATTTGAAATTAAAAATAAAATAAAGAAAATATGTTTTCATTTTTTGGAACAGATAGAGCAATCAATGTGAGTTTTTTTTTTTTGTGGGTGATATGAAGGGGAGTGTTTTTTTCGTTGGCAGTAAAAGGATAGTTTTTCTTTGGTTGAAGAGGGAGAGTTAAATATACGTAAGGTCATGGTGTTGATTGTTGGGTTTTTGCTAGATGAGAAGGTCGGGGTGGGGGGAGGGGGAGGGGGAGGGAGAGGGCGATTTGGGTGGGGATCGGCTAATTGAAGAAATTTGTTTATAGAATTTTTTTTTATAAATGTAATAGCAAATGTGGAAATACAATTAATGGGTATTTTAGGAATAATGGTGGGTGGAAAGATAGGTTTGTGTTTATTCAAATTTATATGATAGGTGGGAAGATAAGGTGAGTAAGGAAATAGGACAATTGGGTGGAAATAGCAGCACTCTTTATTATAAGTAAAACCCGATGACTAGGATCCAACTCAACAAGTTACCTAATTAAGCTTAAAATATGATTGATTTTACTTTTTATATTCCAAAAGTACCTTTAATTAGAGTTCACTCTATTATGTGGATGTAATAAATGTTAGTTTCCTCAATTTATTGTGTTGATTTCTTTCCTCTCATAAATTTGGAATTTATTACAAATTTAACTACTCACACATTAATTTGTTTTAAATTTCAAAATGTTTGGCACATACGATATATTAAGGCTTAAATGTCAAAATAGTCCTTGTGTTTTGTTGTGTTGGCCAATTTAGTCCTTGTGTTTATTACCGTTAGCCAACATAGTCCAATCCGTTAATTTGAAGTTAAAAAGTTTTTAAAAACTAATATAATAATTGAATTGAATTTAAAAATAAATAAATAAGCACTAAAAGAACAAAATGAAATCCAAACACAAAAATTACAAAACAAGACACCATCATCCAATCCCAGCTACCTCCTTCTACTCGCCCATCCTAACAGCCACATCCATCAAAATGCTATCACACACAAAATTGTGGATCTCAATTTCTCTTTTTTGAATGAATTGTCAATTTTGGTTTGCTGTGGGGTAGGTTTTGAGCTAGCTGTTGATGCCAATACAAAATATGGGTTATGCATCGGGGATTCTGATTGGGTTTGGAAAGTCTTTGTTTATCTGGAATTGGAGCTGGTGATTGGGACTTGGGTTGGCTTTGGAGAAGTTGTAGAAAACTGAAGAAATTGCTGTTTATGAGCTGTGAAGGGATTGGTGAAGGAGGGTCATTTTTGTCCTTTGCTATGTTTTAATGAAGTTTCAATATTTTTAAGTTAATTCTTTAAAAAAAATTAATTAATTTCAAAAAGGTTGTCGGTTTTTAAAAGACAACAAAAAAAAGTTTATAATGTAAATTTAATGGATTGGACCACATTGGATAATTATTCTAAATACAGGGACTAAATTGGCTAAATTGAAAACACATTGATTAAATTGACCAACACAGTAAAATACATGGACCATTTTGACATTTAAGCCAAGAAAAAAATATCATTATGTTTGTTTTATGGTAATTTTAACAACAATCCTAGACCCAGTGACCAAATTAGCCAAATTGAAACACAAGGATTAAATTGGCCAACCTGGTAAACCATAGGAACTATTTTAGCATTTAAGCCATATATTAAAGCACAAAAAAATATATAATTGTTGGGTTAGTAATGCACACACAAATATTCCTAAGTGTCTTATACAATTTATTTATTTATTTATTATTATTTTTTAAGAGGAAGTAGTGAATTTTCATTAAAATTATGAAAGGTTATAGACTTGAGAAGAACAAACGTGGCCTCATTAAAACTTTGCCCTAGGAAACCCATTGGGATAAAACCTGGGACGAAGGAAAAAGAGTGCCACACGCTCCATAACGGCTACAAACAAAAATTCATGACAGCTCCATAATATTAACATCTAATGACTTTCCCTTTTTTATTTATAACAAAAATTGTACCTAATAAAAATTTTATCCATGAAATAATAGAATAATGTACCTAATACAAATTTATAAGTTCTTCGAATTGTCTATCTAATAGGATAACGTAATAATGCACCTAATTTTTTTTAAGGATAATTACCTATATTTATTTTTTTACCTAAGTATGTATCTATCTATTTACCTATCTTGTATTAGATATGTAGGTTTTTTTTTTTTTTTGCGTGTACCTATTTTTTTTTTCCAATATACAATTACCTAATCAATGTTCTTTTGGACAAAAAGAATATTTTGTTTTAGGTATATATTATAATTTGTTTAATATTGTTATATTTAGGTAGTATATTAGTGTACAGTTTTTATTACATGATTATTTTATCAAAACGTTTCAATATTAAATAGGTGCCATAGTAAAAAGAATTACATATAAATGCTAAACAAAGGGATTTGATAAGTAAGATAGATGGCATAGTGTGTAAATATTTTGTAATATTAGGACAACTGTCCTATGTTTAAATTTGAGTTTTTGATAATAGTTTAAAAATAGATGAGTTTATGTCTAGGATATAAGAGTTACAAGGGCCTTTCCTCCATACAAATTTATACTTAAAAATTATAGGCTTATCTATTGTAGTATAAGCCTGAAATTTTGGTCAAATCACACTTTACCCTTGCAAAATTAAAATGGCCCACTTAACCCTCTTTACTGTGATTTTGTGTTTCACTTTACCCCTAACCATTAATGCCAATCAAAAGACCGTAAAAAAATGCTGACATGACAAAGGTGTTTAAGTAATTTCATATATATGGCTTATTTACCCACCAATTTAAGTGGATGATATAGCAAAATGTAATCCACAGCATAATAAAATATTCTTTGTCTTTTAAAATAATTAAAAGAAATATTTATAAGAGCCTAGATTAAAAAAAAGAATAAAAATAGCAGTAGCCATCTTCTCTACATAGCCACCACCATCCCTCCCAGCCCAGCCTACTCTCCTCTCTCCCCTAATCTTCCCCCTCTCCCTCAATAATAAAAATCATCCAACAACTAACCCGTCAAAGATGCTTGTTCCTAGTCACCAACCTCTCAATCCAATCCAAGTCTAAAACTTTGAAAAAGAAAAAGATGGGTTTTTTTATTCTTAAAGAAATTGGGTTATTAATCTTGTTTTTGTGTAATGTTATTGGTTGTGGATACACTTGAGAAATGGGTTTTGGAGAGGGAGGTGGGTTTGTTGTTGTTCTGATTGGGGTGATTGATGATGAGGTAGGAGTTGAAGAAGTACAAGGACATGGAGAGCCAAAGAACCCATTTGCAATTTCTGTAAAAGAAGCTCCTTTTTTTTTTTTTTTTTTTCTAATTGGGGTACTGATCTTCCATTTTTGCTGGGCAAGAGCTTCATTCTGATCTTTTGGTCCAACCTCTCATTTGCCCACAAAAGATTAAACCTTTAGATGAAATATTATGAGAAAACGAAAGGGTTTTATTGGTTGGGAGAGACGAAGGAATAGTGATATATGGTATGTGGGTTCGACCCGCTTAGCCATTTGCTCTCCAATCGGTTTGGACCCGAAGACCTTCTCAGATGAGAAAGAGACCAGAGGGAGGGAGAGAGAACAGAGAGAGATGAGGGGTAAGGGTGGAAGTTGCAAATTTTTAATATTTATTTATTTATTCAAATCTACGTGGCACAATGTCATTGGACACATGGACTCTATTTAAAAGTAAATAATTTTTATTAATTTCAATTTTAGAAGCATGTGGGGTCCACTTTTTTACAGTCTTTTGGATAGCGTTAATAGTGAGGGATAAAGTGGAACACAAATTCACTGTAAAAGAGGAAAAATGAAAAACCAGAGCTATGCCGTTCTTTTCCTTTTTCTTCCACAAATACTATTATCTTGACCCTTTAAGATATCTCATTTATAGACATACGCCATTAAGGATAAACAACCAACTTCCCGATTCTCAATCCAGATGTACATTAGATTTGAGATGGGAAAAACACTATTATTACAAGATAATGGACCGACCATGCAAAAACAAATTAAAAAAAACAATTAGTAAGAGTATTTATATATATAAAGATGTGCCTAGGTAACGTGAGGATGATTGTACGATTTGTACCATTTATTTAAGGACACATTTAAACTTGGTATTTGTTTAAATCTGAGGATTATTATTATTATTATTATTATTTTGTTACAATGTGAGGATTATTTATAGGTAACCTAGAAACATGTATCTAATAATTATAAGTAGGGTGGGGGAGTTCTATTTCTTAATCCGGCAACGCAAGATTTCCTTGTTGCTTCTGAGGATGCAAAGCCGCACGTGTGTTCCCTATACCCGATGAGCCAACACGTGATAAAGTCACAGTTGCACATGCCCCCCATGACGGTTTAAGATAAAACCAGGATTTTTCCTTTTTCCTTTTTTCCTTCTTGGTTTTCACTTTTTTCTACACTTAATTTTAATTTTTTTAAAAAAAAAGCAAAAAAGTAGAGTGCTGCTATTTTTACCCATCTGTCCTATTTTCTCATCCACCTTATTTTTAAACTTTTCAAAGACAAATTTAACCATATTGTAAAATGACTTAAAAGGACTTAAGGAAAAAGAAAGAGAAAAAAAAACCTAGACTTCTCAAGTTCTCACGTAACCCTATCGTTTGACAGAAAAAAAAAAAAAAAAACAAGAATACGACTCCTTGCTCATGAGAAGGTGAAGAAGGCTTTTCAATGCTCAGAACTCAATTCTCAAATAATTTTCTTCTCTTTTCTATTCATTCAATCAAATTGTTTATGAAGAAGAAAACAACAAGAGAATGGATGTTGAAGAAAACGATTTTGGCGAAAAGGTAAGGTAATCCTATTTGAACAGAATTTCTAAGATCTTTAGGATTACTTAAAGGATTGGGAGATGAGTATATTTTAGACTCTGATTTTTTTTCTTAAACAAATAAAAAATCTGAAAACCTGGGGATGAATCAACAATTCTATGATTTGGGCTTTGTTGATTACACAAAGAACGTTCCTCACAAAACAAGTTTGGCTGAGGATTTTTTAAGGCATGAGAAGGTGAAGAAGGCTTTGGGGGTTAATGGGTCGTTGGTTTTTGAGGAATGTAGTGATTTGGTGGGGGATATTTTGCATGAAGATGTGATGAGCAGGTTTTGGTTTCAAGGGCTGGTCAGCGGACCATAAAGTTTGGATGGTGAGTAAAGGGGTTGCTGGGTATGTTCAGAAATTGGGGAGCGTGAGCTAGGTTTTGGTTTCAAGGAGAGAGGAAATGAGGTAATAATTAAAAGGGTATTTTAGGAATATTGGTGGGTGGAAAAATAGGATTGTGTTTTTTAAAATTTATACGGTGTGTGAGAATATAAAGTGGGTGGAAAAATAGGGCAAGTGGGTGGAAATAGGCAGCACTAAAAAAGTATACTAAAATGAAGCGGGTGCCATTATGACTGGTGACCAAATCTAAGAGAGAGGGAAATATTTTATTGGATATCATTGAGCTTGACTCTTCCATTATCTAACTTGAAAACTAATTCATGATTTCTGAGACATAGGGTCTATCCAGCCAAGGTTTTATCGATAAAAATGACGGTCTACGTTATTGAATTTCATTACTACATATCTATTTGTTGTGACGTTTTTTTGTACTTACTTGGACCAAAAACAAGAGTTATTTTTGCGAGTGACACATGATAAATTATTTAGATTTTTGACTTCGCATACGTGTGAAATGAAAAACTATCTTAGCTTCACATTATAAAAAGAGGAATGCCAACTATTTTGTGAATGCTATTACTAACACATGTGAAATTATTCAAATTTTTGACTTCGCATCAGATACGGTTCAGGGATTGAAAGGAACGGACAAAACTTATATAACAAACTTAACGAAACGAGTGAATTTCATTAATAAACATTATAAAAAAATTACATAGTGAGAGGAGACGTAATAAGCCTTACCTTCAAATGCATTTATATCTACAAATACAAAAACTAAAATAAAAACCAAGAGAAAAAAATAGAAAAAAAATATTTTACATTAAAAAGAAAGATAAAATAGGAGACTACATTAATTTTTTAAAAACCAGATTTATTTCGAGAGAAATGGGAAAGAAGAAAATTGGTGGAGCTAGGTTTTTTTTTTTTAACCAATTGTGACCTCATTTCTCCCCTTATTTCCTTTTTATAAACGTTTATTATGACATCCGTTTTTAGCTTTCCACCTCAAGCTCTATAGCCCTATCAATCATGTTTCATAATTTCTGAAATAGTTATCTTTGTGCAAGACAAATTTTTTTTAATAATCAAAAGTAATGTAGGTAATATTTTTCTAACAAAAAGAGAGAAGTTAAAGGAAGAAATAAGAAAGGAAGAGAAGAAGAGAGAGAGAGAGAAGAGAGAAGAGAGAGGAGAGAAGATGGAAGAAAGAGAACGGAAAAAAAAAAAGAGAGGAGGGATGAGAGAAGGAAAAGAAAGAAATAAAAAAAAAGAGGGAGAGAAGAGAGAAGGAAAACAACGGAAAAAAAGAGAGATAGAGAGGAGAGAAGGAAAAGAATAAAAAAAAAAAAAGGAGAGAGGAGAGTGTAAGGAAAAGAATAAAAAACGGAGAGAGGAGAGTGTAAGGAAAAGAATAAAAAAAAGGGAGAGAGGAGAGAGAAAAGTGTGGATAATATTTATTTAACATAAATTTGGGCCGGGCATGAGCCCAGCCTGCCACAGGCTGGAACCGCCACTGCTTCGCATATGTATAGAATGAAAAACTATCTTAGCTTCACATTACAAAAAGAGGAATGCCAACTACTTTCATTCTGATATTTTCCTTATTGTTTTTCTCATTCAGTTTGTGTTATGTGTATTTCACTCACACATAAATTTAAACATTGAATGTAAGATATTAATATTTTGCTTGTAAAGAGAATAACGAGTTTTTTTCTTCTTCTCTAAACACGTTAAGTACATGAATTTATATTGAGTGGAATACATGTGCCATAAAACATAATGAGAATACAAGGAAATTGCCTTCCGCTTAAGAAAAATACTCTCCTTCCTATGTAAGTAGGAAGAAACTCCTAAATTTCTACCAATAATAGTTTGACATATATGTAATTTTTGTTGTTGTTGGGGTTTTTATGAATTATTTTTTGGGAGATTCACTATTATACTCAATATAGGAGCCCAAATTATAAAAAAAAAACCTCATATGAAATGGACTTTAGAAACACACCCAAAACTCATTTACAATATAACAAAAAGGCTTTTAACTTCTTTTAAATTACAAAATTGCCATTAATTTCTTAAAATAAACCCAACCCCCAAAAACTTTATAAAAAAAAACCCAAAACACTCAATAGGGCATCAAATTAATTTAATAATCAAAATTAAATTCAATAGGGTAACTGTCATTTTTTAGGTTTTTTTTTGGTTCATTCATAGAAATTAAATGATGTAGAGTTTATCTATATTATTAATGCTAAGAATAGGTATATAATTAAATCTCTTATTTTTTACACATTTGTCAAATCTGATTGCAAGCACTCTCCTTTCGTTAAACTCGGATGGAACTGAGTGGTGGAACTCTTTTTGAAAGCAATACCAGCTGCATGGCACTATATATGTGAGGTCATTCAAAGCTTTAATATTCAACAATAATTTATATATATATATATAAAAATTGAAGTGATAATAATTTAAAGAAAAAACCCATCCTGTCCTCCACAACAACCATACAGATAGAAACAGAGTATTAGGTGGTAGGTACTACGTACGAGTAACAGAAACAGATACGGGGAGATCTCTCTTCATCCCTTCCATTTCTTCATTTCATTCATCGAATACCTAAAAAAGGAAACAAGAAAGAAAAAGAAGAAGAAAAGATTAGTGAACACACCACCCTCTTTCATTTCATTAATCACTCATTAATTAATTTAATCCTCTTATCAATCCACAATCAATGTTCAATCTGTGCGTGCATCTCCCCTAGTGATCCGATCATTTGATTCAGCGGCAGGTTCAACTTTAATATTAATGACAAGTTAGAGTAGTTAATTATGTTTAATTAACAACTTAATTAATTAAAGCAGAGGAGAGAGGAGGAAGAGAGGAAGGTGAAAAGAAAGTGAGTGCTGCTTCTTGGGAGTTCGCTCGAAGCCTCATCATCATCGTGATTAGCGAGTGTTCCGTACATTTCTACGAGTAATATATATTTATAGAGAGAGGGGGCTTGGGGGTATGTCGGTGGGTGAGGGGGAGGCGGTTAAGGAGGAAGAGAGAGAGACAGAGAGAGATGAGATGAATCGGACGATGATGATGATGGTGGTGGCAGGTTTACAGCCTGGCCTGATGGGATGGCGCGTAATCATTGGCGCTCCCATTCGGCCTTTTCTTGTCGTCTTCTGCCACCTCAAACTCTCTTTCTTTGAATTTTGTTTTAAAAATTAATGTTTGAAAAGGAAAATAAAAATATCCCACACACGAAAATGCTCTACAGCCTGTCTTTCCCCAGTCAAACTCATACCCAACCCAACCCAACCGTTATCAACTTATCATTCATCGTTATCCCTCAACAATTATTATTTTATTTATTTTTATAGTGAAGTTCAAAAACTGACGTAATTTATGGCTCGAAAGTGTTTGGCTTTTGCCACAAAAAACTTCCACAACAGTAAAAGCATGCGTGCAAAATCAGAACGCTCCCAATCCCATCGCAAAGAGTCGTACCCAACTTGATGCCTCAATTTTAAATCTCAACAAAAACAAAAAGTTTGTAATTAATTATTTTACCGTTCAAGTCGTTAAAAGTAATTATTTTGCCTCCGACTCGAGTGCAGTGGTGAAATTATTCCTCTTTAGATATGAATTATAAAAAATAAAAAAAATCCAAATGTGAGCTAATTAAATTAACTATTAGCTTGATTTCAAATTTTGTTTAAATTTTTTAAAAAAGAGAGGTACACTCAAACTCAATTGTGAGTAAAGCAGACGCTCCATTCTGCAATGTCATTAAAGAAGTAAATAAAGCGAGAAAGAAAGAAAGAAAAAAGAAAAGCAAAGCCTAAGAAGAAGAGAGTGATGTTATGCAAATCAGTGCAGTTTGGATTTGACGCGTGTCCCTTCGCCAGCTGTATCCCAAACCCCCCCAACCTCCTCCATTTAACCGATTGCCTCGAACAAGCGGTGCCGCTTACCCCTACAAACCTCCAAACCTCCAAACTTACAAACCACTAACAACCCCTGCACCTGCTCAACCGGTCACCCCCACCTCCCACTCTCTGTTATAAAAGCCCCCTCACCCCTCTCTCCTTTCTGTTTTTTCCTTCTCCTTCAACCCAAAACCAAAAATATCTATATTTTCGTAACTTCAAATTCAAAATTGGAGAGAAATAAATTGGGAGAGAGAGAGATAAGAGATTGACTTGGTACTTGTGATGGCAGTGAGCAGAAAAGATATGGATCGGATAAAGGGTCCATGGAGCCCCGAAGAGGACGACGCTCTGCAGAGGCTGGTACAGAAGCACGGCCCCCGTAACTGGTCTCTGATCAGCAAGTCGATACCCGGTCGGTCCGGCAAGTCGTGCCGGCTCCGGTGGTGCAACCAGCTCTCCCCTCAGGTGGAGCACCGTGCCTTCACGCCAGAGGAAGACGACACCATAATCCGGGCCCACGCCCGCTTCGGCAACAAGTGGGCCACCATCGCCCGCCTCCTCAACGGCCGAACCGACAACGCCATCAAGAACCACTGGAACTCCACGCTCAAGCGTAAGTGCTCCGATATCGGCGTCGTTTTTCCCGGAGGAGGTCTAGGTGGAAGCGGAGGCTACGATGGTCATTTCCTTCATGACCACGAGCAGCCGCCGCTGAAGCGATCCGTGAGTGCCGGGTCGGGCATGCCCGTTTCCACCGGGCTTTACATGAGCCCGGGTAGCCCGTCCGGTTCAGATATGAGCGACTCCAGCGTAGTACCGGTTATGTCTCTGTCCGAGTGCCACGTGTACAGACCCGTGGCGCGATCTGGAGGGGTTCTGCCGCTCGCGGAAACGACGTCGTCTTCCAACGACAACAATAGCAACAACGAAAAACAGAAGGAGAACGACCCTACGACTTCGCTGTCTCTGTCGCTGCCCGGGGTTGACTCGGGCGAGGTGGCGACAACCGAGTCAACTCGGGCGCCGGTTCCGATTCCGATTCAGAATCCGGTTCCAGATCCGGCTCCGGCTCCGGCTCCGTTTCAGAATATACCGGTGGAGTTGTTGGCGGTGATGCAGGGGATGATAAGGAATGAGGTGAGGAGCTACATGGCGGGGTTGGAGCAGAGTGGGATTTGTATGCAGCAGGCTGCTAGTAACGATGGGTTTAGGAATGTTGCTGTAAAGCGAATTGGGGTTAGCAGGATCGAGTGAGAAATTTGATGAGAAGTTGGGGAGTTCTTGGGAAATTCAAATTCAGTGAAAAAATGAATGAATGAATGAATGAAGCTCAATGCAAAAGCTAAGGGCTTCTGGACGGAGGAGTTGGACTAGTTAGTGAAAAAATGATGGTCAAAAGATATGGTGGAAGTTGAAGCTGGGTAGTGAAAAATAACTGGGCTTGTGTTGTTTTTTTTTTTCCTTTTGCTTTCTTTGGGTTTAATTATTAGGGGAAATAATAATTATGGTCAATGTACAGAGAGAGAGAGAGAGAGAGAGAGAGAGAGAGAGAGTAATGGGAGAGAGAGACTGAGATGAGGAAGAAGAGATGGTGTTGGAGAAGAGAGAGAGAGGTATGAAGGTGGGCATCCAATCCAAGAGGGAAGGGAACTTTTGGGCCTTGTTCATCGAAAAACAACATGCAACTTCATTTAAAAAAAAAAAGAGAGAAAAATGAATCCTCGAAATTTCAATCTTATTTCTCGTCCTCTTTAATATTTTGGGTTTATTTTTTTTCCTGCTTATGTTATATAATCTGAAATAAGTAAAAAGAAAAAAGGGGTTCTGACGGCCACCTGTTTAAAGATCCAAACTAAAAAGCAATAAGACCCAAAAACCACCAAACCGAGACAGTCTGCAACACAAAAGAAATTCTATCTGGTAATTCCGTACAAAATGTAGAGGCCATTTCAGTAATCTTGAACCACGATTCTTCGAACTGAAAATAGAGGGGGCTTTAAACTTTATGTGACAGCTAATGGCCTAGTACCTACCCTATAATACAACAGGAGGTGCGTGACAAGTCTAAGCAAAACAAGAAATAAAAAGCAAAGTCTTTTTATCGTTTTTCAGTTTAACGATTCACTACGGGTTAAAGTACTACGTTTACTTCTTGGGTGAGGAAAAATCTCTCTTTTCAAATTAAGGTCTCGGGTGGTACAAAAATTTGTGGTCTGTATTTTTATTTTTTTATTGTTTGAGACAAGCAATATCGGAGAAAGGGAGAATTCAAAATAGTGTATCGGGTGTAGGGTTAAATGCTCTTTTAACCACTTGAAATATAAATTCGTTGCAAAATTTGTGATTTTGTTGGAAAGTTGGTAGGTAAAGAAGCACTTACAGTTAAAAACGAGAAATTAACATGCAAGTTTCGTTATCCTGTTATGTTGTTGAACCATGTCAGCAAAAGGCGACAGCTCCATGCACTGAGTTGTAAGTTTGGATTAGGTAACTATAAAAAAGGTTGTTTGGAGAGCAATATATGGGAACATGTCAAACATGACTCTCTCAGCCGTCACCAATTCTTTTACGCAACTTATTATAACATTGTAAAATTCTCTACAGACTTTAAGATGATGCATCTTCACATTTTGGTCAATGAATTTCTCCCAAAGGCTCTTATTTTTTTCTTTTCTCTGAATGACTGCTTTATTGCTTTCCGGGGGTTTAAATTAAACATACAAATTGAATGTCCGAAGCTTTACAGAAGAAATTTTAATGATCTGTCGACAAATTAGGCAATTCGACCCGAAACCAAGACTAATTTCAGGTTAAATATCGGACTCTTGACAAGATAATATTTACTTACAAGAGATTATGACGGTTCTCCTGTTAATATATAAATGTATTTGGATTAGCTTGCCCTTGCCCTTGTCCTTTGCTATATATATCAACTTGCTAAAAGAATTTGTAAGGGTGAAAGTGCTGAAGTTACTCAACTGCAGGATGGATAGTGTTTGAGCTGGTATCGAGTTTCTTCGGTAATACAAGTCTAGATTTCAGTTCGCCAACCAAATGCCACAAATCCTGTCTCCAGGACCATGTTGGGTGGTTTAGAGCACGGATAGAATTGAGGCAAACAACAAGGGTACCGCCTTCATGTAACAGAACCTACATGTCACCAAAGAAGAGCAATCATGAAACCGGAAGCTAAAGTTTGAGAGCAGCCAAGAGTTCAGATAGGAAAAAGGTGCAAGCCTACAACTTTCAATCACATGCTAATGCACAGACATGTCTTATAATATGCCACTGCTTGCAATGCTGTACATGGAAAAAGAAGTAGCAATAAGATATCAGAGAATGAACTATTAAATCGATTTATACCGTTAACCAGAGGGGAAGAAATCCTAAAACAGATGGAAGAGAGGCCAAAACTATACAAGATAAAGCAAGGCCTACACTCTGCTTCACCTGCATGTACATAAAGGAAATAACGTCAGGAACAGAAAATAACAAACACATGATGGGATAAATGTTGTATCGCGTACCAGGGAAGTTGTTTGGCGAGACTTAGCGATACAGAATGGTACAACCGATATATTGTCCCGCAGCAACAATACATCTGCAACAACTGTGGCAGTTGCACTAGCACGTTGGGCAAGGACTATCCCCACAGTGGCTGCTGCAAGTGCTGGAGCATCATTAATACCTTCACCCACCATTATCAGACCTCCACCTGTAGTAAAACCCCTGAATCTTTTGAGCTACAAAACTTCCGATAAAGATGTGAAGAAAAGAACTTAGTTTCCATCTTCACCTTTTTTTTCCTTACAAAACATTCTTATGACTTTATTTTTGCATAGTTGAAATGAAAATGGGAAAAGATATGAACATGGCTGGAGAAACAAGAAGAAAAGACATTCTCGGTGAAAATACATCATGCAAATGTGATTTCTCTTATTGATTGTCAGAGTAATAATAGTTAAAAAACATGCAGGACATGCATATATTGATGACTACATACAAATGTATGAACTTGTATAATGGCTAGTGTATGCATGAAAAATGTCAAATCCTTGTTTTAACAAATGACGATCTGTTAGGAATTTATTAGAAGCAAAGCATTAGAAATCATGGAAGAGAATTTTTCAACTAGACTATGTACTAGGAATGAATTGAAACAAAGTGGAAGGGATAAACAAATTCCTCAGCATTTTCATTCTGCTAACTCAAATGATAAAGATTGTAAACATCTAGTCATAAACTAGCTATTGCTAAACCTCAGAGGGACTTAAAAAATGGCAAGGATTGTGTAAATCATTTCAATTGGCATGTATAAGGATTGACAACTGCAAAACTCACCCATATCCCTTGAGACATCCTTAACATGACTCAGCTTATCCTCAGGCTTCAGGCTAGAATAAACTTCATTGATACCTACAGCATTTGCAACTCTCCATGCACTTGACTCATGGTCACCAGTCAACATCATTACACGGAGCTTGGCTTCATCTCGTAACTCTTCTATGACATCCGAGACCCAGGTCGAGGCCTGTCCTCAAGGTGAATCAGCGTTACCTGCATAAACTCGTGATAATTTAGTGATCCATCAGCTTGCATCCCTAGAAAAGGCTAAAAAAAACCCTAAAATAGGAATATGGGTGCTCCAATTGATAAACAAACAAAAATTTCATAAAGTGTCTATCCTGTTTAGCTTGTCAACATATGCTCCTATTATGTATAGTTATCAATTTTGAACACCAGTGCACAAGTAAAACCTTTTTGATGAAACCTCACCTTTTCGTTGACTGAAAGAGCAGCACGAACAAATTCAGTTCCATAAGAAGATGCATTCACAGCTTCCTTGATCTTTTTTGATGCATCCTCCGATCTACAAAGTGAGGTGATGAAATCTACTGAACCAAGAGATGCTTTCAACAGTTTATCCCCTCCAGTTCCTAACTATAACAAGATAGAAATCAATGTGCATCAAATTACCTGTTACTGACCAAAAGCACTCAAAAAAGGTAGGTTGGAAGACAACTAATGCCTGTATGATCTTATTCATTACAATAGATGAACTTCCAAAAGAATTTAGCTAATGTAAGCATAAATTAGTGGTGATATGCAATCAGAGGAATAAATAACCATGCACTGTGTAGTATGTCTAAGAGAGTACTGCTGGGACATGGTACGTGCCAGATAGAAATCTTTATAGATTAAAAAATGGCTAAGACATGACAAAATCGCAGCAAATATAGCCTACAGAACAGAAGGGGTCATATTGGAGCAGAAAATGAGTAAAGCATTGCATTATTAAAGCTGAAATGTTTAGAACAAAAGATATATGCTAGTTAGAACACAAATTACCTCTATGCCATTGAGAGTAGCAATTAGACCTCTGCCTGGAAAGTACTCGAAATTCTCAACAGAAACAGAAGGAAGGTCTTTCCCTTCACTATGGTCTACGACAGCTCTGACACAAAAAAGAAAGATATATAAGTACTGATAACATCAAGTTGAACATGTTTCATACGTTAAACAGTATATATGATTCAAACAAACCCCATTAATAGACTAGAGGAAATTAAAACAAATATTTTTCTGCAAGGGGTAGAATTGTACAATACTCTTTTTGAGCAGGAAACAAAGTAGATGAATACATGTTGAATCAGAAAGGATATTTACAGATTTCAATCACAGGGAAGAGTAAGTTGAAGATTCAACAGACAAATTAATGGGGTTCTGTCAGAGAACACTACCTTCCAATAGGGTGAGTGGTGCCCTTCTCCATTGCAGCAGCAACAGCAAGGGCCTCCTTTTCACAGCTGGGGACACAACAGGAAGAAAAATCTGATCTATTGTTTCTCATCCGGTGCCCGTAAATTGGTTCAATCGCTTTGAATGCTAGCCCCCCAGTTGTCAAGGTCCCAGTTTTATCAAATGCAATTGTGTGACAAGAAGCCAGAGCATCTAGCACATGGCCACCTTTCAGCAATATCCCCTGTATGGAAAATGGAAGGTAATGTGTCAATCCCCAATCACATTAACAGAACTTTCTGCTAATACCCAATGGAATTTTACTTCACACAGTTTACAACTGCAATACATAAATGCATGTAAAAGAAGCAAATATCATGATGTCTACCTTCTTTGCGCAGGAGCTAATTGCAGTAGCATATGCCAACGGAGCTACAGCCAAAGCACATGGTGATGCTGCCACCATGAGGCCCAATGCTCTATAAACTGACCCTCTACAAGCTAAAGTATTAAGCAGACATCAACCAAATGGATGACAAGCATGTCCCCAAAAAAACACAAAAGATAAATAATAGGGGGAAAAATCTGGAGACCCCCTCAACACCCGGAGTTAGGTAAAATTTTTAACACAACAGTTTCGAACAGTTCTTTCAACCTATTATGAATACATCTAGTGCAAAGCAGCTCTTCAGCTAGTTCTTTTAGTGGCAGACAAAAAGTAGTTCTTTTAGATTTTGATATTCCAAACTGGTAGTAAAAAAAAAAAAATCACTGGTGGCAAGAGTGCGTCAGAGTGAAAGTGCTTAGTGCAGATTACCCGATGTACCAATAAATGGCCACTTGAATAGGAATGGACCAAGAAGAGCAATAGCAGCTGACAAAACTACAACCACCTTGCTGTATTGCTCGCCAAACTGATCCAGCCACCTCTGAAGCTTTGGTTTATTCAGTTGTGCTTCTTCAGTCAATTGCACAATCCTGCTAAGGGTTGACTCTTTCCAAGTTTTTGTTGCCTGCATCAACAATTGGATTTAGCACCCAATCACCATCATCATCAACAAGATTTACTAGCACGAGAACTCTAAAAACCTAGCTAAGGCAACTGTCACCTTCACTATTATCCTGCCATCCAAGTTCCTTGCACCACCAGGTAACCTGTCTCCAACTGTTGTCTCCAATGGTTTAACTTCTCCTGTCAAGTGCTCAATGGTAATGGTGGCATTACCTTGGAAAATTTCACAATCTACAGGCACAGACTAATCACAATACAAGCCCCCATTACTATGCTTCCACATTCTAACGTGTCATTTAATGAGATATAAACGATATGTCATTAGAGTGAGGACAAAACCTACTCGATTCATAAAAGAACAATGAGAGAGAACACTAAACTATATGATTAAGGAAATTCAATGGGCAGATTTGTGGCCGAAAACAGTTTCAAGATGCTGGAAAATCACTGCACTACTGATACTTGTAAACATCATCCACAAAGTGGGTGTTGATCAGTAACGACATGACACGTATCTCACAGACAGGCATTTATGGTCATAGCTTGACTATAAACTACTAACCATATCGAAAAAAAATAAAAAAAAGATGGTAAATTTCTTCCCATACCTCGCCAGCTCCGACCAAGATAAACGACCCCACTTGTAGGTCGTGCACAGGAACCTGCTTGTACGCCAAATTAGATGTATTGGGAAGTTCTTCATCATTGATGTCAAGCACAAGGGCGAAATCCGGATAATTTTCTTTCAACTCTTTCACATCGATCATGGAACGACTGGTGAAATACTCCTCAGCTGAAATCAACGCACAACCATTGATCAATACACATTGCCACCAAAAAAAGTATCGAACTTGAAATTGAAATGCTTACCGATATGAGCAAGATTGAACATTGCCAACAGTAACCCTCCTTCCAATGCATTCCCCATGAACACGGAAGCAAAGGCCGCTAAAGCCATTAACACATGAATGTTCACCTTCCCGCCACTAATATCTGTCAGCGCGTCAAGTGCAGCAGAGACCTACGATTAAATTGAATTCAAACTCAATAACTAACTGCACAGTGCAGACCAAATTCTAGGGTTTATTAGTCAACTGAACACAAAAAATGTCAGGTCTTGGTTCTCACCCCTACTAGAGGAAATGCGATGAGTATGAAAGCGTTCTGCATAGGCTTCACGGCGAGCTTGGGCATCAAATAAGGGCAGGCTGCGGCTGCGAGAAAGAGAGCGGTGGAGCAGAAGCACAACTGCAAGTGCTCCCTGAGGAAATCGGCGAGGTCGGTCCAACGTACTGCCTTGGCGAATCGGACGAACTGTTTCTGAGGTCCGGTGAGGTCATCAGAGCCATGGTGATGATGATGATGGTGGTGGTGATGGTGGTGATGGTCATGGTCATGGTGGTGGTGATCATGATCGCATGCGTCGGCGGTGCATCGGAGAGTGGTGGAATTGCGGAGAGGAGGAAGGGGTTTGAAGCGTAAAAGGGGAGAGCGGATGATGGGTTTTGGGGAGGAGGGCGAGTTGAGTCGAGTTGTGGTGGGGTGATGACTCAGAAGAAGAGAGTGGTAGTGGTTGCTGGCTCTGATTGGAATTGGATAATGGAGGAGGCCTTCCATTTGGGTTTTTGAGAGAGGAGAGAGGAGAGAGGGTCTCTCTCTCAGAGCTTGGCGTGAGTTGAAGGTGAGAACTTGGAAGCTGGAAGCATCGTCTCTTTCGTTTGCAGCGGTGGGTCAGTGGCTCTGAGACTGAGACTGAGACTGGGGGTTAATTGGAGGAGGTGATGACATGGTCTCCACACAATGTGCTCATTTCGGAGGTGGAACCGTGGAAGGAACAAATGGGATTTGGGCCGTTGAATTTGTTTGCAAAAAAGTTGTAATCTTCAATGACCTGCGGTCCAGTCCTTTTCTCATTCTTTTTTATTTTTCCTCTTCTTGGAGAATTATAATATCTAGTTTACCATGTAATTTGCTAATTTGATTCGATTTGGATTTTATTACTAAATTATTTATTATGATTTCTTCAATTTGATTTTACGTTTTCTCGTTGATTGATTAATGGGCGTTTGATAATCTTATTCTTAAGTTCATTTGTGCTTATTCATGTTTTTAAAATTTATGGAAATTAGTGACAGACAATTTTTTTTAATGGAAATTAGTGTGATTGATTTGTTTTAAAATTTAAAAAAAAGGTTGCAGTAAGTAACTGTTAAGTCCATAGCAATTTAAAACCAAACTTTTACAGGGTCTTATTTATCATTCAATTCTGCACAAGGAAAGTTTGATGCAAAGTGAAGGGGCAGCTTGAATATATGGATGGATAGGGTTGAACAGCTGATGAGAAGAATTCTGCATTATTCTTATCTTATATAACTGTTTGTGTTTTTTTTTTGGGGTGATTTAAAGGTGATGGGAATGCAAATTGGTCTGGCAACAATCAAACCCAAGAATAAAATGGCTATAACATAAAACTTATCTGTTGTCACATTCAATATGGGCAGCCAATTCTTTGGTCAAAAATTCCTAAAACTAATAACTGTTCTATTTTTCAGACATGGCTTCTCCTTGTGCTAAAAGAGTTGCAATACCCTTTTGCATGCATGCATTCTGGAAGCAGAGGCCTGGTGGAAAGTATATAGAGTGCCAAAATAGGAGGGGGTGACCAACTTTCTCTCAGTGAGTCCTTGTAAAGGTAAAGATACATGACGTGTGTGATGAGGCTAGGCAATCAACTTGAGCACCCACAAAGAAATATTATAGTCAAAAGCATTGATTTTGGTCATGTCTCCACAAATCTCCCAAATGCCTTCTCACATTTAATATGTTTATTTATTTGTTTTCACTTGCAGCCTCCACAGCCTTGGACTACATTTTTGTAAACTTTTCTGACTGAATGCAGAGCACCTATCTGATATAGCACTCTTTGAATTCATTAAAAAACTAAGGCTGAGGGTCACTTGGTCATGGAGCTTGAGATGAGTATAAAACCCCCAAAGGGGGGCAATACACCAGCTTCACCATTCTATTATTACTTGATTATTATTCTCTATTGTTGCCTTGCTCATTTTGTTCATTGCTTACCAATTGAAATCTGTAACAAATGGAGGGAAGAAAGGCATTTGGTTGGGCAGCAAGAGACACTTCTGGAATTCTTTCTCCCTATTCATTCAATCTCAGGTCTCTCTCTCTCTCTCTCTCTGTCTCTAGGTGGTGGTAGGTAGGTAGTTAATGAACTAGTTTTATAAATGTCCCCATGAACATGCAGGAAAACAGGTTCAGAAGATGTAGTGTTGAAGGTTTTGTACTGTGGAGTGGACCACACAGATCTTCATCAGATGAGGAATGAGATTCACAATACCAATTACCCTTTGGTTCCTGGGTGAGCGTATTTTGGCATAATATATAAAGCACACAAATCAGCCTGCTTCATTTCATGCATGCTGCATATTACCAAAAGAAGCTTATGTTTAGGGTTTCCTTGTAGATCAATAGTGCTGTTAAACCTGTTATGGCTACTGCTTTTACTATCTAACCCTTTGTTGTGCTTGAATTTGAAGGCATGAAGTGGTGGGAGAAGTGGTGGAGTTGGGTTCAGAGGTAAAGAAATTTAGAGTTGGGGACTTGGTGGGAGTTGGATGTATAGTTGGGTCCTGTGGAGAATGCCTGTCTTGCCAATCCAACATGGAGCAATATTGTCACAACAAAATCTTCACTTTCAATGATACCAACAAAGATGGAAGTCCCACAAGGGGAGGCTTCTCCTCTGCCATGGTTGTTCATCAAAGGTAACCGAGAAAACAAGTAAATAAATCTATCCATGTTGCCTACGTTTTGAGTTACCCTGAAAAAATTAGAGTGAATGTAGGTTTGTGGTTCGAATACCAGAGAAGTTAGCACCGGATCAGGCAGCTCCATTGTTGTGTGCTGGGGTGACAGCTTACAGTCCACTGAAGCAATTCATGGGTTCTAATAAGGTTCTCAAGGCAGGAATATTGGGTTTAGGAGGAGTTGGTCATCTGGGTGTGTTAATTGCAAAGGCAATGGGTCACCATGTGACTGTGATAAGTTCTTCCGATAAGAAGAGGGAAGAGGCTTTGAAAATTTTAGGTGCAGATGCTTTTCTGGTGAGCTCCAATGCAGCTGAGATGGGGGGAGCTGCTAATAGCCTTGACTATATTCTTGACACCGTGCCAGCTTTGCACCCGCTGCGATCGTACCTTTCGCTGCTCAAGGTTGATGGGAAACTCATAGTAGTTGCTGCTGTACCTAAGCCTCTGCAGTTTGATGCAGTTGACATAATTCTAGGTACATCCTCTGCTACCATTTCTGTTACATTTTTCCATTGAACTGAGTGAGGTTAGAATATAGAAATGAGAATTTAGGTTGATATAGTAATTTAAATTTTGTGTTGTTATACAGGGAAGAGGACCATTACTGGGAGCTTCATCGGCAGCATGGAAGAAACTCAGGAAATATTGGAGTTCTGGGCAGACAAGGGTTTGAAGTCTTTCATAGAGACTGTAAAGACGGATTATGTTAACGAGGCATTTGAGAGAATGGAAAGGAATGATGTGAGGTTTAGGTTTGTCCTGGATGTGGCTGGCAGTAACCTGTAATGATCAGAGACAATTCTGTCTACGATAACTCTGCCAATTCAAGAATAAACTTGTGCTTTGATTCTTATTGTGGATCAGATAGCTATGGCTGATCGATTGGCCATAGCTAGTGCAATTTTGCAGTTTACAGTTGGCGTTGCAGCCGTCCGCCATTCTACAGTACTATATGTGTTTGTCCCACCCTTGATTTTTATCAAGACTGGATGAAGAAGATTAAATTTTCATGATTGACCAAACAGAGGATTTTCTATAGATATGATAAAGGTCATAATGAATGTCAACGTTGTGGATGGCTACTTTAAAATTCCAACTACAATTTTTGTTTCTTTAACCAGAGTTTTTACAAATGCACATCATAAACACAACTATTGCTTGCCAAGGTTACAAGAATAACTTGTGGTATTCAAGCAAGAAATTCTCTTCACAGAGCAACAAGTCCAAAAAAAAAAAGGAAAAAAAAAAGAATGAATTAATGCTAATGTTACAACAACAAACTGGATGTTCCATGTTTGTGGATTGTCTTGGAGGATGAATCCATAACATGCCAACTAGGTCATGAATCTCTGCACTGCGCTTGCCATCCATCCAAAGATGGCAAGTATGAGAGAGCAGAAGTTAGAGCAGTTTCTGTGGCAATTCAATCATGTTTGCCCTTGCCTTTCCCTTCAACACTTTTTGAGCCATCATAAGCAGAAAGGAAGAATGTACTCTGATTTTTCTGCAGAAACCTGCATGACCGTGAAATATTACTTCTTGTGAAAAAGTGCACCCAGCATATGTTTAGGAAGAACACGGAAATAAATAAATGACAAAGTGCACATGTAAATTCTAGTGCATCATAAATACTCGAAAGGTAAAACAAGAGTTCCCATCCCAAAAGTGGAGAGAGAGAGAGAGAGAGAGAGAGAGGGGGGGTTTAAAAGATTTTGATCCTCTAGTAGAATTCACCGTATAAATATACAATCACATATAAAAAATGACTTGCAAATGCACAACTAATTTTTCAGTTCAAAGGAATAGTCAAAAAGAAGCTAAATGTGACGACGTCGATGATGCATAAGTTTTCATCTAGCCTTACTGAAACCAAAATTGAGAAAACGGAAATATCTCCAAATGAGATTTACATAAAGTAAAAGGTTTGAATACATACTTGAGAAAATCAAGTAATTTCTGCTGTAAGCGGGTCTGTGTTTCCTCCTCAATGTTGACATAAGCCAATAGCTCTGGTAACTTTACTGCAACCACCAGAAAGTTATCACGATTGCATTCAAATTCTAAAATATGACAACTTTCATTACAAAACATATTTTACTTTGAAAGAAATGATTTGCACAAATCATCTCATGATACGGTAATCAAATCAGAAGAGATTTCTTATACAAACCACGAGATTCAGTGAGTTCTAAATGCAGAGGGGACACATTAGGATTGCAAAATCAACAGCATGGGCTAAATTTCTCCCAAAAGTTGTCACCGCCACAGAAAATGACTAAATTATGGATGAGAAATTTATTCATTCTACACAGATCGAATAATACTAGGAGCAGCGTCCTTAAGCATTGCAAGAAGCGATTCCCTTGAAAAACAAAATTCACTTCATATGTAAAACAACTTTCAAGTTAAGGTCCTTTCTTGAGGATAATTGTGTTGGATTTTCAAAGAAAGCAATTATAGAAGTTGCAAGGACTATAAATGCCTAGCTATAGGTATCTTTCCCTTCTTCCTCAAACCTCAACCTTTGCAAACCCAAGCTTGTCCTGTCCCACCAAAGCAAAGGCCCAGGAGACCTAACAGGATAGTAATGCTTCTGAGCCAGCAATGATTAAATTCAATGCAAGAGACATCAAAAGCACACATTTACAAGAATCAACTGGCCAGCCTCCGTTCTTATCAAACATAGCACGTCAAAAACATTACAATGACAACCAGACAAGACAAAAAATCATAAGTCCATAACATTTCTAATAACTGACACTTATTGGTGAACATACCAAAGAGTCGTAGTAAATGTTCAGCACCATATATTGTTGATGGAGAGACATCACCTACAACTGTTTCTTGATACTGTTTGCGTTCCTTTTTGTATAAGAGCATCACTGGCAATGCTTTGTCAAAGTAACATCGTATTCCTTTCAGGACTTCACCTACTGGATCAGTCACCCTGTATTCAAGAAAGCATAGTCCATGCCAATCATCACCATGTAAATTAAAACTCCAAAACTACATCTTACATTACACACACAAGCTGCAAGATTACAGTACCCAAAAAAGAAAAAAATTGAATGGGGCCTACTTATATAGAGTTAATTAAATCATCAGACATCATATGTCAAAATACAATAATGAATCCATAGGGAAGCATGCTCAGAACTAAATAATAGAAACAGCAATTCAAATAACAAGCACAGGAAAGAAAAAGAACAAAAGCTAATACAAGGATAGAAATCAACTTCTATGCAATAGGCTTAGCTAAACTTACTTGCCATCCTTCTTTGCCCTGTAGTCGAGGTACTTCTGCAAAATGTCATCTACAGTTGGAGAACGAGGAAGTTTAACAAGCTGCAGAAACAGAATTCTTCAGCAATCAATAAATAATGAAACATTTAAAAGTATCATTGAAAGGCTGGAAGAACCAAATACATTTCTGAAAGTCATTTAACTACGAAACCATCATCCTACATAATTGTCAGAAGAAGTTGCTTCTAACAGTTCATGTCTACCTTATCCTGCTGAGAAATGAATTCCCAATCATCAACAAGTTGCTTCCTTAGTGTTGGAGGAATTTGAATCTTGACAAGCTTTTCCAGGGACACAGTGTCCTTCTAACAATTATAGAACCCACAATTACTCCACCATCAAAGAAAGGTTAATGAGAAAACTTAAAAAGATCTAAAGAGTTCTGGAAGGAAGCATCTATCATTTGTGAGTAAACACACATGCAGCTTGGCACAGACAAATATCAAAATTTAGCAGGGATAGCTACATTTCCGTGTTTCTTATTTTCATTTTCTTTTTTATTAGAAGGGCTCAAAGGACCAGCACTATAAGCATTTAAAGCTACAGAAAAGAAACACTGAGTATCAATTTTATGCGCACAAGCCTATCACACACAGAAAAAGGGAAGTAAGGAGTAAAGATGGCAAGTGAGAACAAGACATCTGATAGCTATCTAGGAAATGGGAAAAAAAAAAAATGCAAGTAGAATATTTAATCCTAATAAATGCCACACCTCAGCACCTAAGTCATTCTTCCGCTTCTTCCCCTTTGTCACTGCAATAAATTTAAAATTAACTCTTTAAGAAATGCAGGTATTGTCTTTTACAACATACATTTTTCAAGAATAAAATATTAAAGATAAATATCAGAAAGTAAATTGTACCATTGTTCTTGTGGTCTTCTTTCTCTGCTTTTGCATCTACAAAAATTCAACACACAGTAACTAGTATCAACAGAAAACACAACAAAAACAAAAATCATTGATAACAAGTAAGGATGTACAAAGGATGATAGGCAGTGAGAAAACTGCTATTGGAGCCTTTGCAGCACTAAAACTAAAGAAAAAAAAAGAGAGCAAAGCTAACCAGAAGAACTTTTTGGCTTTGTTTGGGCTGACCGTCCTGATTTTGTATTCTTGTCCACACCTTGTTTCTTGTCAAGAGCTTGCTGCTTCATGATATTATCTTCAGTATTTTTCAACAGGCGATCCCCACCTACCCATTCGTCCCAACTGTTGGCAAGATGTCCAAGCCATAGTAATGATTTCTGTATCCCTTTTTGAAAAGGGCATAATTAATAACGAAAGAAAACATTTCGAGTAAAGATTATACAACTCTAAGGTAGTCTTTCCAGACAACACAAATGAGATGTGCATTATTTTGAGGGATTATTTTGTAAATTAAAACAGGGTGATGCATGCATGATCTTATGGCTTAGAAAGCTTTAATAAAACATCAGTTTTCAAAAGACACCAGAAAATCGGTTTCATATATCTATTTTTACCACTTATTATCAAATGAAAAAAGAAGAAGAGAGAACACCATTCCTACTTTTATTATTATTCTCTTTATTCCTTTCATTGGAATCCCATGCTACACCATAAGAGGTAGTTTTCTTTTATCCATAAACACCTTCAACCTGGTAAAGGAATCCTAGAATTTATGTACAACAATAAAAAGACTTTACAAAACTGAACCAGTTAGAACCTTCTATTTCTATTGTTATTTCCATGATATATATCATATTTGGGGAGATAAGGGAAGCATTGTCGAGGAATGTTTTAATTATAAGTTTTATTTTTCTTGAATGAAACTAGATCCACAACTACAGCACAGTACCACTAGAAAACTTGGGAAACATTGGAGGTAGCTCTGAGTTGCATTCTTTACCTCATTCACTTCACATTCTAAAATTGGAAAATTTAATAATGTAGATAGAAATAGAATAGAAGTTATAGAAGGCATACTCACTTTTTATTCCAACCCTGCAAAACACCAAACCGTACAAATGTTAATATCATAACCAGAAACTACTTTGCTTACCTACATGTTGTCACCATAATATGCCTTATTATTCAAGAATGTGTATGGAGGGAGATGTTATTCAACTTACAAGGTAGTGAACAAAGTATCTCCATTCATTTTTCCTCCGCTCTGCCTTTTGAACCTGAAATGTGAAAAGTTAAAGTTGTTTAGTTTATAACTACAGAAACACAAAAAGAGTAAGAATTCAAGGAATATAGCTGAATTTGGAGCAGGTTTAGTATTGGTAATTCACTTTTGTGAAAGGTTAAAGGTAGTTCCTTGTATATATACATACTACACAGATGGCCCATTGCATCTTTCAGAACGAAATCACCAACTATGCTGGTTATGCCGTAGTGCTAGAGAGAGCTGGACTAATAAAGGGTTAAAATTATCTAAAGGATATGTGAATTATGCCCTTCCGGTGAAAAGGTAAAATCATAATTACTACCCGAGCTAGATTGGAGTTATAATATATATATTTTTAATTTTATAATTTTTGAGGAAGTAGACTGAAGCGTACAATATGTGCAAGAGTAGTAAATTGGTCCAAATGAATAATTCAACATGAAGAGAACCTGCAATTGATGCAAAAAAAAAGGAAAACTCCTGCATCAATTTCTTTAGAACAAGATTTAAACCATTTCTTTGTGAATTATTTCTTAATTGCAGGTTGGAATTCCAAATCAATATTGAACAAACTAATCAAAATCAACAACTGCCTTGGAAAATAAATAGCTATCTAGACCTTTATTTCTTTTCTTTTCTTTTTCTTTCCTTTTTTGGGTAGAAAAGAAATACCTACAAGGAGCCAATTGCACGCAAAGACTAAGGATTACAACCCCAAAACCCTAGACACAAATTCAAAACCATTCCGTCGAAGCTTAACAAAATTCAAAAGGTAAAACAAAACAAGAAATAGAGAATTCGGAAAACTAGGGCACAGAGATTAAAGAAATGGAGGTCAGGGAAAGAGAAACGAAAGTAGGGTTCGTTTGACTTGCCTTGGCTTCGTAGATGCGAGGGCCATGGTAGGCAAGGATCTTCTCACCCTCGGAGTAGACGCTGGAATTGGAGGGAGGAGCGTCGCCGCTAGAGGTGTCGCCGTCGGTGGGCGAGTCATCTCGGGACGAGTTCGCCATTTTCGCGGAGTAACAGCTTCAGCAGCTCCTTCAGTTTGAGAACTCGAGAGGAGAGCACAGAAGCGCGGTCACTCTGTTGAGCTTGAGAGTGAACCGTAGCGCAGAGTGGATGTTTAAATTAAAGTACAAGATGGGATGGGATCTGATTTGTCACTCTAATAAAAATCCCCCCTTCCCCATTTTTTTTGTTTAATTTTTAAAGGTTTTTTCTTTCTTTTGCCAAACAAGGTTATTATTGTTCCAGCACACTAAATAAGTCTTTTTCAAAAAATATAAACCAGCTTTTCCATAATAAAAATAATAATAATAATGTCATTCTCAGTGCACTATATGAATGCTTAGACTAAAATTAATGACCTTCTCTAGAGGAGCAATTGTTCCAAAACATTATAATAGTGGGTCATTTACAAATATTTTATATACTTTCAATCAAGAGATGAGAGGAAATTTAACTTAGGACCTCTTGGTTAGTGAGTTACAATTTATTGCATGAGTGTGCATCTCCTGGAATGACAATTTGCCTACGAGGATCTAGTACAACATATTAAGACATAAAATCTTTAAAACGAGGAGGAAAACAAAACCAATCAAGAAAAATAAAAGAAAGTTAATAGATCTTACGGATTTTTGCTACAAAGAGTTTGTTTTTGTGGAAAGATAATTGGGTGTTACTATCATACTATAGCGTGGTATTATTAATCTACGTGTTATATAGATGGACAACTTGAATGATATGTCATGAACGCAAGGTATAAAATTACTAAATAAATACATAGCATGGAGTGTATTAGTAATACGAGGGTGTCACCGTAAAGAATAAGAAAATGAAAAACATGGCAGATGACTCGACCCTAGGATCCCCCAATACCGAGACTACTGACTGACCTCGAACTTACCATGAAATTTGTTGACTTTAAAAGAAATTCAGCAAACTTTTGCTAAGGACGTAATTGTAAACATAGTATTGCTGGTGCATACATATCAGCAACATCCGTCAGAAATACATCCATAATCAGTGCAAGATGAGTTAAAAATCATTCAGCAAATTTGCTTGTTCAAATACAATCCGCACAATATACAATTCATTTCTTAGATGATTCATCAATGAGTTGCTTAACAAATTCCAATTTCTCTTCATTATCTAAGGTAAGGAAGAGTTCAACATACAAAGGATTAGCCACAAGCAGTCTTAATGCTTTAACTCGATCCGTAACAGAAAGCCCCATAGGTTTAACCTCACGGTACAGCTCACCTGCTTCGTTACCTTTGGATTGCAGCGATTCACATAGGACTCGCGTTTGCACATTTGAAGCTTTTATCACTTCCACGAATGATGCAGGAACTTCGTCTAACGCAACACTTAAACCTCCACATTGTCTTCGATTTCGTGGAGAGGAATAACACTGATCTGTTTGTTTGTTTGTTGAGATTTGGTCAACAGGCCTTGAATAAGCGTCTTCTTCTGTTCCAACGTCAGTTGATTCCTCATCACAGTCAATATCTTCATCACAGTTAATCTCCTCATCACAGTTAATCTCCTCATCATAGTTCATCACCTCAACTCTTTCAACCGGAGTTTGGAATGGTTTTACAGTTGCATGGCCAACTCCAAATATATCAACAAGTCTATCATAAAGTGGAAAATATTTGTCCCTCCACCCATCTGCCTCTTTGTGATCCTGCAGGTTCAGTAAACAAACGTTAGTATAATTTATGCTACAAATATGAGATTACAAGTAACACATATGTATAAGTTGACACTTCATTGAACAACAAAAAATCAAAAGTAAAATATATTAGGCTTATTAGCCTAGGATAGAGTTAATACTATCATACCTGCACATAGGCTTTCCATGCCTCTTCACTGTCAACCTCCAAACATTTCTTCAAATCATTCCACCCAAACCCACTTCTGTTGATCATGTCATATATTAGACGGTATTGCTTCTTCAATTTTTTCATTTTTGACTCAACGTGTGGGTTAGCTTTCAGTTCTGATGCTGGACATAAATTGCATAAAGCTTTTTCTATTAGAGTCAATGTACCAGATTTGAAGGTACCATTTTCACGATAACCCTTTGCCACTAGATCCTCTAGGATCCCTAAAAGTGCATCCTCCTCCTCTTTGGTCCATGCACGTCTGCTGCCTTTTCTATTTGTCTCATGGATTTCACTACTACCTCCAGTATCATCTTGCCTTCTCCTCTTTACTTGTGAGGAATGCAATTGATCCGTTTGCTTGGTAGTTGAGTTTTGGTCAACTGATCTTGGACAAGTGTCTTCCTCTATCCCAAATTCAGTTGCATTAACCTCATCACAGTTTATCTCTTCAATTTTCTCAGCTGGAGTTTGGGATGTTTTTACAATTGCGTGGTCCACCTTAAATATTCTAACAAGTCTATCATAGAGTGGAAAATGTTTGCCCCTCCACCCATATGCTTCCTTGTGATGCTACAAGTTCAATCAACAAACGTTAGTGCTTATGGTACAAATGTAATATCACAGGTAAAACATACGTTATAAACTGACACTTCATTTATCAACAATTCAAAAAGGATCACACTATGAAGTCAATATTATCATACCTGAAGATATGCTTTCCATGTCTCTTCACTGTCAACCTTCACACATTTCCTCACATCATTCCACCCAAACCCGGTTTTGTTGACCATGTCATATACTGTACTGAACTGCTTCTTCAACTTTTTAATTTTTGACTCGATGTGTGGGTTAGCTTTCAGTCCTGATCCTGGACACAAAACTCGCAAGGAATTTTCTATTACAATCAATGTACCAGCTCTGAAAGTACGATTAGCACGATGGCCCTTTGCAACCAGCTCCTCTAGGATGTCTAAAAGTGCATCCTCCTCCTCTTTGGTCCATACACGTCTACTCCCTTTTCTATTACTCTCATTGACTTGACTACTACTTCCAGTATCCATTCCTAAAAGGCCCTGGTGAAAAATATCCAACCATTTTAACCATAACGATCACTAATAATAATACAAAACTGTATCATTTCATATTCATTTAGAATTTGAATGCTGCATTCTTTAGTTTCAGCACATGGCCTCAAACATTATTCCTATTTCTTGGTCTAACTGCTAAAGAATGCTAGCAAAATTTGGGAAAGGAATAGGGAGAGAAAGGGAAATAATTAGGTCCGTTTTAATTGTTTTCCAATTTGATGACATAGAATCCTAACCCATCATTTACTTTCCTTAGTATTTTATTTTGTATAATGTCCCAGGTAGAGGTTCCATATAAAGAAAAAGAAAAAGATTATTGACGTGCACCGAAGTCAACTGAGAAAACATACATAAATATGGTAAAATGTCAAAACACAATTAAATTTTCAAATACACATATTTTTATTTAACCACCCCTATTTTCCATCCAACTCAAAAAGCATTTGGGCTACTCCTCAAGGGAGTCAAATGATCAGAGGATTCAACAATCAGTGTAGTATTGAAACACTAAATTGTATCTCTGAAAGGTTGGAGGTACTTTGATCACGGAATACATGTGAAGAACCAAATAGATTCTTGAAAGGCATATTTAATTTAACCATGAAACCATCATTCTTTATAATTGTTAAATGACAACCAAGAGAAGTTGCTTCTAACAGTTCATATGTACCTTATCCTGCTGATAAACAACTTCCGGATCATCAACAACTTGCTTCCTTAGTATTGAGGGAATTTGACTCATGACAAGATTTTCCAAGGAGACAGTGTCCTAACAATTAGAGAACCCAGAAATGGCCCATCAAAGAAATGGCAGTAAGAGAAAACATAAATAAGACCTAAGGAGAATATGAAACAGTTCTCAAAGGAAGCATTTTTCATCCGTGAGTAGAAGAAACATATGCAGTTTGCATAGACAGAGGATAATTGAATGTAGAAAATAACATGATCATGTGTATAAATGCAATAAAAGAAAAAGGAAACTAGAAAAAAAAAAGTAGAAAAAAAGAGTTGTGAAAGGTTATAGTTGTTTTACATGAAAATTACAGCAGAAAAAGAGAGTAAAGTCAGATACTTCAGACGAAGCATAATTTAATCTCAACATACTTAAAACCAGAAATTGATGCAAAGAAAAAACATTCGTATCAAATTTCCAGCATAAGGTTTAAAGCATTTCTAGGTGAACAAAATTTCATGATTGCAATCAGCATTGGACAAACTAATCGATCAATCTTGATAATACTACAGCTCTAGTAAATTTTAATAAAATTGCAGAGCTAAATAAATAAATAAATAAATAAATAAAGAATTCGGAAAAGTGGGGCAGTTAGATTAAAGAAGATGGAGGTTGGGGAAGAGAAAGGAAAAGTGGCTTGCCTTGGCGTCGTACGCAAGGATCATCTCTCCCTCCGAGTAGAGGCTGGAATTTAACGGCGGCGCGTCGCCATTGGTGGCGGAGTCGTCCGTCGACGAGTTCCTCATTTTTGCAGACCCAACAGTCAACCGCGGGAGGACAAAATTGCTGATCCGACTTGTCACTCTAATAATTCCACTTCTCTTTTTGGTGGAGGGTTTGTAAATTATTATTTTTTTACTTTTTCGGTTTTAGGAGACGATTTTCACTTTAATATTTTATCCATTTGTTATTTTTCCTCTTATCCTCGTGCTTTTACAATTGAAATAACAAAAGAAAAATTAAAGTCAAATGGGGCATCGTTATGTCATTTTGTTAATGGATGCAAAAGAGATTAATATGAATCTTCAAACTTATGAGCAAAGCTGGTCGGTGGTTTTCCCCTTTTTCTTCATATAAATAAATAATTTTTTAAAAAAAGCTGGTCGGTGGAGGGTAGATGAAATCAGGGGATTTTTTTAATCGTTTTGCTCATATTTCTTGTCAATTTGCTCCACGGGAGTGTAACTAGGTTGTTAATCTATCGGTTAAGTAGGCGCTCATATCTCAGGATTTTCAAGTGTGGTTAGAAAATGGTCCTTTATGGATTTCTGATGTTTTGGCCAATGACAAATTATTTTCTTAAATTAAGTTTATACTGGATGTGATGTAGTGGTACTCTTTTGCTTTGACCAAATTTTCCTCCATTTGGGAGTTTTTAAAGGCAAGATTTTAATGAGTCCACACTTGTTACATTACTAAAGTCCAGTTTTTCTTTTTGTACTATAACATTGTTGTTTCAATGAAGTTATCTCACTTTGATAAAATAATAATAATAATAATAATAAATAAATAAATTATAAAACATAGAGAGTGCGTGCGTGTGCGTTAAGTCAGCTAGAGAGATAATGTGTATATCTCTTTCCATATGAGTTTGAATTTGATTCTCTTGTTACATAAAGTAGAATAGTTTAGATTATTATTTTTATAAAAAAACTAGCTTCTCCGCACGCGCTTTCGCGCCTGCAAGAGGTTTTTTTTTAAAAAAAATTAACATTTATTTTAGAATTAAAAAAGATAATGGGTAGTTGTGTTCCATAAAAATAGGCCATTATCTTATTTTTCTTTTAATTTTAATTAAATATGAAAAAGTGTGAATTTACCATATTATCCTCATTTAATTAATAATTTCAATTATTAATGTTTGCATTAACCAAGAGCATTTTCTGGTATTTTGAATGTTTTCACCATTCTCTGCCTTTTGCTTTATATATATAGATATAAAGAAAATTACAAAATATTCAAATGAAAGTGTGTTTATCACTACCGTGGACTTTCATATACAATAAAGACATTCTATTGAAGAAAGCCTCATATCTATATATATAATATTATAATATTATTATATATATATATAGCTTATATTGAGAGATCTCTCAAATAAGTTATTTGAGAGACACCTTTGTAGGGCTCATTCCTTATTGTATTTCACTAATCTAAACTGTCTATTTTGTAGATATTCATTCAAAGATCATCTCTACAAAAAAATCACTTGGAAATCATTTGGCAACTCAATTAAATTATTGAAATTGAAGTACTTTCTTGATGCACTGTGTTCATTGATTTTGTTGGTCTCAATTAGATGCCTTAATGATTTTCAATTTGCATGATTTTTTGTAAGGATGATCTCTGAATGAAGATGTGAAAAATAAATAGTTTGGATCGTTGAAAAAAGTTTTGTAGGGAACCTAAATGATGTCCCTCAAATAAAATTATTTAAAGAATCCCTCAATAGAAGGGGATTATATATATATATATATATAGACTAGAAAAAAATATTATATTTGAATAAAGGCTCTATTAAATACAATCTATTCATTAGGGTTGCCATTCATAACTTGAGTCTCTCCATTTATGGTGTGTTTACCAATCAAGAATTGGAATTTTCATCAGGAATTGAATTCCGCTTATAGAGGATTCATGCGTTTACTTCACATCAAGGAATTAAAAAATAAATGAGGCCCACACAAAATTAGGAATTGAATTCTTGATTTTGAAGGAATTCAATTCTTGGGTGGGAGATGGTACTTTAATTCCCGGAGAACTAACCCATTAGAAATTCATCTTTTTTACTCATTATATCCTCACACAATTTTTAAAATTCAAAATTCGCCATCCACTTTAACCCAACAACGAGGACATTTTAGTAATTAGTACCACTTCTACCCCAATTCCATATGGTTTAGTAAATAACTTCAATAGGAATCTGGAATATAACTCTCTTCAATCCATATGGTTTAGTAAACAATTTCAATAGGAATTCGGAATCTAATTCTCCTCAATCCAACTCCTCCTCAATTCAATTCCTCATAATCCAATTACAGATTAGTAAACATGCCATTAGTATAAAAAGTAGAAATGGGATGGGTACATGAGCTCTGTTGTATAAGAGTTGGAACATGTATGGAAACTTACTTACATGATAAAGAAAAATTTGCGAGAAAAATATAAAATGAAATGACATGAACATAAATTATCTTATCTGAAAATACATGGAGTATAAATATAAATCAAATCAACAAAAAAAATGTAAATAAGAAAATACATAATGAATATTTCTAGTTTCTATTGAGATGATCACGAATATTTATTGATGGGTGTTATCTGTAAATTTGTTTCATGTACCAGGGCTTGGGCCTGACTCTTTAATCCCTCCAAGAGTTTCAACATTTGTGAATTGGTTTCATGTACCAAGGCTTGGGCCTGACTCTTTAATCCCTCCAAGAGTTTCAACATTTGTGAATTTGTTTCCTGTTCCAGGGGTTGGACCCGAGTCCTTAATCCCTCCAAAAGTCTCACATTTTATGAATTTGTTTCCTGTAACAGGGCTTGGACCTCAGTCCTTAATCCCTCAGAGGATCTCAACATTTGTTACTTTGTTTCCTGTACCAGGGCTTGGGCCCAAGTTTTTAATTCCTCAGAGAGTTTCGACATTTGTGAATTTGTTTCCTTTACCAGGGCTTGGGCCAGAATCCTTAATTCCTCCGAGAGTCTCAACATTTGTGAATTTGTTTCCTGTACCAGGACTTGGGCCGGAATCCTTAATCCCTCCAAGAGTCTCAACATCTGTGAATTTGTGTCCAGGACCAGGACTTGAACAGGAATCCTTAATCCCTCCAAGAGTCTCAACATTTGTGAATTTATTTCCTGTGCCAGGACTTGGGCCTGAACCTTTAATCACTCCAAGGGTTTGTTGATTGGTAAAGTGGTGCCCCACGCCTGGGCTAGGGCCCGATTCTTTGATGGCTTCAAGAGATAACCCATCAAAGAAACCTCCAATTGCTCTACGACCAGAGTTTCTGTGCTTCATGATATTGAAAGGTCGAGCACTTACTGCAATGAATGTGGAGCTCAGCAAAAGAAGCAGCAAACTGAAAAACTTGGTTGTCATGTTGGTATTGGACAATTGAGAGAGAGAGAGAGAGAGAGAGAGAGTATTGTTGGTTTGTGTTTTGTGTGATCTGCTTGTTGGTTTGTGATCTGCATGATGAAGTATTTGGTCTGGCCTATTTATAACCTCGGTACTTGGTAGCAAGTTAGACTGTGAGACGAGGCTTGTTTGACTAAGATACTTGGCATGCTAAATTCAAACGAACGTGACATTTTCCAATCTTTCATGGCATGCCATTTGTTCATGTGCTGCAATTAGGAAGCAACATCGATGGTTCTTGATCTCTAGCTAACATGTAGAAAAAAGAATTGGAAAGATTGGTTGCGAGTCCAAGTTAGAAAATGAGGAAGAAAATAATATATATATATGATGGAAACAGTATTGAATATCCTCTACTAGCTAGCCGGCTGCTATGAAGCCATCAGAAAGTTCTTGCAGTTTTTGGGAGAATCAAAGAAAAAAAGAGGTCAAATTAGACTATGCATTGTTTGATTTGAATTCCATGGCTGCAGTATAACGTGACTTATACGATTTATTGGAATTTTCATGACCAGTCAATTTTCCTAGTTGTAATACATCAATTGGGCAAGGGCCAATCGGGCTACCTACATTTTTATTTTTGTCAAAATAGCCACCATAGAAATTCCATGATAAGAAACACCTTCGTATTTATAAACCTATACTTATACACGTACATTGATTTAGACACCATTTTTTCATATTTTATAATTAAGAAAAATAAGAAAACTCTTTGTTTTTCAGTTGCCATGGATGTAAGTAAACTAAATCTGTCTTTTAGTTTTAATACATTACATTTTTTTTAATCGATTGACGTATCGTATGAGCATACTATACTATATATATAGTATCATACTATGTTAAAAATGTTTTTCTCCGTAATGGTATTGGAATTTATTCAGAGGAGATTCAGGACTTCACACATTTTTGTAGCCCACCATTATTGACAAACCAAAAGAGGCACGTCTGTTTGGGGGTTTCCTTGTAACTCCCTTCAAGACCTGCTCATGTCTTCATGCAGGGCAAGGTTGTGCACTAGTTTAGCAAGACATAATAAAAAAAAATTCAACGAGTGGGCTAGCTAAAGTTGTTAGTTTAAAATCTAATGATTATTTTTTGGGTATTTATAATATCTATAGTCTTTCTATAAAAAAAAAAAATAGGGGGAGTAAACATTAAATCATATATACGGACTACCTACATTTTTATTTGTGTCAAAATAGCCATCATAGCAGCTCCATGATAAGATACACATTCATATTTAAATACCTATACTTATACACGTACATTGATTTAGACACCATTTATTCATATTTTATAATTAAGAAAAAGAAGAAAACTTTGTTTTTCAGTTGCCAAACATGTAAGTAAACTAAATCTGTCTTTTAGTTTTAATACTTGACATTTTTTTTAATCGATTGACGTATCGTATGAGCATACTGAGGTATATACTATATAGTATACTGTGTTAAAAATGTTTTTCTTCGAAATGGTATTGGTGGAATTTATTTAGAGGAGATTAAGGACTTCACACATTTTTTAGCCTACCACTATTGACAAACCAAAAAAGGCAGGTCCGTTTGGGGTTCCTTGTAACTCCATCCAAGACTTGAAACACATTCCGCTCCTTTCTTGCATGGCAAGGCTGTGCACTAATTTAGTCTCATGTATTATCTCATTGTATACGTAAATCTTATGTGGAACCACTCATTTCGCAAACCCCCATGACTAAGTGCGCGCCCGATCCCATGACAAGACTTTTTTGGCAAAACTCCATGGTGTGATTTTATTTTGTACTGCTCGATTGAGTTTGAGTTATCTTAGTTCCCATTTGCCATTACTTATTTCGGGTCAAAATCACTTTCTTCAAAATCTTGGGCTACACACAACCTGTTTGGTAAAAATAAAAAATCATATTATTCGAAGGATGAGAAAAGCAATGGGTGTTTTGTTTCTTTGTCAAAGAAAGAGATTCTTAAAAGTTACGACGATAGGTGGGACTCAACTAGTTTTGCTAAACTCAGACAAAGAAAAAAGTTATGTACAGTACAGGAGAGGAATGTGGAAGAAGAATGAACAAAGCCAATCACGATACAAATAAGGGATATTTGTTGAAATGTCATCTGAATTTATACATAAGTTTCAATTTGTCACCTTAAAGAAACATTTAAGCGAAATGTCACCTTAAATTTTTAAAATTCATGAATTGTCACCTAACTTTAACATCATCCAATTTTCCATCTATTTTAAAGGGTATTTTAGTCTTTCTAAACAAGAGGGTTTACATAGCTTTATATTTAAATTATAAAAAAAAAGAATGTTTACATATTGGAAAGACTAAAATACCTTTCAAAATGGATGAAAAATTGGATGATGTTAAAGTTAAGTGACAAATCATGGATTTTGAAAACTTAAGGTGACATTTTACTTAATTTTTTTTTAAAGTGACAAATTGAAACTGATGTATAAGTTCATGTGACATTTATATAAAAATCTATACAAATAAATACAATAAGACCCAATGGCCCGGCAATACAAAGGTTAGCCCAAAATGGCATACCCCTAGCCCTACCACTCCCAAAAATAAAGACAATCGGGCCCAACCACATAAACAACACGACTTCAGAAGGCTTTTAAATTTAAGGAGAGAAAAAGTAATTATTTATGTAATTTATTATAATTTATAATTGAGGAAAACACTTCATTTTTCGTTTTGTAGAGATTAAAAATATAAGAAAGATCACGATTATTTTCCATAATGTGTATAGACGAAGTAATAGTTAAAGTTACAAAATAAGGAAGATGATTAGAGATGTCCTAAAAAAAATTAATTTGTTACAGATTAAATAAACATTCCATGCATATAGCATGCAAGATTATTGTGCTAGGTAGGTAGAGGACCTGCATCAAGGAAGGAAGGAAGCATCCAGATCCAAAATGAGAGTGCAGAAAGCCAACAAATGAGTGATACTCTGCCCTACAAAATAAAGGAGGATTTAATTAAGCAACTGGGTAATATAATATGATATGGCATCTAGTCATTGCCCTTCACTGCCTTTGACCTTATGCTGTTTTAGTTATATGATTATATCTATCTAGCCATTTGTTTTGTTTTTTTTTTTTGTCAAAGTGGACTTTCATTCATAAGTAAGTAAGGGTTACAAACAAAGCCCAACAAAGCAAACATCAAAAGGCCCAGAACAAACAAAACCCTAGCAACTAAAACAAAACAACAGAGAGCAGCCGCCATCATCCCTGCAACTAGAGAAGCAGCAAGCAGACAACAACCAACCAGGGCCAAAGCAAAACAACAAACTTCCACACCAACACAACAAACAACAACCCCAAAACCACTGGAACAAAGCCTTAAAATTGGAAAAACGTAAAACCAAGAAAACCCCAATAGCGAACTCCACTGCGACACACTTCGCAACCATCGAACCCAAACTCGCATCCAAGGGAACAACAGCCATGCATCAGGGGACGAAACCGAAGGCCAAAACCAGCCCAAAGCTTTGCTCCTGTCTTTTCTTTCTTCTCACTCTAGCTATATCAGGTACACAGTCACCCTCACACACGGAGAAAACTTGCCTGGCACGGGTATGCCAACGTAAGCATTCCACCTAAGTATCCCCACCCAATTATACTTCGACACCTGTCAATCACTTTAACACTTAAAAAAATAAAAAAATTGGTCATCTCTGCTCCTCTCTCCCTCTTATTCTTTCTCTCTCATCCGTTTTCCTCTCTCTATCTCTCTCTACTCATCTCTCCTCTTTGCATTCAGTAACATTTTTTTTGTGTGGAAAAGTTTGCATCAGTAACATTGGCAGGTTCCTTGTATAAGTAACCCAACCCCACGAGTCAAGTCTGGGAACATAGGAGGCCGGCACGAAGAGATGGAATTAAAGGGAGAGATTGGCCTCCAGATTTGATATCAGCCACCTCAAATTCGGAGGCAAGGCAAAGCCGCTGCCTCCATTGTTGTCGGTGTGAAGACGGATGAGAGAGAGAGCCGGTGAGAAGAGGGAGATGATGCCCACGAAGGAGGAGAAGGGTTTGACTGTTGGTTTAACCAATTTTTTTTTAAAGTGTTAAGGTGGTTGAGAGAGAGAGAGAGGGAGGGGAACATCTAGAGAGAAAGAAAAGAGGGAGAGAGGAGATAAGAAAAACCTGGTGTGAGTTGCAGACGGGGAGATGGAGGAGCAGAGATGACCAAAATTATTATTTTTAAGTGTTAAAGTGATTAACAGGTGTCGAAATATAATTGAGTGGGGATACTTAGGTGGAATGCTTACCTTGGCATACCCGTGCCAGGCAAGTTTTTCTTCACACGCACAGCTTAGCTTTGATGTTGAAATTCGTGCAGTTTCAAATCCTGAGAGGAAAATTATCATTAGATAATACATTAGTTGGTAGCTTGGTATTACTTATCATTAAAGGCAAGATTTTTTTTCTTAAAAGTAAGGGGCGAGTACGGTCCAAATCTAGATTAATTTACTTCCAAAATGAAAAATTGAATAAAATTGCATTTAATGCGGTTGTCTCACCCCTTAAGCCGTTTGACTTGAAATGATAGAAATTTAAATTCCGTCATTTTCAATTACTTCATCCAAATGGAGAGTAAATTAAATCAACCTCTCGGTATTTTACCCCAGATATACAAGGCATCAAAATCTAGTCTATTCTTCTTTTGTAACATTTATTAAGAAATAAAGGGCAAAAAAATAGGCTGACCACACGATGAAGGAGGCATCCGGATACAAAAAGGGAACAAATATAAACGATACTCTCTGCCCTACCAAACAAGAAGAAGGATTAAGTTATTAAACTAGACACCTTACTTGGCATAAAAAAAGACCACATCTTCAAAATAGATGGAAAATTGAATAATGTTAAAGTCAGGTGACAAATCATGAATTTTGAAAACTTAAGGTGACATTTCGCTTAAATATTTTCTTTAAGGTGACAAATTAAAACTGATGTATAAGTTTATGTGACATTTCTATAAAAATCACTACAAATAAATACAATAAGGCCCAAAGGCCGGGTAATACAAAGGTTGGCCCAAAATGGCATACCCCTAGCCCTACCAAGCCCAAACATAAAGACAATCGGGCCCAACCACATAAACAACCCGACCTCAGAAGGCTTTTAAATTTAAGGAGAGAAAAAGTAATTATTTATGTAATTTATTATAATTTATAATTGAGGAAAACACTTCATTTTTCGTTTTGTAGAGATTAAAAATATAAGAAAGGTCACGATTATTTTCCATAATGTGTATAAACGAAGTACTAGTTAAAGTTACAAAATAAGGAAGATGATTAGAGATGTCCTAAAAAAAATTAATTTGTTACAGATTAAATAAACATTCCATGCATATAGCATGCAAGATTATTGTGGTAGGGAGGTAGAGGACCTGCATCAAAGTCTATTTTTATTTTGTTTTTTTTGGGCCTCAATGAGAGAGAGAGAGAGGGAGAGAGAGGGAGAGAGAGGTTCATGTAGCCAACGATGAAGGAAGGAAGCATCCAGATTTGCCATCCAAATTTGCCATCCACTTTAACCCAACAACGAGGACATTTTAGTAATTAGTACCACTTCTACCCCAATTTCATATGGTTTAGTAAATAACTTCAATAGGAATTCGGAATATAACTCCCTTAAATCCATATGATTTAGTAAACAATTTCAATAGAAATTCGGAATCTAATTCTCCTCAATCCAACTCCTCCTCAATTCAATTCTTCATAATCCAATTACGGATTAGTAAACATGCCATTAATATAAAAAGTAGAAATGGGATGGGTATATGAGCTCCGTTGTATAAGAGTTGGAACATGTATGGAAACTTACTTACACGATAAAGAAAAATTTGCGAGAAAAATATAAAATGAAATGACATGAACATAAATTATCTTATCTGAAAATACATGGAGTATAAATATAAATCAAATCAACAAAAAAATGTAAATAAGAAAATACATAATGAATATTTATAGATTCTATTGAGATGATCACGAATATTTATTGATGGGTGTTATCTGCAAATTTGTTTCCTGCTACCAGGGCTTGGGCCTCACTCTTTAATCCCTCCAAGAGTTTCAACATTTGTGAATTGGTTTCCTGTACCAGGGCTTGGGCCTCTTTAATCCCTCCAAGAGTTTCAACATTTGTGAATTTGTTTCATGTTCCAGGGGTTGGACCAGAGTCCTTAATCCCTCCAAGAGTCTCAACATTTATGAATTTGTTTCATGTACCAGGGCTTGGACCTAAGTCCTTAATCCCTACGAGGATCTCAACATTTGTTACTTTGTTTCCTGTACCAGGGCTTGGGCCCAGAGTTTTTAATTCCTCAGAGAGTTTCGACATTTGTGAATTTGTTTCCTCTACCAAGGCTTGGGCCAGAATCCTTAATTCCTCAGAGAGTCTCAATATTTGTGAATTTGTTTCATGTACCAGGACTTGGGCCGAAATCCTTAATCCCTCCAAGAGTCTCAACATCTCTGAATTTGTGTCCAGTACCAGGACTTGAAAGGAATCCTTAATCCCTCCAAGAGTCTCAACATTTGTGAATTTGTTTCCTGTGCCAGGACTTGGGCCTGAACCTTTAATCCCTCCAAGGGTTTGTTGATTGGTAAAGTGGTGCCCCACGCCTGGGCTAGGGCCTGATTCTTTGATGGCTTCAAGAGATAACCCATCAAAGAAACCTCCAATTCACTACTAAAAAAAGGCTCAAAAGAGACTGAGTACTATTAGTCCCTTTTGGCTTCTTTAGGGACCGAAAACAGTGCCTATTGTAGTATTAGGGACTGTTATATATCAGTGTCTTTTAAAGGGGTCTTCTATTGATAAATATGTCACTGATTATAAAAATCAGTGCCTAATTTTCGCAATGGGTCCCACATTCCTAGCACCCAATACGCGTACATCAATCTCAAATACATCCGTTCCTAATATAATCAAAAGGCACATAAAGCTCATCAGTCCCTACTAAAATAGAAAAGCATTTTCATTATTTTTGATATATTTATATTTATTTGGTGTTTTTTTTTATATATGATTTGTAATTTACAATTTATCCACCATCCGTGCCTATAAAAAAATATTCTTTTAAAAGTTATCATATATTTAAACATTTGCAACCCAGCCTCAATCCGTGCCTTTCAAACATTCATTGGTTTTTTTTTTTCCCCAAATATCCATTGTTCTTCAAATAAATGAATTACATTCCTAATGGAAATACTTATATTCAACACTTCCGAAAATAATGAGAATACACCATACACAATAATTCCATTAATCTTTTCATAATGAAAATACAGAAAGTGTTGAAAGTGGTGGACCTATCCTCATGACTATTACATTAATATTTTCATACTGAAAATAGACCAAGAATTGCAAGTGGTCAACCTTTTTAGCAAGGATATTACAGTTATGATATTAAAAACCAAAAACTTACTGAAAAGAGAAAAAAATACAGAATTTCATTAAGCTCCACCTTGCTATTCACCATTAACTGCCATTCAGCTCCTCCTTGCTTGACTTGATTCGCCATTGAGTTTCTCCTTGCTTGACTGGATTTGCCACAATCACTCAACTGAGTATTGGCTTTCCTCTGGCCAAAAGGTAATTATGAGGTACTCTCTATATGCTAAGGTATATATCAATATAAATGAAATACAAACAGCATGCCTATAAATTGGAAAGCAAACTAATTTGCATATTATCATGCATTTCAATGGTTCTCTCAAGATCTGGAAGTGAGTTTTCATAGTATAACTCACATTGGTAAGAACTTTGCAAGAACATACAATCTTTTAGCACCAAGTCTCCCAACTTGCTTGATCTTCCTGACATCCAGAAAATGAAACGAATACAAAAAGGGAAAGGGCAATGATCACATATTAGTTTACCATATAGAAAAAGGATTATTTCTCCATTGTTACAAAAGAAGTAACTTTCTGATTTGAATAAGTGACAATAGCAGTTAAGTTTCGCATTGAAGAAACAAATGGGAATCAATGTAGATAATCTCTTGGAGTTATTTCAGTCAATGATAAATCAAGATCACATAAGCATTCAAGAACCAATAACATTTTGATAAACCCATGTGAAAACATAGAGATATGCACCAACCTAGCTGTGGTTTTCAAACAGAACAGCCTATAAAGCTTCAGCCCATGGCCTTAAAAAGAAAGATATAAAATTAGAAAGAAAAGAAAAACATCAACAATAACAAATAGAAGCCACAGTTAGTCAAAATAGTGCACCAAATTTAACCTTATGTCTCTAAATCTAGTCGATACAAAATTTCATCACAATAAACTAAATTTATCAGATAAAAAGGAATGATAAATAAATTTTACGAATATAAATTAAGATATAAAATGTTCTCATCAACAGCCATAAAATACCATTAATTAAGCTCCTCCTCCTTGACTTGGTGTAGTCTCCATTTGCTTCAAGGGGCAGCTCATCTTCAAGCCTTTTTCCATTCCTCTACACCAAATTTTTCCAAGATATTAAGACAAACTGTACCTAATGTCAATTTTCATGTACAACACTTGTGCCCCTATTATATGAAATTTATGAATTACCTCAACATCCATGTGTACCACAATTGTAATGGGTATTTTTTAAAGAAACATCCACAAGCTCAAAGGGAAGTACCAAAAATGAGGAGAATCTAAGAGTCATGAATTAGTAAATTCGAGGAAAGCAGAAGATGACATTTAATCACAATGCTGCAGTTAATACCTACCATAGAGATAGATGACTATTAATAATCAAGATAAATGGGTAAAAGGGTAGGGAATAACTCAAAATTAGCTTAAACAGTAAATGACTACTATGTTGCTACTCTTACTCCTGCCTAGTATGCGAATCCCTCCTATTCATTGGTTTTGGTCAACATATTTGCATTTTCAGGCTCAAAGAAGCATCTTCGTACCAAAATATTTGTTGCAAAAACTACCTCAATCCTTCATTTGAATGAATGCGTTAACTAATTAATTAATTAATTACTCTGCTTCAAAAAGAGAGAGAGAAAAAAAATACAAGGAATTCAAGCATTAGGAAAATGTACCAAATTTATGATGAAAATTGAAGGTTAGTGCAAGTGTAGATACGGGCAAAGTTCATACCTTCAAATGCAATATGATTCACAGACTCCCTAATTATAAAGAAATTTGGGCTAGGGCGAGTGCGCTGTCAAATGGAACGCTAAAAATGATTCAAACATGTCACCTTTGAAGAGTAGTTCACAATGAAAAGAAGGAAAGGCCAATAGTGGCTTTGACAGAATCACAAACACATTCAAAAGTGGCTTCGACACCAAATTTACCTGAGTCCAAACAACTAGAGACTTTGCACCTGTTAAAATCCACAAGACACTGATTAATTAATCTGGAAATTGAAACTAATGATGTAGGGATTCGTAAATCAATAGTTAAAATACACAAGATAGTTATGCTTTCAAATTTACAAACCTTCCAAAAGTTATCAAATTATAATATGCAGATCAAATTACAAAAAGAAGAGGAACTATACCTTTTGCCTTTGAGCTGGAGGAGGCAGCGATCTGAGTTTGGTTTATGGGTAAAATTTGGGGGTTTTTCGTCTGGGTTTCGGTGGGGTCATTCGATGGTGCAAGAGGCAATTAACGGGACTGAGAGGTTGAGAGAGAGGGCTGAGGGAAGACTGCGGTGTGAGAATATATTAACGACTACGATGGAGAAGCGCCGTGTCAATTGCCGAAGACCAATGGACATCGTCATAAAGGTTATCAAAAAAATTGAAACCTGTTAAGCCACGACCAACGATCCCAGAGAACGGAGGATCTGAGTGAGATAGAGAGGTTGAGAGAGGAGAGAGGGAGGAGGAGGAGGTAGTTCAAGAGTTGAGAGAGAGAGAGAGAGAGAGAGATCTATACTTGCCTGAAAAAAGAAAAAGAAAAAACCTAAAATATGAGGGGTAAAAGAAAGAAGGAAGGGTGTAGATATGTATAAGTTTTTAGTTGGTATTTGGTATAATGACACGGTGGATGGCTTTTAGGCATGGTCTTTAAGTTATCCGTGCCTTTAGTGAAGATGGTGGAGGGCTTTTAGGCACGGTTGTTAGTTATCTGTGCCTTATTTGTTAACTTATTCAAATAAGGAAGTTTTAATTTTAAACTATAATATAGTTTACTAATTTAGTAGAAAGAAATACAATTTAGTCTAATTAGCAAAATACCAAACACCAAAATGTAACAAAAATACCATTACAAAATATGAAAATTACAACATATGCCATTTTCAGGATATTTAGTTTTAAATCAAAGCTGAAAAACGACATCAAACCAAAACTGAACCAAAACGGCATCAACTGAAACCAAAATTGAATCACAACCCATTCGCGCGACCTTTCAACTTCACCTCAGAAACCTCTTCAACTTCACCTCCAGACCACCAACGATCATCGAAGACCACCAACCCATTCGCGCGACCATCATCGAAGACCACCAACGATCGAAGCCGATTTTTCATCTCAGTTTCTGCGGTTTTCTGCATCGCAGTTTCGATTTCTTGCATCGTAGAAAATAACTCCGAAATTAACCAATTAAACCTCAAAATTTCTGAAATCTTACCCAACTGACAGCTAGATCGTGGAAAATAGCTAGAAAACCATACCTCAATCGAAGGATTTGAGGGCCGGAGGAGAGAGATGGAGGGATTGGAAAACCGAGTAAAAATCCGATCAAAACCGGAGGTTTTGGGCAAAAAGGAGGAGGAGAGGTAGGAGGAAGGTCGGAGCTAGCTTGGGTGCGACGCGCCGGTCAAAACTGATCGGTCCGATGGCTAGGTGGCCGACGTGACGGTGGCTGGGGGGTTTTGTAGATCTAGGTCGAAAGAGGAGGGGAGGAGAAAGGGAGAAGACGCGGGGGGGAGAGAGAGAGAGAGAGAGAGAGAGAGAGAGAGAGAGAGATCTGAAAAGGATATAATTAGGGTTTAGGTTTTTAAATGAAAATGATATAATTGTCTTTTTAATGACTAATGTAAGGTGGGTCAACAAATCTGGTCTTCCTCTTTGGCATAATCCAAAATAACAATTCTTTTCTAGGTATTAAAATCCAAACCAAAATATCAAATGTCTTAAATACTAATAAGTAAAGTTATCTATGTCTAATACCTAATTTTCCTTTCAAATAATTAGTCACAAAATTTATTAATCCGTCCCTAATATGATTATATAGAGACTGTTTCTACTATCAGTCCCTAATAACATTCAATAGAGACTGTTTTTATTTGTGTCTCTAATAAAAGGGTCCCTATTGAGCGTTTTTCTAGTAGAGTACGACCAGAGTTTCTGTGCTTCATGATATTGAAAGGTCGAGCACTTACTGCAATGAATGTGGAGCTCAGCAAAAGAAGTAGCAAACTGAAAAACTTGGTTGTCATGTTGGTATTGGACAATTGAGAGAGAGAGAGAGAGAGAGAGAGAGAGAGAGAGAGAGAGAGAGAGAGAGAGAGAGAGAGAGAGTATTGTTAGTTTGTGTTTTGTGTGATCTGCTTGTTGGTTTGTGTTTTGTGTGATCTGCATGATGAAGTATTTGGTCTGGCCTATTTATAACCTCGGTACTTGGTAGCAAGTTAGACTGTGAGACGAGGCTTGTTTGACTAAGATACTGGGCATCCTAAATTCAAACGAACGTGACATTTCCAATCTTTCATGGCATGCCATTTGTTCATGTGCTGCAATTAGGAAGCAACATCGATGGTTCTTGATCTCTACCTAACATGTAGAAAAAAGAATTGGAAAGATTGGTTGCGAGTCCAAGTTAGAAAATGAGGAAGAAAATATAGAAAAGTTGATATATATAGATCCAAATTCTCATATAGAAGTTGGGTTTAATCCTCGAATTTGGTGACTTTGATGCAAGTCCTTTGACTTTTGTGCCACATAGGATTACATTCCTTTTTTAATAGGGAGCTTTAGTAATATACCCAAAATAGGGGTTGAAATTATAAAAAAACCCTACTTAAAATGCACTTTAGAAATATACCCAAAAACCATTTACTACATACAAAATAAGTATTGAATTTCTTATAAATTACATGACTGCCACTAACTAACTAAAAAGAAGCTCAATACAAAAAACACAAAAAAACCTGAAACAAGCCCAACCCATATTTAAAAAAAAAAAACCCAAACTTAAGTATAAATATAAAATAAAATAAAAACACAAAAACCAAGGGCATGCCCCACGACCCTTCCTTCTCCATCGAACCTCTGCAAACCATGTCATAGAAGTACATTGTTAATACCATGTCATAGAAGTACATTGTTAATACCATTTCATAGAAAAACATTGGTAATACCATTTCATACAAAAATAAACATTGTTAATACCATTTCATACCCAAAAAAATACATTGTTAATACCATTTCATACAAAAAGACATTATTAATACAATTTCATACAAAAATCATTGTTAATACCATTTCATACAAAAAACCATTGTTAATACCATTTCATACAAAAAGACATTGTTAATACAATTTCATACAAAAAACCATTGTTAATACCATTTCATACAAAAAAACCATTGTTAATACCATTTCATACAAAAAAACCATTGTTAATACCATTTCATATAAAAAACGTTAATACAATTTCACATAAATAAAAACCCAAAAAAGCCCGGCAAGACATCTGATTCCAGAAACCACCTCCAATTGTTTACAGTTTCACTAGATACAATCGTAAAGGCAAAATAAAATACCTCTACAGAAAAAAAAAGTACACTGTTAATACTATGTCATAAAACTATCTTCCTAGTAAAAATCACATTCTGCATATCATAAACTTCAAGTGCACAGCTATATATAGGGCAAAATATAGAGCACGCTATGTTCCTGAAAATCTGTTAATACTATGTCATAGAAGTACACTGTTAATACTATGTCATATAAATAAACTCAGCTGCAGGGTATGAACAGTTGTTATACTGTTCATACCACTTATTGGAAGTTAACAACTACATCATTTCATTTGCATAAACGGTACGATGAAAGTGTACAACTCCATACCACTCAAAATCAATTACATAATTTCATTTGCATAATTAATTGATCCTTCATCACTCAACATACCATAAACATTGAATCGGAGCGGCTCCCACATATACTGCTCATCATCATTGTGCTTGGTGGTAACAATGACCTTATCTCCAAACATATAAGCCTCTAGAAAACTGCCGTGACATATATGTACCCAAATGACCTGCAATGAGACTTCGCCAACTCAAAAACTTTCAACCTATGAATTCCTTGCTCTAGCAGAACTCTAAACAATTCACCCTTCAAAGTACCAGGACGTAAACGGTACTTCACCATAAGGCTCATTTCCTAGATAACAGAAGATTCAATTTGAAAAACCAAAATTCACATTTATAGATAGGTTTATGCAACAACAGATAAAGCTTATTAATTGTAGAACATAAATAAAACCTCCATAAGAAAGTAAATAAAGGCTCATGCGCATGTATAGTCATTAAAGCAAATAATTCCAGAGACAAGCGGAGACAAATAAACATATGCTTAACAGATGTTATTTAGGAATGCACGATAATGCCAACAAACAAAACTGAAGAAACTATTTCCTTTAACATTCAATCACTACATGTTATATGTAAAACCTAAAATTTCTGATTTTGGTCCTTAAGTATGGAAAATGAATCTATCCAATTGGGGCTCTACCTCAAGGTAGAAACAGATTATTCAGGGTAATGACAGATCTTAAATGACTACTGCCAATAAGGCTTTGAATGCTCAAGGTTTTGGGTGATGAACACGTATATTATTTGGGCATCTATAGCACAGATGTGTTGATAATCAAATCTCATAACATCTCTGCAAGAACAACCTATGACTTCAATCTATGCAATGAGAGCGTAGACGAAAAAGATTGGTAAGAGTAATGAGAGACCATTAAGCAGTATTAGCGAGCACAAAATAATTATTCCAAGCTTTTATAGGTCGTATAATCATGAATAAGAAAACAGACCACTTAAATATGAAAAAGCAAATGCAATAATATAATAGATAGAGCATATGACATCTTTCACGAACGATGTCCTATATTTGCAAAAGAACTTAACAAAATAAGGCCACCAACAGTTTGCAATTCACATACCTTGAACAATTTCTTGACAATCTCTGGAGAAGAATCCCTTGGTTGCATACAGAATGGCTGCTTCATCTTCACATAATTTGGAGGAAACTTGGCCAGCAAATCTGAAATCCCAAAAATTCCTTATCCACAGCTCAAAATGTGCAGACACATACATGTTGCAGCATTTCATTTTAGCTTCCACAACACTGGGCCTCGTTGACGGTGATGTCACGGCGGTTGAGGTTCTGGTCGTTCATGCCTTTGATCGCGTCCCTCATGGCCTTCTCGCTGCTGAAGGTGACGAAGCCGAAGCCGAAGCCCATGGACCTCCCGGTCTCACGGTCGTTGATGATTTGGAAACACACAAAAAAAACCAAATCAAATCAGATCCGTCCGTCACAACCAAAACACCGGAGTATAATCAAACAAATACACAATAATAAACAAAAATGAAAAAGAATCGATCGATCTTTAATCTTTGGGAAAGAAAGATCAAGTAACATAGAGAAACATAAGATCAAGTAGTAGAGGTCAAATGGCCCTTCAATTCGATGATCTCATCGAACGGGAGAAAAGGCCCTCTCTAGCGCATCATTGTCGATGGCCCAGGCGAGACCTCCAACGAAGCTTAGAATGATGAGATTGAACAAAAAATGAGGTGGAAGAACAAAAACTGAAAATTGGGGTTGAAGATGAAGATGAGAGACTCGATGTCATGAAATGAGTTCTGATTTGGTGTTGATTAGAATTCCAATTTTATGTTGAAAGGGTAATAAAAGTATTTCATCTTAATAATTAAATTAAAAAATACACAGCTGTCGATTTTTGGGTTTATTTTGGGTGTGTTTATATACATTAAATAGTATAGGGTATTTTTATAGTTTTATGTCCAGAAATGGGTATTTCACTAAATTTCTATTTTTAATATTGTCTGATGTAATCTTTTTATTTTATATATTTAAAATCATTTTTTGTTCCAATATTGCCTATTATCTTAGATTACTTACCTTAATGAGATAATTAGCCAATATTATATTTCTTTCCTAATCCAATTTACCCTTGAGCACATAAAACGTAAGGAATAATGAAGTTATTAATTGCAGCAAATTTTATGGTGGTTTTATAATAAATTACTAAATTTATGGTAAGTAAAGCACCTAATTAGGAAGACTTTTTTTTTTTTTTAAATGTTGGACATTGACATATATATAAGAAAGAAATAGTGCTCAAAGGAAGCCAAACACTCGTTAAAATAGATGAGAAAATAATGGAGATTCAAACTTGGGGTTCATCCCAAGGCACAAATGACTCGCTGAAGCATGGTCTAATATCCATTTGCTATGCAGTCATAGTATCGACTTCTTCTTCTTCTTCAGCTTCTTCTTTTATTATTATTATTATTATTTTATGTTGAATATATGCTCAACTTTTAATTAGGTTCAGTTTTGTTCTTTATAGTTGTTCTTTTATGTATAGTATACCGGAGACATAGGTAATACATTTTTTGATATATTTTTCTTCATATATATATATATATGTATAAATTATAGGTAACATATTCCTTTAACAAAAAAAAGTTTTTAATTGACTTGTGTTTTGACATACATGAGATATAGGTACCACACTTTTTTGCCTTTTTGTTTATGAATCTAAGTTATAGGTAACATACGATTTACCACTTATCTTTTTTATGTACCGGAGATATAGGTAGCATTTATTGTCCGACTTATGTTTTTATGCACCTAAGTTATAGGTAATTTAATATTCTCCTTGTTTATTTTTCCACCTTACATATAGGTAAGATGTTTTGTGGTTTGTTCAGCCTACGATGTAGATATATTGTCCTATTGTCCATTGCATAGGTATAATATGTCATATTATCTATTGCCTATTGCATAGGTATATATATGTTTTTTCATATTTTCGACAATGTGTAATAGTATTTTATCTACCTTTTTTTTAGGTAACATACAATTTAATTTTGTCTATTTTTTTATCTGACTTATAGGTAGTCTTCTAATTTATGTTCCTAACTTATAGGTAACATGATTTATCACTAAGTATTTTTCGTTACTAATAATAACACTATTTACCCTATGTCAGGTATATAATTTAATGTGGGTGCTTGTCTGATCAATTGGTATAATTTGTGGGTCTTTACTTTGTATTGATTAAATTGTATTTTATCCATATATTAGGAATATTATCAAGGAAAGAATTCAAAATTTAAATTATGGAATTCAATTACAAGGAAATAATGTATTAAATTTAGATTTTCAATGTGTTTTCCTTATTTACCTCAAAGGGTAAAATTGACACAACAAAAAAACTAATAAATGTCAAAGGACCTGCATCTAAAACTAAAACGGCGAGGAGGACTAAACCCAATGATAGCTAATCGTTTTGGATCTAGATCTAAGAAGCCCAAGAAAATAATATATATATATATATGATGGAAACAGTATTGAATATCCTCTACTAGCTAGCCGGCTGCTATGAAGCCATCAGAAAGTTCTTGCAGTTTTGGGGAGAATCAAAAAAAAAAAGAGGTCAAATTAGACTATGCATTGTTTGATTTGAATTCCATGGCTGCAGTATAACGTGACTTAAACGATTTATTGGAATTTTCATGACCAGTCAATTTTCCTAGTTGTAATATATCAATTGGGCAAGGGCCAATCGGGCTACCTACATTTTTATTTTTGTCAAAATAGCCACCATAGAAATTCCATGATAAGAAACACCTTCGTATTTAAAAACCTATACTTACACACGTACATTGATTTAGACACCATTTTTTCATATTTTATAATTAAGAAAAATAAGAAAACTCTTTGTTTTTCAGTTGCCATGGATGTAAGTAAACTAAATCTGTCTTTTAGTTTTAATACATTACATTTTTTTAATCGATTGACGTATCGAATGAGCATACTAAGGTATATACTATACTACATAGTATCATACTATGTTAAAAATGTTTTTCTCCGTAATGGTATTGGAATTTATTTAGAGGAGATTCAGGACTTCACACATTTTTGTAGCCCACCATTATTGACAAACCAAAAGAGGCGGGTCTGTTTGGGGGTTTCCTTGTAACTCCCTTCAAGACCTGCTCATGTCTTCATGCATGGCAAGGTTGTGCACTAGTTTAGCAAGACATAATCACAAAAATTGCAACGACTGGGCTAGCTAAAGTTGTTAGTTTAAAATCTAATGATTATTTTTTGGGTATTTATAATATCTATAATCTTTCTATAAAAAAAAAGGGGGGGAGTAAACATTAAATCGTATATACGGACTACCTACATTTTTATTTGTGTCAAAATAGCCATCATAGCAGCTCCATGATAAGATACACATTCATATTTAAATACCTATACTTATACACGTACATTGATTTAGACACCATTTATTCATATTTTATAATTAAGAAGAAGAAGAAAACTTTGTTTTTCAGTTGCTAAGCATGTAAGTAAACTAAATCTGTCTTTTAGTTTTAATACATGACATTTTTTTTAATCGATTGACGTATCGTATGAGCATACCTGGGGTATATACTATATAGTATCCTGTGTTAAAAATGTTTTTCTTCGAAATGGTATTGGTGGAATTTATTTAGAGGAGATTAAGGACTTCACACATTTTTTAGCCTACCATTATTGACAAACCAAAAAAGGCAGGTCCGTTTGGGTTCCTTGAGTCAAACAATATGGATAGAATATTTTCAGATATATTTCATTCTCCAAAAGGAGGTATTTATAATACAGGTTACAAACCCTAATAGGGTTTAATTAGGATATAAGTGGAATCCTAATTACATAATATCTATACAAAAGGAAAAAATAAATAAAACTCAAATAGAATAGGATATATTCTACTCGCCAACACTCCCCCTCAAGTTGGAGCAAAGACGTCACGCATGCCAAACTTGTCAAGCGAGTTGAGAAAGATACTTGTAGAAACAGCTTTCGTAAGAACATCAGCTGAACTGATACTCTGAACAGATGAAGGGGAAGGACACAATCTCCGCATCCAACTTTTCTTTAATGAAATTTCGATCAACCTCCACATGTTTTGTACGGTCATGTTGTCCAGGATTATGAGCAATTGCAATCGCCGCGTATTGTCACAATATAAATCCATGGGTTTATTAGGCCCAAAACCAAGGTCTTTTAACAATCTCCTCAACCATAGTAACTCAGATACACCATGGGCCATTCCCCGATACTCGGCCTCAGCACTAGATCTAGACACCACCTTTTGTTTCTTGCTCCTCCACGTAACAAGATTGCCACCCATAAACATAAAATACCCAGATGTCGAACGCCTATCTGTGGCTGAACCTGCCCAATCAGCATCTGTATACCCTTCTACATTCGTATGGTTATACTTGGAGAAAATTAACACTTTGCCAAGAGTTACTTTCAGATACCTTAAAATACGAGTCACAGCCCCCATATGATCCACACTAGGAGAGTGCATAACTGACTCACTATATTTACAGCATACGCAATGTCCGGACGGGTATGAGCTAAATAAATTAATTTCCCCACAAGTCGTTGATAACGTTCTTTATTGAGTTCGGAACTTGATCGGGATATATCCCCAACTTATGATTCTGCTCACTAGGGGTATCAATTGGTTTACAATCCAACATTCCAGTTTCTGCAAGTAAATCCAAAACATACTTTCTTTGGGATAGAAAAATACCATGTTTAGATATGGCAACTTCAATCTCAAGAAAATACTTTAAATCACCCAATGATTTCATCTCGAACTCAGAAGCCAGATACTTCTGAAGACTCTGTATCTCTACATGATCATCTCCAGTCACAATCATATCATCAACATAAATAATTAAAGCCGTCAATTTACCTTTATGACGCTTCAGAAACAAAGTATGATCAGATTTACTTTGCACATACCCAAACTTCTTCATGGATGCAACAAATCTTCCAAACCACGCTCTTGGAGACTGCTTTAATCCATACAAGGATTTCCGTAGGTTGCACACCACACCCTCCTTAGAAGTCACAGGGATACCCGCGGAGGATCCATATATATTTCTTCCTTGAGGTCACCATGGAGGAATGCATTTTTGACATCAAATTGTAGCAGCGGCCAGTCACGGTTAGCAGCTAAGGATAAGAGTATGCGTACAGTGTTGAGCTTAGCTCCTGGAGCAAAAGTCTCTGTGTAATCCACTCCATATGTCTGAGTATACCTTTTTGCTACCAATCTTGCCTTGTAACGGTCAATGGAACCATCAGCCTTGTGCTTCAAAGTAAACACCCATCTGCACCCAACTGTCTTTTTTCCTTTTGGTAAAGGAACTAACTCCCAAGTAGCATTCTTATTCAAGGCTTCCATCTCAACATGCATTGCATCTACCCAGTTTTGATCAGATAGAGCATCCTGCAACTTAGTTGACACACATACACTAGATAATTGACACAAATATGATGCATATGACTTAGATAAACGATGAGTTGACATATAATGGTTAATGAGATATTTAGACTTGGCATGTATATCAGGAGAATATTGCACTTTAGGTTTCCCACGGGTAGTCGTGGGGGCAAAGAATAGGTAGGCACATCACTAGAAAGTACCTCATTATCACAACTTGATTGAGGCAATGGCAGGGGCAGAGGGGGTCTATTATCAATTTCATTCTGTATGAGAGTCGCCAATATCACTGTTATGTCCTTCTAGAGAGGCTCTTCATCTGTACGAGAGTCGCCAATATCACTGTTATGTCCTTCTGAGAGAGGCTCGAAAACACCAACAATTTCGTCTGGCGACCGGTCGTGGCTTTCCTCGCGACCGGTCGCGTCACTCGTATCGGGACTGCCTGTCGCTCGTCGATGCGAGCGACCGGTCGCTTCCTATGTGCAACCGGTCATTTTCATCACAGAGTCGTTGGCGAGGGTCGCGTCTTCCCTGCGACCGGTCGCTTCATGTCGCCAGAAATTCCTTCTTCAGGTCCAAAAACTTCCATATTTTCCACTCCGAAACTCTTCTATTCACTCCCTCTCTCCCCTGAATTGAAGAGGAGGGAGAGACATAGTAGAGTACTTCTTCATGAAAAGTAACATCCAAAGTGACATGTACCTTCTGAGTAGGCGGGTGATAACACTTATAACCCTTATGAGTAGTAGAATAACCAATGAAGACGCAGCGGAGAACACAATGATCAAGTTTACTCCGTTGATGGGAGTAGACATGAACATACGCAACACACCCAAACACCTTCGGAGGTAACTTAGAGACCGAAACCGGAGGAGTAAGAGCACACAACACATCAAATGGAGTCTTGAAATCAAGAACCCGACTAGGAGTACGGTTAATCAAGTAGGCCGCGGCCAAGACACCATGTCCCCAAAGATGATGGGGAACAGACATATCCAACATAAAAGAGCGGGCAACTTCAAGTAACTGACGATTCTTCCTTTCAGACACGCCATTACTGTTGAGGAGTGAATGGAGTGGTAGTTTGGTGAATGATACCGTGGTCACGAAAGAACTAATTCAATGTATGATTCACATATTCACCGCCATTATCGGTCCGAAAAACTTTAACTTGAGCATGAAACTGAGTAGACACCATGGCACAAAAAATAGGGAGAATAGAGGCAACATCATGTTTATTCTTCATCAAATACACCCATGTTAAGCGAGTGCAGTCATCAATAAACGTAACAAACCAACGGAAACCATTTGAAGTCACACGAGCAGGACCCCATACATCAGAATGGACTAACTCAAAAGGCAAGGCAGCTTTATTATTACTTAAGGGAAAAACGGTACGGTGACTCTTGGCCATTACACAAGTCTCACATTTGAAGCTAGACTCATCACAGGAGCGGAATAAAGATGGAAACGGACGCTTAAGGTAGCCAAATGACGGGTGTCCCAAGCGACGATGCCATAACCAAATTTGTTGTTTGTCTTTGACACTGGAACGTTGAAACAGTATTAACGACACGATCACGAACTGGTGCATAAGGTAATGTCAAATAATACAAACCCCTATCCGTTTATCATGCCCAATCACCTCGTGAGTTTTGAGATCCTGAAAAGAGCAATTGTTAGGATAGAAAGTAGCAGAAGCATTAAGTGTATCAAGTAAGCGACCAACAGATAACAAGTTACAATGGATATTGGGAACTAATAACGCACGAGACAATGACAGAGTTGGGGTGAGAGAAATGGTGCCCTCGCCAGTAATTGGAGAGGGCAAACCATTAGCACTAGTTATGTATGGGTCACGGGTGTTACTAGACAACTCATCAAAAAATTTAGTATTATAAGTCATATGATTCAGAAGCACCAGTGTCAATTATCCAAGTATTAGAGCCAGTACCTGGAATAGAGTCAGAAACACGCAAATTTGGAGAAGAGGCAGCAGCACCAACAATGGAATTATCACCCATGATTGTAGCAGAAACTCAACAAATCACGCAGGGTATACAACAAATCACAGCACAGACACAAATATGGCAGATGCACGAAGACAAAGCAGAGGCACAAACACAGGAGAGGCAGATGCACGAACACAGGAGAGGCACAAACACGCAGAGCACACAGCGGAACACGGCAAAGGAACAGACACAAGAACCCTAAAAGAAATTAGGGCACACGGTAGAACACGGGTGGGCACAACACACACAGGTCACCAAAAGTCGGCTCTGATACCAAATCAAACAATATGGATAGAATATTTTCAGATATATTTCATTCTCCGAAAGGAGGTATTTATAATCCAGGTTACAAACCCTAGTATGGTTTAATTAGGAAATAAGTGGAATCCTAATTACATAATATCTATACAAAAGAAAAAAATAAATAAAACCCAAATTGAATAGGATATATTCTACACGCCAACACCTTGTAACTCCATCCAAGACTTGAAACACATTCTGCTCCTTTCTTGCATGGCAAGGCTGTGCACTAATTTAGTCTCATGTATTATCTCATTGTATACGTAAATCTTATGTGGAACCACTCATTTCGCAAACCCCCATGACTAAGTGCGCGCCCGATCCCATGATAATTTGATTTACGGGTTTCTTCGAGGAAATTTTGAATTCAAATCTTATAAACGATAGTCGTTGAATGCAATACGACAAGCAAATGCAAGACTTTTTTGGCAAACCTCCATGGTGTGATTTTGTTTTGTACTGCTTGATTGAGTTTGAGTTATCTTAGTCTCCGTTTGGCATTACTTATTTAGGGTCAAAGTTACTTTCGTCAAAATCTTGGGCTACACACAACCCGTTTGGTAAAAATAGAAAAATCATATTTTTATAAGTCGCTGCCAGCCATAGCCATTTGATGAATCAGCCAAGAGAAAGCGGAAATCGGAATGGGAGAACCGGTTCTAAACTGCCTATGATATCCTTATAAACAATTACATTAATTATCTTTCGTCTTCTTTCTCTCGTACCTGCACATTTCAGCTCTCTTTTTTTGGGACAACCAAAATTCAGCTCTCTCACAAGCTCTTTCGCAGAAAACTCTCAAATTTGATTACTTAATTATTGAATTTTCTTAAATTATCGAATAACAATTTGGTAAAGAAAATCTATTTAACTCCTACATAAATTTCCATTTGCAAAACAGACTGCCCACAACAAATTGAATATTATTCGAAGGATGAGAAAAGCAATGGGTGTTTTGTTTCTTTGTCAAAGAAAGAGATTCTTAAAAGTTATGACGATAGGTGGGACTCAACTAGTTTTGCTAAACTCAGACAATGAAAAAAGTTATGTACAGTACATGAGAGGAATGTGGAAGAAGAATGAACAAAGCCAATCACGATATAAATAAGGGATATTTGTAGAAATGTCAGCTGAACTTATACATCAGTTTCAATTTGTCAGCCTTAAAGAAATATTTAAGCGAAATGTCACCTTAAGTTTTCAAAATTCATGATTTGTCACCTGACTTTAACATCATTTAATTTTCCATCTATTTTGAAGGGTATTTTAGTTTTTCTAAACAAGAGGGTTTACATCGCTTTATATTTAAATTATATAAAAAAGAGGGTTTACATATTGGAAAGACTAAAATATCTTTCAAAATGAATGGAAAATTGGATGATGTTAAAGTTAGGTGACAAATCATGGATTTTGAAAACTTAAGGTAATATTTTGCTTAAATTTTTCTTTAAAGTGACAAAATTGAAACTGATGTATAAGTTAAGGTGATATTTCTACAAAAATTCCTACAAATAAATACAATAAGGCCCAAAGGCCGGGCAATACAAAGGTTAGCCCAAAATGGCATACCCCTAGCTGTACCACTCCCAAAAATAAAGACAATCGGGCCCAACCACATAAACAACCCGACTTTAGAAGGCTTTTAAATTTAAGGAGAGCAAAAGTAATTATTTATGTAATTTATTATAATTTATAATTGAGGAAAACACTTCATTTTTCGTTTTGTAGAGATTAAAAATATAAGAAAGGTCACGATTATTTTCCATAATGTGTATAGACGAAGTAATAGTTAAAGTTACAAAATAAGGAAGATGATTAGAGATGTCCTAAAAAAAATTAATTTGTTACAGATTAAATAAACATTCCATGCATATAGCATGCAAGATTATTGTGCTAGGGAGGTAGAGGATCTGCATCAAAGTCTATTTTTTTTTTTGGGCCTCAATAGAGAGAGAGAGAGAGAGAGAGAGAGAGAGAGAGAGGGGTTCATGTGGCCAACGATGAAGGAAGGAAGCATCCAGATCCAAAATGAGAGTGCAGAAAGCCAACAAATGAGTGATACTCTGCCCTACAAAATAAAGGAGGATTTAATTAAGCAACTGGGTAATATAATATGATATGGCATCTAGTCATTGCCTAATCAGTGTACCTTCGCTGCCTTTGACCTTATGCTGTTTTAGTTATATGATTATATCTATCTAGCCATTTGTTTTGCTACTGTATTTTCTTTCCTCTCACTCTAGCTATATCAGTACACAGTCACCCTCACACAGCTTAGCTTTGATGTTGAAATTCGTGCAGTTTCAATACTGAGAAGAAAATTATCATTAGATAATACATTAGTTGGTAGCTTGGTATTACTTATCATTAAAGGCAAGATTTTTTTCTTAAAAGTAAGGGGCGAGTACGGTTAGATCTAGATTAATTCACTTCCAAAATAAAAAATTGAATAAAATTGCATTTAATGCTGTTGACTCACCCCCTTAAGCTGTCTGACTTCAAATGATGGAAATTTAAATTCCGTCATTTTCAATTACTTCATCCAAATGAAGAGTAAATTAAATCAACGTCTCGGTATTTTACCCACAGATATACAAGGCATCAAAATCTAGTCTATTCTTCTTTTGTAACATTTATTAAGAAATAAAGGGCAAAAAAATAGGCTGACCAGACGATGGAGGAGGCATCCGGATACAAAAAGGGAGCAAATATAAACGATACTCTCTGCCCTACCAAACAAGAAGAAGGATTAAGTTATTAAACTAGACACCTTACTTGGCATAAAAAAAGACCACATCTTGATCTTGTCATTGCCTAAATCCCTCACTCCCCCATGTTATCTTCAACCTGAAGTAGCTATGTAGTTAGCCATTGTTTTGCTACTCTCTCTCTCTTTCTCTCTCTAGCTCTCTCTCACAAAAAAAAAAAAGCCATGGCGGCTGATAAAGGAGAAGCACATGTTCTCTTGGTTGTGGCACTACAAGCTCATATGAATCCTATGCTCAAGTTCGCCAGATGTCTAGCATCGAAGGGTGTCTTTATCACTCTCGCCATAACTGAAACTGCAAGAGACACCCTTCTAAACTTCAACACTTTCACAACCCAAATCCCCAAAATTAACCTTGAGTTCTTCTCAGATGGGCTCACCGCCGAATTCAACCGTGAGAAGGGTGGAGAGGCCTTGACCACCCTTCAAATCTCAGGTTCCAAAAACCTCTCAAACCTCATAAAAAACCTCACTTTCGTCAAGAAACTAACAATTTCCTGCATAATTTTCAACCCCTTTGTTCCATGGGTTGCTGATGTAGCAGCTGAACTTGGCATCCCTTGTGCCTTGCTTTGGAACCAATCTTGTGCAACCTTTTCAATTCTTTACAGATACTCTAAAAAAATCAACCCATTTGATCCAAACTTTGAAATGAACCCAAGTGAGATTTCGGGTTGTCCTGGAATTCCAAATTTAGAAGTCAAAGATCTTCCTAGCACTATCCTCCCTTCAACCCCTTTCCATTTTAAGAAGCTGATATCAGATTCAGTTCAGAGCTCAGAGAAGGCAAGTTGGGTTTTGGGCAATTCGTTTTATGAGCTCGAGAAGGACATCATAGACTCAATGGATTCACTCATTCCAATTCGCCCAATTGGCCCATTGGTCTCATCATTTATACTGGGCAGATCAGAAGAAGATGATAACAATACCCTTCACATTGACATGTGGGAGGCTGAAGAGTCCTGCATAGAATGGCTCAACAAGCAGCCAATCTCCTCTGTTATTTATGCCTCATTTGGCAGAGTGACTGTTTTGTCACAAATTCAGATAGACAACATTGCCATGGCATTGAAAACCAGCAAAAGACCATTTCTTTGGGTGCTAAAGGCCCCAACGGAAGGCTCCAAGATGAAGTTGGGTGAATTGCCATCTGGGTTTTTAGAAGAGACCAGAGAGAGGGGCATGGTGGTCAATTGGTGCTCTCAGGAGAAGGTGCTTATGCATAAGGCAGTGGCTTGCTTCATGACCCATGGTGGGTGGAGCTCTACACTTGAGACTGTGGCCTCTGGTGTGCCTGTTGTAGTTTATCCAGAGTGGACTGATCAGCCCACAAATGCCAAGCTTCTGGCTGATGTGTTTAGGGTTGGTGTGAGAATTAGGGTTGGGGAAGATGGGATTGCTGGCTCAGAAGAAATGGGAAGATGCATTGAAGAGGTTGTAGATGGGCCAAGGGCTAAAGAAATGAAGAAGAGAGCTTTGGAGTTGAAGGAAGCAGCAAAGAAAGCAGTGGAAGATGGTGGTTCTTCTGACCTGAATATTAATCAATTTATCAGGGAAATTTCTGGGAAATCTTGCTAAGATTATTATCTAGGAAGAGGAACTGTTATAATTTGACTCATCATTCATCTAGGTTAGTTCTGTGTTTCTGTTTTTTTTGTTTTTTTGTTTTTGGTTTGTCTAGGAGGTTTCAATTTCAAATGTTTTGTTTTTTTTCACTTTAATAATTGTAAACACGACATTATCTACAATGGAACACAAAGTGGGATCAAACATTAAAGTACTTAGGGAAGTAGTGAAGTACTAAAAGCCAAGAAGGTAATGAAGTGATAAGGTTGAGTTGAGGTGATAAAATTCAGAAAGTTCATGATTGTCTATTGTCGACTTGTACTTCATGCACCAATTATTGAGTATTTAATTTTTATTATATAATTTGAGCTTTACAAAGTTATTTATTTTTAATGTTTAAAAAGATAAGAAAGACTTTACAAAGTTGCATGTTCTTGAGTGTCGGCAACAGAAAAAGAAAAAGAATAAACAGAAGAAACAATTTAAAAAAAAGTTATATTGACCAATAATGCTATGTCACGTGCAAGTGTTATCCTTATTACGTCTATCATAACGTTATTGATCGGGAATAAGAAATAGTGATTTTTATGGGTGCTGCCTATTTCCACCAACTTGTTCTATTTCCCCACCCACCTTATTTTTAAAATTTTATAGACAAATTTATCCATTTGTAAAATGACTTCTAAAAGCATCTTCAATCGATGTGTCAAAAGTGCCACATAGACATTTAACGGCTAGAAATAACATCTCACATCACTCCAACCGATGTGTCAACGCTCATGTGGAGTGAAGGCTTGGAGATTGAGATGTTATTTTTGACATCTCAAAAGCAAGATGTCAAATGAATATTTTATTATTTTTTTTTTTCTTTTTAATTAAAAATAAATCAACACTAAAATGTAATAAAATAATAATTTAATTTGACATATTGGGTGAAGTGTAAAGTTTGTAAGATGTCAAATTGCCACATGAGCCATCAAATTTAAATTTGATGTTTGGTATTTGACATCTCCTTTGGAGATGCTCTAAGGACTATCTAATTTAAAAAAAAAACAAAAACGAATTATTTTAAAAAATAAAAAATAAAAACCCAACCGCCACCAATCTCCCTCACCCACCCACCCGACTTGTCAGCCATCCCAACCCCTCCCCGTGCCGTCGACAAATCCTCCTTTTCCTCTCTATTTCTCTCTATCTCTCAGTCTCTTTGTCTCTCTCTGTTTCTCTGTGCCAGACATTTAGAACCGGAGCCCAAATAAAAGACCTAACTTGGTCGAAACATTGGTTCAATACCAAATCCCTACTTTTGTTTCTCCCTCAACAGGTTATTGGGTTTTGGATTGGTAGGGGTTGAAGGCTAGCATGCTTTCAATGAAAGCAAGGGCATGTTGTAGGGACTTGGGACTAAAGGGTGTCTTTCGGGATTTATTTGGAATTGTGATTGAAGAAGAAGAATAAGAAGAGGTTGTTGGGTTTGTTTGGGTTATTTTTTTAAAAAAAAATTTTGCTTTATTCCGGGTTTTGGTTGAATTAATAATGAAAGGGTATTTTAAGAATAAAAGTGGGTGGAAAAATAGGATTGTGTTTTTTCAAATTTACATGGTGGGTGGGAAGATAATGTAGGTGTGAAAATAGGACAAATTGGTGGAAATAGCAGCACTCTATTTTATTTCATAGAAGTCTTTCTCATTAGGCAGGCTGTGGACATAACTGACCTTGATATTTTGGGATCCCAGAATTCTTCAACTCTTGCACATTAATATAAGGGAGATTCACTATTATACCCAATATAGGAGCCCAAATGATAAAAAAACCATATATGAAATAGTCTTTAGAAACACACCCAAAGCCCATTTACAACATAATAAAAAGGCTTTTAACTTCTTTTAAATTACAAAACTACCATTGGTTTCTTAAAACAAACCCAACCTCAAAGCCTCATAAAAAAGCCCAAAATTACCATTGAAATTCGCTAATTACTCAGCAAACTTTGTTTCTATATCATGAGAGAGAAGAATAGTAGGGAAAATTAAGGGACTCAGGGCTATGGTTGTTGAACCATTCTTGAGGGAGGAAAAGAAACAAAACTGAACTAGAAATATAACATGTCAAACATGCTAGACTTTTGTAGGTTTATTATTTTTATTTATTTTTGGTATGATTTATTGGGAGAGTTTAGGGTTCAAATCTTATGAAGGACATTAGCAACTCATTACATTTTCCGTAGCTAATATAATATATACATATATGCATATATTAATATAGATTATATATTTTGGTATTTAAAAAAACAATCTTTATTGGAATTACCAAAATGTTAACATGCACTCCTCTAAGATGTAATTTCTCCCTAATTATTTCAATATGAGAAAAGTACCTGATGACTTTTATCAACTCCCAAAAAACAATATCAATTGTATTTTTATCGAATAGGGTTATGGGGTGGTGGGGTTATAAATCTGAGTTGGGCATTCAAAACACTTCGAGTTAAATTTGAGTAGGAGGAGCTCATGAGATTTAGGAGCTCTTAGAGGTCTTAAGAGGTGGATAGGGAGCATGATTTAAGTTGTGTTTTTTTTCAATTTCTGAATTCCTCCTTAAATTTTATCTAAGGAGGTGAGTGGTGGAGCCATGATTTCATGTGTGGGGGGCCTCTTACAAAATATAAACAATAAAAAATTTTGAACACACAATACATACCAAAACATCTTATATAAAAAATCATATTGCATATTCATTACAATTATAATTGTCCTCGAAGAGTTTTCATATTTTGAAGCCTTCATCTATACTATTTCTCAATGTATGCAACCAAACAATAATTCATCCACTAACTCAAGCTTTGATTTTCCTTTGAAAATCTTCGATAACTGAAAAACATATATGGACTGAATTTAAATTAAAACAACGAACATCTCCTTAACTTATAAATCGAAACAAAATGGGCAATCAATTCAAGTAATCAAACCAATAGAGAATCATATATATGGAATACACTAAAATTAAACATTGACCAATACACGTTCACAATTGCAACAAATGGATGGACAAATACATACTAAGCAAGAAAAACTGCAAGGGATAGACAAATACATACTATACTATCATAGAATATATTAAATTGCATAACAGCATAATACTTGTTTTTTTTAAAATAAAAAATGAGTGGCATGTTTACTAATACCAATCAATAATGAGTATTGGAATGATTCCAATTAGTGATTTTCTTGTGTTTACTAACACACGGGTATTGGAATAATTCCAATTCATCATTTCCCTTGTGTTTACTAACACATTAGGAATAAAAAATTATGTAGGTTTCACGTTAAGATCCTTAATTAAATACCCTCAAAATCATGAATAATATCAACTAGGGGTGAGTAGTTGATTCGATTCCATTTGTTTGTTGTTGAAAAAAAGGATAGAATTTTATTAATGAGAGGAAGGGAACAAGTACAAAAACCAGGCTATTTCCTAGAGGATTAGGCGAGCAACTATACACATAAGGGTTCGATCGTCGGTCTAGCCAAGTAGTCTACCATCTCAATGGCAAGCATGAGAAGGAACCTTGCCCCTGATAAAGCATTCCTAGTCCCCTAGGATCATACCTGTAAAAACCTACTTGTTTTACCTTTAAAAGTCTCAAAGAGCTATTGGTTCCAATTCCTTTATTACTCTATCTAAGTTCCCAAATTCACGGATTTCTCTATTCATAGTAAATAAATATCTATATGACTCTTTTGGTCCACAATAATATTTGTAAAATTAGTTAAGACATGTTTGTTTATAAAACTAGTTATCTTTGACAGAGTCAAAACTAAACAAACCACCTAAGAATTGATTCTACCCATCAAAACAAAAAGAAGAAAAAAAGGATTGATTCTAATAATATCGTCAATGCTTTATTATATTTTTCATATAGAAGGAGAATATAACTAGTTGGTCAAATTCTATAGTTACCATGTAAATTTCATATTATCAAACTTGGGCTTTTTTGAATTTCGTTTTAAAGGCTGTGCAATTTATTTATAAATGAATCCCTTGGGTCAGAATTTATTGGATGTAGGTAATTTATTTATTTATTTTTCACTCCCCTGTCCTCAAAAATCCATTTTTTCACTTGGACTTGAGCAACAATCGTCCAATAAATTTATCTTTAATACCAAAAGCGTTGATACCAAGTGGAGGCTTTATGGCTATGATACCAGATATAGGAATAACTACTTTGACTGCCAAGCCTACAAAATTAATATAATCTATATATATAAAGCAAAAAGCATAGAATGGTGAAACATTCAAAATACCCTTGGTTAATGCAAACATTAAAAATTGAAATTATTAATTAAATGCGGATAATATGGTAAATTCACACTTTTTCATATTAAAAAAAATTTAAAATGAAAAGAAAAATCAAATAATGGATCCTTTTTTTATGGAACACAACTACCCATTATCTTTTTTAATTCTAAAATAAATTTAATTATTTTTAAAAAAAAACCCTCCGCAAGCGCGACAGCGCGTGTAGAGGCTAATCATAAATTATTTTAAAAAGTTAAAAGAAATTTAATTTAATTTAATTCCTCCACCACTCCCATCTAATTCCTTTTACTAAAAACAAATACCCAACTGGTTCTTTTTCCAAAAAAATATAAATTAATATCCACCAATTGAGATTCCCATGAAATTGACATATGTGGATCCAGTTTTCATGGTATCATTGCTTTGCTTTGCTTTGTTGCTGGGTGGTTTTGAGAGAAGAAGGAATGTGAAAAATAAAAGGTGAACATTAATTCAGTGTAATTGAACCATTTGGACCGTTGTTTATGCGACATCGACATTTGAGAACCCCAAACAACTTGGAGGCTTTTGCAGCACACATTTCAAATTTGATTTGGTATATCATGCACCTACTTATAACCCAAAAAGTGTGCAATGTGCACCAACCGACCCTGTGACATTACTCAAACGAGTAAACCCATGTTTTTTTTTGTTTGGTCGGAGGCAGGTAACCCATGTTACCACAAAATTGGGTCATAAATTAATCCAACTGTGAAAGAGAAGGACAGTTGTTCAAGTCAATAATTCTTCATCGCGCACTTAATAATTGTCCATTCACGCTTGAATGATCGGCTATTTCAAACACATTTTAACAACTAAAAATCATCTATATAATGCATTAACAGTTGAGAATCGCATTATCAACGACCATAGCTCAATCTTAATGTGACATTGAAGCTTACTCCCACCGTCTACGCCTGAGCTCATGAGCCATGACCAATAGGAAAATGAAAAGTTTGGGTCAAAGTCAAAAACACTTCTTTTAATGGATCCCACAACCAAAAAGCTCTACACTGTCCTTTGCCACCCAATCCCTCCCACCCCTTATAGCAAAGGACGTTAAATAGCTTATGAAATGAAGATGCCAAAGAACCGCAAAGCCAATCTTTTTCTGCTCCATTCTTTTTGCCTAGGAGGAGAATATAGTTGAAAGAATCATCCTATATAGTTGGGGGGAAGAAAGAGGTTCATTAAACAAGTTATAGTTCTTGAAGCATCAAGAATGAGACACTTTTGCTTATGTCTATTAGTTTTGATGGCGCTAGTGTTCTTCTCACAGTCCAACGTTGTTGTTGTTCAAGTTGAATGTAGAGCTCTTCGTTCCGAAGTTTCTGGTAATGGGCATAGATTGATTGGATCAAAACCTTCATTTTCAAGCTCTGCAACTGCAAGGAAGAAGAGGACAAGGTTTTTGTAGGTATCAAATGTCTACGTTGGGCTTCTGGGCCAAGTAGGAAGGGCTCTGGCCACTAGCTTAATTCCATACTTTTAAAACTTTTTTAATGGCTTCCTTCAATCTTCAAGTAATTCTTCTTTATGTATATCATCAGATGTGTATGTTTGTAGCCTAAACATATGTATATTTGCAACGGATTATTACGAAATTCAAGAAACGAAACACACTTCTTAGAATCTATAGCTTATTGTTATTGGCTTAATTTTTCCAAATAGTTCGTATACCGACTTGTTGCTGCAAACTCTAGAGCAACTTTCTAGCTTTCTGCTGAGCAAAATCAGAAGCCAGTTAGCTAACTGTGACTCTGAATGATCTGCTCTGCTGCAATTTGTAGTTAAAAAAGAAATAAAATCCCATGCTAGAAATTTAAAGCCTTACTTAACTGTATGTTTATGTTATATTTTGGTCCTCCTGATGCTCAAATTGTATCGTGATATTAGAGCACGCACTTCATTCATTCGTTGGCTCAATTGATCACATGCGCTCTAGAATTTAATTGATTCACATATTTACCACAACCTGGCTGCTTACAAAGGATCGCGTTAGAAACTATGAAAGTTAAAATTCCAGTAGAAATTTGAAGCTTTTCATTGCAGTGCATAATATTTGGGTATTTCTGTTACCAATTGATTTTGGGCTGAATGCTTTTAAGTCTAAACAAAAACCCGTCTTTTTAAAGTAGTCGGAGCCAAGAGTGTCAAAAAGCATACAAATTGTATGATACAAGAGTAAAAACTTCAAAAGGCAGATTTATTTTCTTAATTGAAACCTCAACCGTTGGAAGAATTCTTTTCCTGATAAATATGCTTTTGTTCCCTGACCCATGTGTGATCTGAGATTCAAGAGATATATTTGTTCCAGAGCATTTTAACATGTTCAGTGTCAGTATCAATCACTGAGTTTGAGTCCCCTTCAATTTGAATGCTTTTTTGCATTTGATCCTACTGCCCAGCTAGCCAATTTTGCAAGGCTTGGGTCAGAGGCCACGCCATTAAACGTCGAACGCAAGCACAAGGAGAAAAATTTCCATGTCAAGGCAGCACTGCCCCTTCTCTCATCTCTCCTCACGTAACAAGAGTCAAGTGGGTTCAATCAAAGATGAGAACAACACTACTATGTTGAATCTTAAAGATGAGATATCAGAGCTAATAGTACAATAATCAAAGACAATACCAAAATCAACACAGCCACACCAAAGTTAGCTTTACTGCAAGAAACCAAAAACAAGCGTAATATTAATACTTCACAGAACACACAAGCTCATCCTTATCTGGCATCGCCTAACTTCAATTGGGAGAAAATTTGGCTTGGTGTTGTGTCCACTGATCCGTCCGCGGAGACAGCTGTTTGTTGCGTTAACTGTGGAACTAAGTGAAGGAAGACGCCCAACATGTATGAATGCTGATGAAGCATTAGCTGTGCTGTCCTCAAACTAAGTTCTCTAGGATTTAGTGCTAGATGGAGACTTAATGCATACTCCAAGTCAGACAGCACATTACCCATTGTAGGCCGATCATTAGCTTCTTTTTGGAGCATTTCTCAGCCGTGTCACTAAATACTCGCAGCGAGTGAGCATCAATCTGACCCTCAAGTGAAGAGTCTACAACCTGTTCAAGCAACCCTTTCGTCTTGCAATGTAGAACCCATTCAGCTAAGTTCATTTCATCTCTTGGGAGATTTCCATTATAGGAGGTCTTCCACATAACACCTCAAGAAGAACTACCCCGAACGAGTACACATCAGATTTTTCAGACAACTGTTCGGACATCATGTAGTCCGGATCAGGAATCAATGGTGCCTTTCACTTTGGTGACGACATGAGTTTCATCAGCAGAACCATGTTTTAAAGGCCAAAGTCAGCAACTTTAGCAACATCGTTTTCATCAAGCAATATGTTGTTGGACTTAACATCACGGTGGATGATGCCCCCAGCTGCAACCGTGTGGAGGTAATCCATACCCCTTGCTGCACCAATGCAAATTTCAAGTCTCTGCTTCCACGGCATACGAGGAACGTCCTTGAAGCGTATAAATGATTCACTCAAGGTCCCATTTTCCATGAACTCATAGACAATTATCATCTCAGACTTTTCATCACAGTACCCAATTAGGGAAACAAGATGGCGATGGAGAATCTTCTGGATCAAAATCCTTGATCTTGTACGGATTCTCCAAGGCCTTGGCGTGAACCTTCTCTTAGCTCGCTCTACAGCTACTTTTCTTCCATCGAGGAGAGCTTCTGTAAGCATTCCCAAAGCCACCTTCACCAAGCAGCTTTTCGTCGTCAAAGTTGTTTGTTGCACGCTGAACTTCAGCAAATGATATCTTCACCCCACGAATCGCAGTCAA
>CM031922.1:35348570-35373317 GCA_018703695.1 Prunus fruticosa | reverse complement strand
AGTTTGTTTTGCTTTGTATAATTGGTTGATAGTGATATATGTTTGGGTTTGTATTTGGATATGAAGATGGCTTCTTTGTATTTATATATAAAGGGGTGGACGTGAGAGTCGTGCCCAAGTAATATATAAAGAAGAAAAGTATGAAGGATTTGATCAAAAGAAAGAAAAATCAAATAGCATGAAGTAGTTGTTTTCTTTTTGAAAGGGAGCTTGATTTTAATATTTCCATATTGAGAAGAAAGGAGGAAAGATGAGCAGGGTATGACCAATGTAGTGGAAATTGTGCTGGATCGTATTCAAATGTCCAACCACTAATTTTAAAGGTCAAATATTTTTTTAAATATTTTATTTCCACTTTTCTTCCTCACATGGAGTGGAAATTGCGCTGGGCTCTCTCTTTTTAACGCATACGCCAAGGGAGTGCGTGGAATATATATTATTAAAGCTTATTATCACAAAAGTTCACTAAGTTTACAAGCTATCAGATTGCATCCTTAATATTTTTTTGTGTTATTGGTGGTCCTCAAGGTTAGTATGTGTAATCACAAATGGTCCATGTGTCGCAGTTTGCCAAAAACTCCGATTAATTGCTGATGTGGCATATATATATATCACAAAACATCCTCTGAGGTTTACACATCTATCACAAATGGTTCATGCAATTTTTTTTAATATTTTTCATTTAAAATTCAGGTTTTCTTTTTTAAATCTTATGAATTTTAAATTATTTTAAAATATACTTTGTATTTTAAATACACATGACATTATATTATTTTAGATGTGGGTTCCACATATATGTTACATCAACAAATTAATGGAGTTTTTAAAAATTAATTTAAAATTCATAAAATTTAAAAATGAAAAAAATCAAGGGTTTAGGGTTTATAAATGGTCCTCAAGGTTAAAATCCTTATATAAATGGTTTTTTCATTTTTAAATTTTATGAATTTTAGATTATTTTTAAAAAAAACTTCATTAGTTTGTTGGTGTGGCATATATGTGGAGCCCTCATCTTCAAAAATATAGTATCATATGTATTTAAAATACAATATATATTTTTAAATATTATAAAAAACAAAAACAAAATTTTATGAATTTTAAATTAAAAAATTAAAAAAATTGCAGGGACCATTTGTGATAGATGTGTTAACCTCAGGGATGTTTTGTGATATGTATATATGCCACGTCAGCAACTGACGGAAGTTTTGATTGAAACTAACGGCAGGGACCATTTGTGATCACACATACTAACCTTGAGGACCATAAGTGACACAAAAAAACATTAAGGATGCAATCTGATAGTTCCGATAAACCTTAGGGACCTTTTGTGATAATAAGCCTATTATTAAACAAAATGCATGCGTTCAGCCAATACGTGATCCACACAAGGCTTGCATGGCATGCAACAGTGTCCAAGGACGGATCCAAAATTTCAATATTAGCTGGGTTAAATTGGGTCGTTCTCTAGCAAGTATCTCTAAGTGAGGACCTATATGTGAGAACACCGTTGGATCTAATCTAACGGCTACGCAAAAACTAATTGTAAGTGAACTGTGTGAAACCGTTGCACTAGAACGAGGCCTCCTCCCTCCAAAACAGCTGTCTTCCTCCAAAAAAGTTGTTCTCTTTCTTCAATAACATAAATTTTTCTTTTGATCAGAGACCGATTCTTCTCATCCTAGACTTCCCCTTCTCAAAGAGTCCACCTAAAAAAAGCATCCACTAGGCATCAGTTGTTTGTCCACAAAATCTTACAACCCAGCTACCACCCAAAATATCTTAACAGCATTTCTCACGTTCTCCTTAATGAACCATTATCAGAGTGAGAGAAGTGACCCTGCAAGTGCCTTTGTCGATGTCAGGGCAGCGAATCCATGTGAACCTGAAGGCGATTCTTACCCGACGGTCACGTGCCTGGGCGAATATCCGGGTCACACTCTCCGCGGGCGTGGCCACACCCAAACCGCGGAGCAAGGATTTGGGTTACAGAGGGGCAGTGAACATGATGGCCTTCTGCAAGGACTTCAAAGCCTAAACCCAAAAGTTCAAACTCGACGTACCCATGGCGGTGACCCTGAACAACACCTACGAGTTCATGGTAAAGTCACCTTCTGCGACTGGTACCTGAAGAAGGCCACGGCGTCGAACTCGGCAGCGGACTCAAACATGTGGTCGCTTCGAACTGTCTGTGAGGCACGTGTATGAGATCGCCAAGGTGAAGCAATCTGACCCGTATTTCCAGGACATGCCCTTGGGTCCATTAGTGAGTAGATTTTGTCACTTGCGAATTTAGCAGATGGCTTGCACTTCATCAAACTACCCTTGTTTTGTTTATGACTTCTCTTACTATTTCGTATTTTCCTTACATGGCAAATGTAAATGCATTTTGATCTTATGCAGAATTCAGTTTTTTTCTCTATGTTTTTGTTTTAATGTCATTCTAAATATAGTTGTGTTAGATTGAATACGTTTATTAATTGACCGAGTTGGAAAAGTAGTTTCCAAGAATGAGTTCAAGAGGAGCTATCTGACTCATACTTTGAGTTGGTGATGTGAGATTAAGCTTTTGAGCTCTTTACTCTCCATATGTTGGTTTTTGAGTTCATAAACTTCACAGTCTGGTTTTAGGTTTAATATTAGAATGTTAGCAGTCTGGTTTTATTTTTATTGTGTTCATTTAATTTGTGCAGGCTCATGTTTAAAGCTTTGGTTACCTTGTGTTGAGAATCGTAACGATGCAACATTACTTGTCTGCCACGAAGGCTCATGTTTAAAGCTTTGGTTACCTTGTGTTGAGAATCGTAATGATGCAACATTACTTGTCTGCCACGAAAATACGTATCGTAAACGCTTCAAACGGATTCACTAGAGCTTCATCATCATTTGATTTACTACTCACTAAAGCTCTATAAATATTTTGTATATCTTTTTTACTAAGTAGTCTTCCTTAGTATTTTTAAGAATTTTTTCAAATAAATTGAAAAAAATATAAAGAAAATGACGCAAGAAGTTTGTAGAATTTGTGTTATTTAAGGAATTATTCTGATTTTTTGAAGTTAAAGCATGCACAAATAGTAATAAACGTAAGAGAATAATGACAAGTGGTGACACTTGAATGGTGTGTCATCAGAGTTTCCGACATATGTCAGTATCACGTAGTGCCACGTGTCAACATATATTCATTTTTGTAACTTTAACTTAAAAAATACACAAAAATTTATTTAAAAAATCAAAAAAATGCACCGAAAATTTCTGAAAAATCCTTGTGACATTATCTTCAACTATCATCATGTGTGATAATAAAATTTTGGCCTTGGCAAATTTGAAGTAATAACTGGAGGAAGAGTTGTAGTAAGGGAGAGTAATGATTTTCATTCAACATAGTTAGTAAAGAAACAAACTTGACTTAGAGAAATTATTTGAATTTGGTACATGTCAAAATTATATTTTGAAGTTTAAAATAAGGAAATATGATAAGGAGTTTGTGGGAATTTTTAGTTATTTTTTTCTATGAATTTATTAAGATTTTTGGAAATTAAAACATTGAAAAATAGTAATAAATGGAAGAGAATGACACATGGCGGCGCCCATATTAGTGCGTCATCAGAGTTTCCTACACGTGTCATTATTGCGTTGCGCTATGTGTCATCAAAGGTTCATTTTTGTATCTTTAAGCTTAAAAAATTCACAAAAAATCAGAAATTGCACCAACATTTTCTAAAATTCCCTTTCGACATTATCTTCAACTATGATGCGTGAAAAAAAATTTCCAACTTTGAAAAATTTGAAGTAATAATTGGAGGAAGAGTTGTTGTAAAAGAGAGTAATGATGTTCAACATAGTATTATTGTTAGTATAGAAACAAACTTGCCTTCAGAAATTATTTTAATTTTGTACATGTCAAAATTATATTTTAAACATTAAAAGATGAAGGAAATGTGATAAGAGAAGTTTGTGGAAATTTTTGGTGATTGTTTTTCTGATTTTTATGAATTTATTTTAATTTTTGGAACTTAAAGCATTGGAAAATAGTAGTAAATACAAGATAATGACACATGGCAGTGCCAGATTGGTGCGTCATCACAGTTTCCTACACATGTCAGTATCGTGTAACGCCACGTGTCATAAAAGGTTATTTTTGTATCTTAAACTTAAACAATTCATAAAAAAATGAATAAAAAATCAGAAAAATACACCAAAATTTCTAAAAATCCCATGCGAACATTATCTTCAACTAAGATGCGTGAAATTTTTTTTTGACTTTGGGAAATTTGAAGTAATAATTGGAGGAAGAGTTGTTGTAAAGGAGAGTAATGATGTTCAACATAGTACTAATATTATTGTTAGTATAGAAACAAACTTGACTTTGAGAAATTATTTGAATTTTTTAATATGTCAAAATTATGTTTTATATGTCACCTTGTTTTCACACATCTTAGTTGAAGATAATGTCGCAAGGGATTTTTAGAATTTTTCTGTGCATTTTATTTATTTATTATTCATTTTTTGTGAATTGTTTAAGTTTAAGATACAAAAATCAAAATAAATTCATAAAAATCACCAAAAATTCCCACAAACTTCTTATCACATTTCCTTCATCTTTTAATGTTTTAAATATAATTTTCACATGTAAAAAATTCAAATAATTTCTCAAAGTCAAGTTTGTTTCTATATTAACTATGTTTAGCATCATTACTCTCATTTACAACAACTCTTCCTCCAATTATTACTTCAAATTTCCCAAAGTCAAAATTTTGTTTTCACACATCATAGTTGAAGATAATGTCGCAAGGGATTTTTAGAAATTTTCGGTGTATTTTTCTGATTTTTTAAACATTTTTTATGAATTGTTTAAGTTTAAGATACAAAAATAACCTTTTATGACACGATGGCGCTACACAATACTGACACGTGTAGGAAACTGTGATGACGCACCAATCTGGCACTGCCATGTGTCATTCTCTTGTATTTACTATTATTTTCCAATGCTTTAAGTTTAAGTTCCAAAAATTAAAATAAATTCATAAAAATCATAAAGAAAAAAAATCACCAAAAATTCCCAAAAACTCCTCATCACATTTTCTTCATCTTTCAATGTTTAAAATATAATTTTGACATGTAAAAAATTCAAATAATTTCTCAAAGTTAAGTTTGTTTCTATAATAACAATAATACTATGTTGAGCATCATTACTCTCCCTTACAACAACTCTTCCTCCAATTATTATTTTCAAATTTCCCAAAGTCAAAATTTTGCTTTCACACATCATAGTTGAAGATAATGTTGCAAGGGATTTTTAGAAATTTTCGGCACATTTTTCTGATTTTTTATTCATTTTTTGTGAATTATTTAATTTTATAATAAATTCCAAAAATTAACTATGTTGAACACTAACGTGAAGATCATTATTTTTCATCTCTACAACTATTCCTCCAATTAGCACTTCAAATTTGCCAATGTCAAATTTATATTTTTGCACATCATTGTTGAAAATAATGTCTTAATTTCTTGTGAATTGTTTAAGGTTAACACACAAAATTAAACTCTGCTGACATGTGATGCTGCACAATAATTGAAACACGCTAGAAGCACTGATGATGCACCATTCAAGTGATGTCACTTGTCATTCTCTGAATTTTTGTTTGTTTGTAAAAATACAAATGAAGACTTAGTCAAAAAACAAAAATAATAATTATGAAGCTTTAGTGGATAGTAATAAAGCAATGTTGAAGCTATATTGAATCATTTTAAAGCGTTTACGAAACATATTTTTATGGCAAACAAGCGATGCTAACACATTGGGATCCTTACTTCTCGTTTCTCCATTATTTTATTACATTACTTGTAAAATTTATAATCTTTTTTCAATTGAGTAAATGTTCACTAGATGTCGCAGCACTTGTGAAAGCTAAGACAGATATGTACCCCTCTTCCATTTATTACTAGTTTCAAAAATCATAATAAATTCATTAAAAAATTTAGAAAAATACACACAAAAGTAACCCCTCCTCCTTGTGACATTTTTTTTCTCTTTTCATCTTTTGAGTTTATCTGAAAAATTCATAAAAATACTAATGAAGACTTCCTAGTTAAAAAAAAAAATATGAAGCTTTAGTGAATAGTAAATCAAGCGATGTTGAAGATTTATTGAATCATTTAGAAAACAAATTTTGAGTTTATTTGAAAAAATTCATAAAAATACTAATGAAGACTTCTAAAAAAAAAAAATTATGAAGCTTTAGTGAATAATAAATCAAGAGATGTTGAAGCTCTATTGAATCGTTTAGGAAACATATTTTGAGTTTATCTGAAAAAATTCATAAAAATACTAATGAAGACTTCTCAATCAAAAAATAAAAATAATATTTGTGAAGCTTTAGTGAATAGTAAATCAAGTGATGTTGAAGCTCTAGTGAATCATTTTGATGCGTTTCCGAGAAACATGTTTAAGCAAGAAAAAAAAAGGGTAAAGTTTATGAACTCAAAACACATAATCAACTGTTAAATATTTGAAATTGGATAACTTGCCTCATAAAAAAGAAAAAGCAATGAAAAAGTACAACATATTAATCAAACTTCCAAATAAGTAAAACAACATGAAAGACAAGAGTAACAATAAAGACATACAAATTTAGCAATGCAGAATATGCAGAACCAAGCTACTGATCCATGCTCTTATTTAGGCTATATTTAAAACTAAAGTATGAAGTTCTAAATCCATTAGATGCTTGGAGAAAGACTTGCAAGAGAAACGTCCTGAAGGTCCAATCTCCAACTCCTGATATCCCTTCTATTTGGACTCGAAAACAATAGCTTCCAACCTTGAAAGTAAAGTTGCAAGATCATCTATTTCCTCATCCAGCAGGATTATGCGAATTGATTCCAATAATTTGCAAGTATGACTTTAATTATAAGATATAACAAAATATATAAACCTCAACATGATGCCTGCATCACTCAATAATGTGATAGACTAAGCAAACTTTAGCCGCATGCTCAGTACTAAAACTAAAAAATATTCTGTCAAAATGCAAACTCGATGCTACAGCTCATCCATAATAACATTTATACATGCTACGAAGGATGGAGAGTGCTCATTTATCCTAGAAGTAGAAATGGCATTACCATATCCGCAATGTTCTCTGTAAATTTCCTTGCTTGTAAGCTTCTGTGTAGGGTTCTTTTTCTTGCTGCAAATTTGTGTTAGGTCTTTGTCACCTACTATTCTAGGATTAAAAGAAAGGAAAAGGTACTATGGCCACTTAACGCATGAATATAGCCACAGAAACTCGTATAGTTCATGAAATAAAATAAAAAACCAGGGTAAATGGAAAAATTATGAAAGATATTTGGTGTTGAACAAAACTACAAACCAAGAGCATTAGGAAAAAAAAGTACCATTGGTTTGAACCTAGTGAGTTAAAACAAGAGATTAAATTCCAAGACTATATACGTATTATGTCCAATACAAAACTTAATATATATTAAATCGAACAATTTAACTTTCCAATTAACAACAAAGTGGTAACCATTTAGGTTGTAACATGAATTATTTCTGTTTTTCCTTTTCAATTTCAGGAATTCTGTAACACTTAACAAAGAACCTAATCTGGCAAATACAATTCCTTCAAATCTCCGCTTGAAACAAAAGGGGAAAACATATGCCCACAGAGTCGACACAAAATATTCCCAAAGTCGAAATCATGAAATCTTAACAGTAAATAACAAGGAAACTGGACATTTAATGAAAACAACGGGGAAATAGAAATTTTCTTCACTCACTTCATCCGCTCCGAGACCAAACAACAGGCAATACTGTCACTCTTCAATGATTCCACAAACTATAACATTAAAGGAAATAAATCAAATAATAATCACAAGTTTCCTCAGTTCATACTAGAAATCATTTCTCTAGGAAACCCAATATAATTTTTTTTATTTTCTTTACAAATAAACCAAATATGACGTTGCCTTCCCTTTGGAGCTAGTAACCGGGAGAGGTAAGACCCAGGAAAGAGCAGCAGTTTCTTGAACAAAAATTTTAAAAAATTCAACCCAAGAAGAAATCATAATGCCTACCCACCAACAAATTAAAGAGGAGAAAATTAAGCAACTGAAGCCAATTTATATTTTTACAAACACAACTAGTACGGAGAAAGAGTAATCTTACCTACACAGAGAGGGGAGGAGGAGCCCATATGTGTAAACCCATAAAATCAAAGCCCTAAAATCCTAAACAGAAATTAAACATTAAGGAATGCAATAGAAAATGCAAAACATAATATCAAAGTTTGAAAATATAGTACCTCTCAAATAGATCTCGATTTTTGAATTGTGATATGGAGAGAGAGAGAGAGAGAGAGAGAGGACGACAGTGAGGGAGATTGAGGCAGAGAACTAGAGAGCAAAGAAGAAGATGGGGGAGAGAGAGAGAGAGGAGGAGGGAAAAAGGGGGAGGGAGAAAAGGGAGGGAGTTCCAGGAGAAAGGTATCGAGTTCTGACCAAAGAAACTAGGAGATGGTACTAAGAGGAGAATATGTTTGAGATGAACAAGAGGGAGTCTGAAAAAAATGAAATCAATAAAAAAACAAAAGGCGCGATTGGAAGGAAGAAAGGCGGGCTGGAAAGGGCGCGCCAGGACATGTGGGTGGGGCTAAGGGGAACTGGAGCGTACCCAATTCTATTGTAAGCTTGTTTCTTTCTCTTAGCCGTTCAGAATTGGATCGGTGGCTGAGATTAATTCCTCACATAAAGTTCTCACTTAGTGGTATCAATAGAGCCCAGCAAGCGGGTTAAATTTACCTTTAGGGTGGACTATTTGGGCTTGGCTAACCTTAATATACTAATTGTAAGAAGGAAAGAACCATAGCCCAGTTTGTCAAAACATGAGTCCAACGTCAATAGAGCCGAAACCAAACTAGTGAATTACACGAAAGTTCCTATAATGAGGGATATATTAGGGTTATACGAGGGGTTCAATTCAACAGTCAAATAATAGTTTTGTACTAATTGAACGGCTATTAAGGTTCCTTTCATTATATACAGAATAAAAAACTTCTTAATGAAAATTACCTAATGAGCAAAATAAGCATGAAACTAACTAAATTGAATTGGATTTGATTGGGTCCTCATGTAAAAAAACCACCATCCACTTCAATCATGTCGATTTTGAAAATTAGACATCCAATTCAATCTGTCAAATCATCAAAACAATCAAAATTGAATTGTTCAATTTGTGCGGATTGGATTGGATCGTTCACACCCAACTGGCCGTGGTAGTAGAGCTCAAAGCAACATGTGGCTCCTCATCTAGCAATTAGTAGTGACCTCAGTTCAAATTTCCCCTCTCTCCTCGTCCATTAATAATAATTATAAGTTATATTTGACTCTATATATATGCGAAAGCTTAGGTTGCTCACATGATAAATAGTTAAACTAATATCCCATGAAATTACAACACTCCAATCATGTCTTGCAGTTTCCCTGTCTCTAAATATAATTCCATAGATAGATCAAGATCTCATAACTTCGTCTATGATGGGGCGTGCTTTACACATAGCCCTTAATGGCACATCTTTAGGCAATGTAAGCCCTTTACCTTCAGTCATATCAACCTCTTCTTCACCAACTCTCTCCCACTCAAAGCATTGTATGGAAGACCCCAACGTCAAGCTCACCACACGTTGCAGGCTAGCCCTGCTCCTGGGCAAGCCCTTCTTCCCATCCCAGTCCAAATGGCATGAGCTTGTACGACATATCTCCGCCACTTTCAAACCTCTCAGGCCTGAAGCTTTCAGGATCACTCCATAACTCTGGATCTCTATGTATGGCCCACGCATTGGTCAATACCTTACCATTGTATCTCGTGGTATATCAAATCCTCCAATGGTGCAATCATCTGTTGAAACATGTGGTACTAACATCGGGGCTGCTGGGCACAACCGAAGAGTCTCAGAGACAATATTTTGAAGGTAGGGTAGTTTAGAGATATCTGGTTCATCCACTAAGCGTTCTTGGCCAAGCTGATCATCTAGTTCAAGTCTCGCCATTTTTAGCACTAGCGGACGGTTAAGCAGATTGGACATTTGCCCATTCAAGTGTTACTGCTGATGTATCAGTACCCGCCAATAATAAAACCTGAAAATTACAAGAATGAGTGTCATAGGTGGTATATAAATGTAATATGACTTACATTTTTTTATATATTATATATATAAAGCAAAAGGTAGAGAATTGTGAAACATTCAAAATACCAGAAATGCCCTTGGTTAATGCAAACATTAGAATTGAAATTATTAATTAAATGAGGATAATATGGTAAATTCACATTTTTTATATTAAAAAAATAAAAAATAAAAGAAAATTCAGATAATTGATCGTATTTTTATGGAAAACAACTACCCATTCTCTTTTTTAATTCTAAAATAAATTTAAAATTTTTAAACAATAGTAAGCAGAAGCGTGTGCCAAAGAGGCTAGGTAATATGTGATGTGAGAGATTATTTTGGGTTGGATAATTCATGTTCCAATAGTGACTGCCAACTGCCAACTCAAAGGATAAACAAGAACCGCTATAGAATTAATTAATGTTCTGACTCTTCTCTGTTAATCAAACCAACCAACTCACTAAACTCATTAAATTAAACAAAACTTTATGATTTTTAAAAATAATAAAAATTCATGAGATAGAATTTTGGACTAACCAGTATGAGCCCCTTGATAATTTGGTCAGTGTAATACTCAGGCTGCGACCCCTGCAGAGAAAGCAAATGATAAATCATTGTGCTCCATTTCCACCCTTTGAAGTCCTGCTCCTGTCTCGTCAACCAGCCCTTGCAAAAACGCATCGGTCCTCTTAGCCAACTTCATAACCCTCTTCTCATAAGCATTACTCCCAACCCAAATCAAAATAGGCAGAAAATCAGCGGGGTTCGCTGCCCCCACCATGAGCAAAAACCTCCTTCATAATCTCTTTTAACTGCCTGACCTCCTCTTTGTCCACCGACAGGTCGTCGCCGTAATACCTCTTCCCCGGCCACCATCGTCATTATGATGTTAAACGTCAGCTCACTGAACATGGACTTGAGCTCCACCATAGAGAAATTGTCATGTGCGTTTTGTGAGAGTTCGAGTAGCAAGTGTTGACTTCGTCCCTCCTGACGTTGGAGAATGTGTTGAGCCGAGTGGAGGAGAAGATCTCAATGGCGCCGATGCGGCTGAGGTTGCGCCAGTGTTCGCCGTACTGGGAGGCGGCGATGGTGGTGTAGTTGTAACTCATGTACTTGCCCATGATCAATCAAGGACGGTTGCCAAGACGATGTCGTTTTTGGTGAAGCATTCTTGGACGGCTGAGGAGGATGAGACTATTTTTTTCTCGTCTATAAATGGTTGCAATCTAGCTGGCTTATACTTCTTTTGAGTTTCGCACTATAAAACTAGCTACATAAATGGTTGCAAGCTAGCTGGCAATATTTCTATAGCAAGTTTTTTTTTTAGTATAAGCAATTAGGAGAGTTTACACAATATTTATTGAGTGTCTGGTCTAGGGATTTTCGAACCTCTGTTCACGTGTTATACCCACTGACATTTATACTGGTATTATGTACATTTGAATTAATTACCTCATCAAAGCAATGACATCACGATACATGTTACACTGAAAATTGTAATTTTTTATATATAAATAACATTCTAACTCTCGTTCTGTCAAGTTCTTTCAAAAAATAAAAAAATAACATTCTAAATTATTCTAAATTAATATAATTAGAGAATTCAAACTTCAATACAAGATAACGGACTTATTATACTAATCAATTATTTAATCTATATATATATATATATATGGAAATTGTAATTTTGAGTGCAAATTGCAAGTGTTTTGGATCAATCACGGGCAGCTTCTGCATATTGCATGCGATACTGTCCACGGTCCACCAAATAGAGACATGGAACAAAAGCAAAATAAGGCAACGCCGACAGTGCCGCAAACCGCAGATGATGTACCTTTTCTTCCTTATCGAGACGATTGTATGATAAATTTACAAGTCTTAGCCCCAAACCGCCCTCACCCAAAATAATGATTTTGTAGCATGGCTCCGCCCCCAAACCGGGCTAAACCTCTAGATAGATAGAAATATATACTTTAATTTTATCTGAAAGTCGAAATTTTGGCAAAATATCTTCTGAATTAGCATGGCTCCCCATTTCTTATTAAAACTATAAATAAACAAAAGACTTATCTTAAAAGTAAAAATATGTATTAAAGTGAAGCACTTGTCTTTATTATTCTTTGAATTAATATGTTGAATATTCTAATTATCTTATTATCTTATTTCCTTGACCATAATCCTAAATTGTAGATCAAGTCATCAGAACCTTGTTGACAATGGAGCGCGCTTTACACATGACTTCCAATGACATAGTTTTAGACATTGTGAGTTCTCCAATGACATGTTTGAAAACCGTCGGGTTAACTTATATTAAGTCTAGTAGCAAACAATGTAAATATGTAGGAGTACTCTGACCTTTAATATCTCATGGGACATTTCAGTTTGAATTTAAGTTTTATACATAGATTTCAAGATTGATGGGTTTATGTTTAGAAAATAGAAATTGTAGGAGTCTATATCTTAGATCATCCAAAAAATAACTATTTTACTTAGGTCAGAATTTTGAATGTCATTGTTTTACATTATAACCCTCAAAAGATGTGAGAGAACAAATCCGACCCCCCCCCTCTTCAATTCAAACCAAATGCCTCAACTAATTTTGATTTGTAATGTATTGTCCTTCATATCCAATAACTTTGTGAGGTACGTATGACAATATTTACACAATAAATGAACAAAAGTCTTCGATATTACAGGAAATACCGATTCGATTTATTCATGACCCAAAGTCTTCCATGAATATATATACTCACAATGATACAACAGAGACACAATTGATGCATTTACTTGCCAAATAAAATACTCGCTATGACATAAAACATACAACTGAAATAATTCCCAAAATGATAATGCTTCGCAATGCTGGATATTATTATTAGTTCTAGATCAAACTATCAGAACCTTGTTGATAATCCGGCGTCTTTACACATGACCTCCAATGGCATAGCTTTTAGGCATTGTGAAGCCTTACCTTCCGTCATATCAATTTCCTTCTCTCACTAACTCTCGGCCCCAATCAAAGCATTGTATAATGATCCCAATGTCAAGCCCACCGTACGTTGGGCAAGGCCCAATCCTGGACAGACCTTCTTCCCGATCCCAAATGGCATGAGTTGGCTTGACAAATCATCACCACTCCCAAACCTCTCGGGTATGAAGCTTTCAGGATCATCCCACAACTTTGGATCTCTATTGTATAGCCCATGCATTGACCAATACCATGGTACCACGAGTACATCTGATCCCCCAATAGTGCAATCATCTGATGAAAAATGTGGTAGTAGTGTTGGGGCCGCTGGGTACAATCGAAGAGTCTCTGAGATGATACTTTGAAGATAGGACGATTTAAGAGATATCATGTTCGTCCACCAAGTGTACTTGGCCTAATTGAGCATCGGAGTTCAGCTCTTGCTCTTTTTAGCACGTCCGGATGGTTAAACAAATTGACATGGCCCATCTCATGTCACTGCTGAAGTGTCAGTACCCGCCAGCACCAAGTCCTAAAAATATTTATCTTTAAGTGTTATAAATAAAACTTCATGTGGCTAAGAAGTCATTTTTGAACATGGCTATGCCCTATGTGATTTAGTATATCTCCACGATATCATGTGTCCTTAAAATTGAAGAGGAGCTCCTCAAAACAAATGGGATTTTGACAATTATCAAATTTCTTTAAACTTTTTTTTGCTTTTTAATTCCTTTAAATTTTCCTTTTTTGGAATTTGACTCAAAATTTAATTTGTTCTAAGGAGAGCTCCTGATTAACTTTAAGTAACCAAACCATGCTCTAAAATAAATTCATGAAATATAAAGACTTTTGGACTAACCAAGATAAGCCCTTTGATAATTTCTGTAATGCTCCGGGTTGTGAGTCCTGCAGAGAAAGCAAATGGTCAATAATTGTGGTACCATTTTTATCCTTGCTCCTGTGTTCATCAATGAGACCTTGCATGAACGCATCCGTCTTCCTAGCCAACTTCATCACCTTCTTCTCATACGCACGTTCACTCCAACCCAATTCAAAAGGGCAAAAGTCAACCGGGGTTGGCTACCCCGGTATAAGCAAAAACCTCCTTCATGATCTCTCTGAACTGCTTCGCCTCCTCTTTGTCCACCGATGCATCCCTCCTCCCGTCATACCTCTTCCCGGCCACCATTCTCATTATGACGTTGAATGTCAGCTCAGAAAACAAAGACTTGAGATCCACCTTCGCAAAATCATGATGTACGTTTTCTGAAAGTTTAAGCAGCAAGTGTTTGACTTCGTCCTTTCTGACGTTCAAGAATGCGTTTAACCGCGAGGTTGACAAGATCTCGGTGGACCCGATTCGGCGGAGGTTGCGCCATGGTCACCGTATTGGGACGTGGCGATGGTGGTGTTGTTGTAGGCTAGGTGCTTGCCTGAGCGTGCTAGGACGGTTGGCTAGACGAAGTCATTTTTGGTGAAGCATTCTAGGGCGGCGGACAAGGATGATACTATGACCACACGCTGTGAGCCGAACCAAGAGAGAGATTACCGGGGCCGTGATTTTTTGTGAGAGGCGTTGGAGGGTTCGATGGTGAATGGGGATCTTTAGGAGATGGAGATGGCCGAGGATTGGGAGAAGAGTGGGCTTGGTGGGAGGTTTTTGTAACGTAGTCATTTTTCAGGAGCAAGAACTTGAAAGTGAAGAGGATTGAGATAAGGGAGAGAAATGCGTAGAACAAGATCTGTTGTTGTTCCATGGCTGCTAGCTATTATTAAGTATAGTGAGTTCGAGTGAGGAAGATGTGGTATTTATAAAGAGTAGGGACGTGAGAGTAGGCCAAGTAATGATAAGAATCGTACTCTCTTTATTCTTCCAATGGTGGGTGGGAAGCTACTTCTTTCTGTGAGTTTGGACTATAAAGTTTTATCTATGACGAAAAAGAAAAAAACCATAAAGCTATCTTAGCTAGTACATTTAAATTTATGGTTCCATTTGTATGGAAAATGCACTATATATACATCTTATTATTGTATAGCAATAGCAAAAAAGAAACTGATCAATTATTACATGCGGAAGTTTGGATTTGATTGTTTAATTACATTAAATCCTATTTAAGAGAATTTGACTTATACGATATAAATAATATTGAAGGAGGGGAAATGGGATTGAGACTTTGATTGGAGAGCCAAATCTGGCCCCTCTTAAATTCAAAACCAAATACGCAACTTATCTTCATGGTTGTCATCTATTGTCTTTCTTTTTCAACAATTACTTTCATGGTGGGCTTTCCATGTAGAAATATATGACTCATTTATGTGGTGGAAATTGCATTGACCAATGACACTCATTTTAATTCTAGTCTTAGACCACTAATCTTGAGGTCTATTGTTTCCATATAAAAATATAATACAATTATACAGATTAAATTATTGGGCAAATTGCAACAAGTTTTTATTTCCTTCCTTAGGTCAGGTTGATGCACTTCATCATGTACTATATTATAATTTCTCCAGGAATAGCTGGCTACGTCGGCGAATGCGTGTTGGATTTCATTACGGCAGTGGATTGTCCCCATCTGGTGGATGTGTGTATTCGACACAAAAGTAAGCCAAAACAAGACAATGAGACGTACTTCCAAAGGGCCGAAGAACTTGCCGAAAATGTAAATGATGTACGTCCCTCAAATTCAGTCCGCCCTCACATAAAGCGGCATTGGAGACATACACATCATTGTCTATACAGTTAGATTAACGCGAAGGAGTGACAGTAGCCGAAAGGTTCCTTGTAATTAATATTTAAGCCAAAAAATGTAGACCCTAAATATGAAAAAACTTACTTGAATGTAACCATAGCGTATGTCATCAGGGTATTACTTAAGTCATCTATAACGTAGATGGATATAATGTTTATGTTTTTTTAGGGTATTGTTAATTAACATGAATTAATTATTGACAATGAAATTTTATCTTTATCTCCTAGCAGAATTTCGTGAAAATGGAAATAGTGGAATCACTTAGGCCACTCCAGTATTATCGAAAGTGTAAACATATAGAGGAAGTTTTTGAGCATTGGATCCACTGTGCCGTCGTATAATCCATAACGAACAAAATATTCGATATTTTCCGCATAACACTTTGAATCCCAATAGTGCGTACATCATATGAAAAATGTATTGGTTCTCAAGCATCGGAGCCACTGGACACATGCAAAATGTGGTTGTTAATATTCCAATGTAATTGTAAGTAGTTCTTATCAAGTAGAGACATCCAATTCAGCTTTGGCCTTTCTTTGTATGTGCGATGGTAAGATAATCAACACATGGCCCATGCCAATGTCATTCAAAATGTTAGTCCCCGCCAATAACATAACATGACCTAAAAAGTACTTTTTTATAAGTAAGTTAAAAACAAAAAGACAATGAAAATACGTACGTAGCTTTCTTGGAACAATATAAAATAAAGAAAATTAGTATCCCTAAATACACATATATCACTGCCACTGGTAAAAATAATATAACTTGGTCTATATATTCTGTATGTACCTTTGCTTATACTTTAAACGAGAAAATTAGCACGTAATGAAGTATATACATTAGCAAAAATTCGGTGCAAAAATTGAAGGAGATTACAACCATTGAAGGAGGAAGGGGATGAGGGGTGATAGGTAAATATCTACATATAATATTTTGCCTTTTAATTTATGAATTTAGTTATGTTTTTGAGTTAAATTTGTGCTTTTAATAAGTTTTGTGTTTGTTTTCAGTGTAATAAGCTTGAGACTCACTAATTGCATTTTGGAGACAAATTAGCTCAAAACGGTGTCTGCAGATCAGTCAACTTCAGGATTGGACTACTTATAAGAAGAACGATGATGAGCCATATGTCATTGGAAATAAAAAGTCTCGTTTCTGTAGAATTTTTAGGGTTAGTGATAAAATTACTAGAGAGAAATTATCATGTTTTGGCGGACTTAAGGTCAAATTGACAGCGTCTTCGTCCTGGGGCCAAAAATCAGCGTTTGAAGGCCTTCAAATTTTTCCTTGAGTCGGGTACATATTATTGGAAAGATAATTCAAAAACTTCAAGATCCATATTCAAGATTTTTCGGATAGAAGCCGCAAGCCCAAAACGAAGCCCACAAGCTGGGTGCAATGCATTGTCCCATCCATGACGTATACGCATGATGAAGTGTTGTGATTGTGTGAAAGTTTTGTGAAGCATATTACAATCCTACTCTCTAAATGGGATTTTTGCAGCAGCCAAATGAACTAAAAGATATTGAAGTAGATAATGCAACACTAAGCTTAATCACAAGAAAACTATTTCAAATGCAATAGTGTGTTAAGTGATTTAAGTGTTAGTAAGTTAGTGTGTTTAAAAAATTGAATTGTATAAATTCAGATTTTCACTTTCCCATAGGCCTATAAATAGGGAAATTGTCTAAGCTTGTAATCACACCCCCAAGGGGGGAGCTCTCAACGCTTCTCTAGAGCTTCATTCCCTTACTACTCCTTAAATTCTCTTAGTTTCCCTTTGTCGTTCTCAATTGTTGTAATGAGATCATTGTACTAGAATTTTTCTTTGTACTATAGATCTCGAACACTTTCATTTTCTCTTTCTTCTAAATTCTCCAAACATTTCTCTGCTCTCTTCGAAAGTCTCCATGTTCTTGAACACTTTTAAACACATTCTCTTCCAAACATTCCTCAATTCCTCGAACACGTGCTACTACTCTCCAAAATTCACCAAAGTTCCTACAAACACATTCTTCCAAAAGTCTCCAAATCTCAAACACTTACTCCATCTCTAAAGCTCTCAAACACAACTCTCATTCCTTCACCAACTCTAAGTTGCAAACCCTGCCGAAACACCTTTCCCTTCTCCAGTTCTCAAATGCTTCTCTCCTTCTCTAAAGCTCCTAAACACTCCCTCAAACACTTTTACTTCTCCCTCCTCAAAGTTCTCAAACACTTTCATTTCTCCTCAAAGCTCTTCTAGTTTCCTTAATGTTTTCTTAGTTGTAATTTATTTTTCTTTGTAATGTACACTCTTTTACTTCTTGTTTTGTTTCTTTTTGTTTTCATTTTTGTTTTGTGTCAAAAAATTAATTGGATAATTCAATCACCAATCCCTATTGGAATAAACCAGACACTCACGTCTGCTATCCTCCTAAAGGGCTCATGTACTAAAGTATCTTGGAAGTGAAGGATAGAGCTAAAATACCGTTTGGTAAGCTGGATCTACAACAAGTTTCCGGGCCAATTCCAAGATCAATAAAGTTTAATTGGTCTCTTGATTTCCTTCTTTTCTATTTTAATTTTTTGTATATAACTAGAACAGTTCATGTTTTAAAGTTAATGATGTTAATTGACAAGTTGTGTTTGCATTTTAACGGACAAGGACAACTGCCTGGACAAGCAGAACTAGATTAGAGTTCCCAACTTAGGCAACACCCAAAAACAAAAAGGTTTAAGTAGCATGTTGATTATTTCTAGTTTATGGTTTCATTCACTTGCTCTGAATTAATTATCTTGTTCAAGTTTACATAAACACCATCGACTCCACGACTGATTAGTGAAATAAATGGGTGTTTGTTTGAAGACAAACACCATGTTTGACCTTTACTGGGTTCTTTATTGCTCTTCTTGTTCTAATGGGTTACGGAAATTTGCTGTTTAGACAGTTTGAACACCATAGCTAAATGCTTTTAAGAATACTTGATTTTTGTTACACACCATATGGATAATCCGTATTTGGAGAAAAAATAAAACTTCATAAGCTAGTTTGATTATTTTGTTGCTTGTTCTTAGAAGCATAAAATTCGATATGTTTGAATTTCCTTTTCATTTCGTCTTATTTTCCTAATCCTTTAATTATGATTCAAGTTTTTTGTGTTCATTTTTGCAATTCATGACAGCCTAATAAAAATGAGAGAGATGGCAACCTCAATAACCATAAGAAATATAAAGTGTAGAGGAGTGGTGGGAGAAGTTACAACCTGCAAATGCATCACAGCTTCAAACCTCTTAATTGGCTTCAAGGAAGTGTTCAATCATTTCTTTTAGTTGTTTTGTTGTGTTCCAATAACTTTAATTTTCTATTTTTTTATTAAAAAAAATAAAAAGAATTTTTATATTCGCTCAACTAATGGTTAACTCCAATATCGGCCATCTTCGGTAGATCCGGTGTACTCAAAGTTATTTTAGCCACAACCTTGAGTGTCTTCAGAACTGGTTTTAAGTGAACATTTGTAAGACGACAGTTACGGAATTCTTTCGGGTGTGTTTGAGGTTCTTGACTGGTCATTCATCAGTTGCTTGTATATTCGTGTGTTTTTTTTTAAAGGAAACCAAAGAAAATTCAAAAAAAAAAATTAAAAAAAAAAATTGAAATTTGGAGTTTTATTTACCTTGTAAATTTAAACTGGAACTTCTTTGTTTTTATACTTTGTGTGGTTCAAAATCAGTTGTTAATAATAATAATTTAAAACAATTCCGAATTTTTGTTTTCTTTTTTGTTTTAGTTAGTTTATGTATTTATTTACTAATGCATATAATTTCAATTAGTTATTTTACAAGTGTCAAAACATATTTTATTTCACTTCAAACATCCATTACAAACAAAGAAAAAATCTAAAAGTAAAGAAAAAAACGGAGACAACAACGACTTCTTATTACTTCTCATTTTCATCTTCATTATTAATGGCATATTTATGTTATCTCTTCTGGGGAAGTCCACAAGCTCCACATGGTCCTCATTTTTTCTAAATCTGCCACGCTGCCTGATTAGCAGGGCTAAGGGCTAACCAAAGCACAACATAGCCTAAAGGAAGGCTCCTGCTGACTGAGCTACACGGCACACTCCCGTGTTCTCGCCGAGTGAGTCACGCATGCCCAGTGATCAGACCGGCATGGAGCCCGTTAAATTGTTAGGAGTTATTTCAAGGACTCCTCAGAACCTCTTAGCCACATGCGGTGGACCTGTTGGTGTAAACTCCTGCCAATCATGTGCCTTCCAGGCTCTAAGCTCTCTCTAGAGACATTACCTAGAGAAAAGTTCAATATTCCTCAGCAAAGTTACAGGCCAGACTTAAATGATAATATGTGGAATTTGGGAAGACATAGGTTGGAGGGGAGCCCTTATATGAGCATTAGGTAACAAGGGATAACTACGAGGTTAAGAGTCAAGGTGAGTGCATGAGGATGTCATTGTTTAGTTTTTGGATTTTTGATGTTTTTCCCTAAATTTGCAGGAAATGCGGGGGATCTCTTACTTCACCGAGATCAGTTTAAATAGACTCCTGTACGGACGGGGGAAGGGAAGAACTTCGGGTCGAGGGTGCTATCCTATGCTCTCTTTCTCTCGGGATCCTTCTAAATTTCCTAAGGAATTAAAACGCGTTTTTAAAATGGAGCATGTCTCACTTTCACTTACTTTTGCCTCCTCTTTCTCTGATTATTTATATTTTTTGTTAACTATTTGCAGTTATTTCCTTTCTTTCTTTTGTTTACATTTAGGAAGTGTGTTCCTTTCTTTTTTATTTTATTTATTTTTCTTATTCTAATTTTTTTATTTTCATTTAAAAATAACTTGTTTACCACTTCTCTGACAGGTTTCTTAAGAATTTAATTGGAAAAGAACAAAATTAAAGATAATCTTCTTGGACACTGGTGCAAGAATTCTGACTCTATTTAAATTATTAAAATTGCGTGTTTTATTTATTTTGTTAACTATTCATCCTTTATTTTATTTTAAAGATTAGGATAGTTCAATTTAAATTATAGATCTTGTTTGAAGGAGCTAAATTTTGATTGACTATTAGGATCAGCAAGGACTTATTCCAGTGCTGGGAGCCTTCTTTAGGCGGTACCTTAAATGTTATAAGAAGTTAAGGAGTTTAAGGCGGACCATAGAGCCCCTCCAACCTTCCCAGATCCCTTTTTTAGTATTTTCAGGCCCTTGACTGGTACGTCTACATTTTCTTAAAAGAAAAAGCGGTTACTTGTGTGTTTACTTAACTAAAAATAAAATGCATGTGCAGTTTTGATCTTTATTTCAATTGATGTCTTTTTAAAAACTAGAAACAATCGTCTCTTGAGATAGCTTAAGATTTTTTATTCAAATTAAAAAAAAACACATACACTTTAAAATTAAATAAATAAAAGTTAAATAATTTATTATTGAAGCTTAAATATTATTGATAAGGGAGCTTTCATTTAGACCCCTCCTCATACATCTTTTAAAGAAGGTTCACAACAAGCCTATAAGGCTAATACATTGAGCTCCCAAATTAATCTAGCTCATGAGTACTTCTCGCGGTCTGGTTTATCATTACATGAGGTACGTGTAGGTCTTCCAACCTTCTAATGCAAGTACAGACCTGTATTTGATAGTTTTTGTACTTGATTCCTCAACACTTCTAACATGGTTAACCTCCACTATCCTTGACCGCTCAAGCTTTTATAGCTGCTGACACTCTTCAACCAATTTTGCTTGGGGCAGCTGGCTTTCTGGCTTATCATGGAAGTTCACAAGTAGATGAACAAACTAACACATGTCCTATCTCTCATGCTGATGCCAGGCATAGCTCATGTGACCCAATTGTCATTTACCTTGTGCCCAAACACACAATTATATCTTTAAGCACCAAATTTCTCCAACTGCAAATAGTAACGTGACTGTCCAGAGTATGAGTAATTGGAGTCAGGCCCAGATGCGACTACGTAACATTCATCTTAGCTCCTGCTAGCCTAATGCTTTAGTCTCCCGAGCTAGTTAAAGTCCAGAGGAAAATAGGGTAGGAAGAAGCCATTTGATTTCTCAAGTTTCTTCTTCTTTCTCTTTTGTTCCTTCGTTTATTGTTTTTTTGTTTTTTTCCCTTTCGTTTCCCTTTCTTATAGACATAAACTTTGACAAATCCTCACCATTTCGCAACATCTAGGCATTTTCTAAAATCCCAAGAGCAATTTTACCTAAAGTCCCACAACCTTCTCACTTCCAAGACCACACCAACTCATCCTGTTTGTTCGACTGCTTGTACTCGGACGTGTTAGAGCAAAGTCATCGCAGCACCTTGCATGATTGCAGGATGGTCTACTGTGAGGTCACAGCGGCCTCTGCGGTGAATACGTGTCTCGCCCTGTGCTACTTGGTCCCTGCCTCCAGCAGAGACGAAGTAGGACCACATTCCTCTTCAAAAATCCCGCTTTGCGCTCATAATCACGTTTACATTACAAAAATATTCAATTAAAAAAATTAAATGTGTCAGTTAAGAATTCCATTTGAGTCGGGTTTAGCCTTAGTTAGGTTTTAAAGTTGGTTAATTCACCGTGGTTTGTGTTGGAATTTGTGAGCTTGGGCTACGTTTTGGGGTTGGGAATTGCTGTAATCTATGGTTTATTGTTTTTGTTTGTTTGTTTTGTAATTTTTATTTTGTAATGATTTTACATATCTCTTTGTGTTTTGTAATTTTTATTTTACTTTAATACCTTTCATTTGTTGTTATGAAATTGTTTGTCACTATTTTATACATTGAGGACAATGTTCATTTGTAGGTTTTGGGGTATTAAAGTTTGACACATGTAAATTTGATTTTTTTTCCTTCAATTTAATTATTATTTTTGCTTGTTTTTATTTTTATTTTATTTTGTTTGAGTCTTGCTTTTATTTTTATTTTTATTTTTATTCACTTTTCTGAAAACACATTTAATAAGATCCATAAAGTTTTGCATGACTTAAATGAAAATTGAGATTTCATTCTATTTATTAAAAAAATTAAAATTTAAATTTAAATAAATAAATAAATTGGCATTGTTCTAACATGATATGCTTGAAACCTTTACTTTACACTTGCCATTTGTTCATAATTTTCCAATTAAAAGGGTACATAATATTAAAAAATTGAAGCATGAATTCAGACTTATATAACCAACCATATAAAGTGAGCTTTTTTGAGCCTTTATTACTCAATTCATGAGTGTTATATACACATACTCCTAATTTCTTGTCCATTCAGAGTTGTTTTTTGATCTTCATACTCAGTTGATTTGGTTGAACACTTAAAAGTCATTCATTCTTGTGCAATTTGATTCCATGACATTTGAGAGAAATGATATTAAGGCATTCTTCAATCGTTGTGCCTTTCAAACTAACCTTATGCATGCTTAAGCATAATTTTCCATTGTTAACCATTAAGCCTCCATGTAAACATTTCTTTGATTTAACCAATTTTATTTCCTCGCCTTAGCCTGAAAACAAATATTTTTACCTTCTAAGGAGACCAGTGAGGCCTTTAATTGAGATGTGTTTTTCACACTCAGTTTAGAAGGGAGTTATGTTCAAAAGAAAAAAATCACTGATTGGTGAAAGAAAAAAATAAAAGTTCTGATTAAGTGGTGGTTGATTGAAATTTCATTTCGGTTTCATTGGTGTTTGCTCAATTATTGAAGGAAAGGAGTGTGAATTATAGATGAAAGTATAAGGTTTTTGATAAGGTAGAAGAAAAAGTGTAATAATAATAATTAAAAGTATTGTAAACAAATTATTTATGTCTTACATTGCGAGAGTCCTTGACTTATTATCCATGACTTTCATTTCTACTCACCTTAGACCCTTGGCCCAAATTACAACCTTTACTAAAGACCTTAAATTGATCTTAAATGTGCATGGTTGAATTGCATCCATTTTTCTTTTTAAGTGTTGGCATCCTTGCTTCAATTAGTATTAAGTGCAGTTCTTCATCTTTCTATTTTAGAGTTAAGTCCTTATGATTTCATCTCCTTCCATGTTGAATTTGTGCTTTGTAATTTTTTGGAAATTATGTTGGAAATTGTAATTTGAGAAATTTGTTGCATTTGGCTATCAAACTACTACACTTTGACATATTATGTCTTTGAACTTTGCCGCCTTATGAATAATATCCAAATTCATTTTATTGTTAAAATTTTTGGGGTCATGCATAAGTCATTTCTTGGGGAATGTGTTCGGAAAAATTGTTTTAGTTCTCTTTATTTTTGTAATTGTTTTTGTTTTTGTTTTGTCTTATTTATTTTTGTTTTGTTTTTGTTAATGTAATTATGTTTGTTTTTGTTTTATTGAGTTTGTTCGACTAACACAAATTTATAGTTTTCTAACCATTTTGTCTGCTAAATTCTAAAAGACCATTGGGTAATACTAAAACCTCAAGACAATTCCTCCTCTAGGATGCTTCAAGGTTAAGGCTTGTTGCATTGGCTAAATACAACTAAAATTCTAAAAAGTGGTCTAGTTAACTTTTATTTGTTTTCTCTTTGTTTGCCGTTTATTTACTCAAAGAGACTACTCAAAATATTCATTTAGGGGTATTTAATCGGTGCATGTACATATTTTGTACCCTTTAACTTATAATTTAGTTACTGTTTTGTCAGCTGTATCCTTAATAAGTTTTGTGTTTACTTAATGTCTAATAAGCTTAAACTCACTCATCATTTGAACAATTAGCTCAAAGCGTATGCCAATTCCCAGTCAACTTCAGGATTAAACTATCTTGCTCAAGAAGAACCAGATAATGACCATATGTCATTCAAAAATATGCGGAAGTATGATTATTGTAGATTCTTAATGTTCATGATT